>JAVLUZ010000157.1:221226-367973 GCA_036768485.1 Mermis nigrescens | reverse complement strand
GGGCGATTTGCTGCCCCATTTGTTAGAGCAATCGTTTTTACAAATGGAGAGCGAAGCGAGCGACACATTTGCAAAAAAAGACGGATATGTATTTCTGATAACAAATATACCAGAAATTGTCTTGAAACTCTATTCGTATTATTTGTTTTTGTCTTATAATGTATTCTTATAATTCTTGTTTACTTCTTTTAGATTTTACTGTTTCCTCTCACATGCTCTGTAATATCAATTGTTTATCACCTTTCAGTCTTACAGTAAATGTCAAAATATCGTTGACGAGTGCTACGTAGAAATCGTCAACTTCTCTGGAGGTTCCTTTTGCTCTGTTAGTTGTAAATCACCATGTTCACCAAAATCTTACAACCACACGTGGGCGTGGGGTGTTTGGGGGTTTGTACCCCGCAAAAACCAAAATAGCCCCCTGAATTCAATTTTCAAAATTATTTTTTGTTTTTTCCCGCAATTTTTTGATGCCAATGGAAAGTGCTCGATGAGAAACGTTAAAAAATTGTCT
The DNA here is from genome assembly GCA_036768485.1 of Mermis nigrescens. Classification (NCBI taxonomy): domain Eukaryota; kingdom Metazoa; phylum Nematoda; class Enoplea; order Mermithida; family Mermithidae; genus Mermis; species Mermis nigrescens. The sequence continues at coordinate 367,459 of JAVLUZ010000157.1, read as the reverse complement.
TTTTCGCCATACCCCATTTTTAAGGCAATTTTTTGACCTTCGGAAAACCTTGCAACCCCCCCTCCCCTCCCCAGCTGCCTACCTATGGTAACAACGTCAGCTAAGTTGATTTTTTAGTCATTTTACAATGCCTGATTCTATTTTGTTTACTTATTAATCTCTTTTGTTTCCTTTTTCTGCGCGTGTGACAATCAGAGGGCATTGTAAACTGCGCAAGAAATTAAAATAAAATTTTATCGTTTTGCAAACAGATGTTAAACATTCCCTGTAAAAATTAGGTGCTTGAAGCAAAGGTATATAAAATTGTATTTAGCATTTTCGAAAGCCATGCATTCGCTGAAATTTAAAAGTATGCACGTTGGTTTACATCATTCAAAAGAATATTTATAATTTGATATCCTAGTTTGCTGTGAGCCCGTCTTCAATGAAATATCATGGTTTTTTGGTACCTTCCGTAATTTCCAGTTAACCCGTCTCCTATGTGTTTTCCGACGACAAATCGTGCACGTTGAGTAGTCAGTTTAGATCAGAGGTTCAATAAACCACAGGGGTCAAATTCAGGAAGTTGTAGGCTTCTGTATTTCAAAAACAAATCCGTGAATTTTCTTTAAATTCTATAGTAAGGTCATCCCAGGCATTACGAACCGGGATATTGTCCCTGAGAAAGCGAGGCGATTCGCCTACCTCGCTTGTATTGGTCTTCTTAGCAAAGTCACGTACGTACTTTCGAGGTACGCTTTGTGAGCTAAGCCTGCAGATACATTTTCCTATCCCTTACACTTTCACATTAAAAACATAGGCGACGTGAACGCTAATCCCGTTAAGCCTGTGTTGAGATCGGAAAAAAACCATAATTGGTTATTTTAAAAGTATGCGTATTTTAATCGTTACTGTTATAAAATCTTTTGTGCTTATTTCAATTTAGTTTGTTCACACCAGTATCTAGAATATTCGTGTAGTTAGGATTATTGTTGGTGTTGCTTCTTGCTGGGTACAGTCCGGTGTGTTCGACTTTAGCGACTTAGCTTTTTGTTTTATTCTTTCTTTTCGTGTACATAAATTTAACAGTTAACCTACCTAGAGATAACATATATCGCAGGTAGAGCGACTCCAGTGGGCGGCCCCTGATAATTCTACAGCCTCGCTATTCAGGTGAATGTTTTAGAATTATTTCTTTTATCGAAAAGTCAATTATCCATTTTTGAACTAAAAAATCATAAATATTATTTCATAATTTTTATGTAAGATGACTGGCTGGCCTAGAGCTCTTTGTTGTTGTATTCAATGTTCATTGTGCTACTAGGAACCAAAAATTTTCGGTATCTAAAATGGACTGGTGAACAAGTTAAAATTACAACATGAGAATTTTATTGCGTTTCTAATCCCAAAAGGTCAACTGACCTCGCCGATAAGTCCGGGACTACTTAATTAATTAAGTGTTAGACAGTTAGGGCATAGCTGCCAAAATCTCCGTTAGATTCCGGTCAGCAAGCTTAGGACCGCGGAGATTGAGGCCGTAAGTCTTTAAGGGTCTAGAGCTTGATTGCGGCGTCTATGTAAGTACTTTAGGTATCCGATGGAGTCGGCTAGACTTACAGCTGCCGTATTTCAAAAAGCAATCCGTGAATTTTCTTCAAATTCTATAGTAAGGACATCCCAGGCATTACTTAAAAATGGGTGAAATTTAAATGAAATTTATCGGCTACGATTTAGGATATACAGAAAAATAGATCGTTAAATAGCGTTTTTCTTACGATTTTCCGCCCTTTTACACTGCGGTGTATAGTAATTTGCACCAACCGATAGCGCAGTAAAAGTTGGTCGAGGGTGGCTTAAAAATTAGCCCGGCGGCAATTACATACGTCATTAGAGCCGCCAAAACATTTAAGAGTAATTCGTCGTTTCCGTAGTTCAAAAGCACGATCATGCCATTTTGATCAAGAATTCGGAATCAGGGATTCAAATACCTATCGAGTCAAAATATGAGGATCACTCGATTGTACAATAAATGCCCTTTTCTTGGACACACACACACACACACACAGACAATCATATGTGGGCAGCACACTAATTCTGGAGGGTGTGCAATATTTTTCAATGGTCAAAAAAATGGTGGTATGGCGAAAAAAAAACATTTTTCAACGTTTCTCATCGAGAACTATCCCTTATCATCAAAATATTGCGAAAAAACATGAAAAAATTTCAAAAATCGAATTCTGGGGGTATTCGGCCTTTTGGTGGTCCATGCCCATAGGTGGGCGGCATCAAACTTCTAGGAATGCAAGATTTTTTCAAATGTAAAAAAATAGCCTCGAAAATAATGGAATGGCGAAAAAACACAATTTTTCAACGTTTCCCATCGAGCACTATCCATTATCATCAAAATGTAAATGTAGAGCCGCTCTATGTACAAACTCAACATAGGAACGGATACATTTGCCTTCGGGACTTACGTAGGTACCTAAACTGCTCTTAGCGCTGATCAGATTCGCGTAATCGCTGGGCAACTTCGAATCTCTTGACCCTTGTAGACCTATGGCATCGATCCCCTCGGTCCTAATATTGCTGACCGAAACCTCATGGGTGATCTCAGCAGCTACGCTCTAAATCCTAAATGTACCTACCTAAAATCCCGGAACACTCGCGAGGTCAGTTGACCTATCTCAACCCAACTCAAGTTGATAAATTAACTTCTTTTCAACCAAATCCCTATCTAGAAATGTTTTGGTTCCTAATATACGTAGCACAATGAAATTTTAAAACAACACCAACGAGCTCCAAACTGATCAGTCATCATAAAATATTAAATAAGATTTTAGCTGATTTTTGGGTTGATAAAAGAATATAGAATTTTCGGCGAAAGAAATAATCAAAAAGTATTCACCTTTCCAACTCCACTAAAAATCCAAGGAATCTTCGACGTTGGCGGCCGGCCTACCTCACCCTCGATATAATGGATACTGGGTGGATTTTCTAAGTTTATCTACAAATATACACCACGGCTACAAGCCGGGAAAAAGCAAAATATCACTAAAGAATAAAACGACCAAACGACAATTTCGTCAAAAACGCCAGCTAACTATCCCGTCACGGGATGAATACAGTAAAATGAAACTTAAGAAGACAACTTTATCATTAAGCTAAAATTACTTTTTATCGATTAGAATATTCTAGAATACGACAAGCGGTAATGTAGATAAGATAATTACTATTAGCATATACATAATTCTATTTTACCGGACAAGTATCTAATTGATTTTGTAATAAAAAATAGGGATTTAATTGAGAACTGAAGGCATAACCACGAGTTCACACATCACACGGATGGCTGGCCACCCGAAAATGGTTATGTTAACCGATACAGTACCAAGCTGTTGTCGGATGGCATTCGCGAACTGATGGAAAGAGTTCGCACCGTGTAACTCTCGTAGTTACAAAATGATTGCGAAAAAAACAAAAAAAATTCACAAATCGAATTCTGGGGTGTATTCGGCCTTCTGGTGGGTATACCCATAGGTGGGCGGCACCAAAGATCTGGGGGTGCAAGATTTTTTCAAAGGTTAAAAAATTGCCTTAGGAATTGTGGTATGGCGAAAAAAACATTATTTTTCAACGTTTCTAATCGAGCACTATCCATTGCCAGCAAAAAATTGCGAAAAAAACACAAAAAAAATTCAAAAATTGAATTCTGGGGAGTTATTTTGGTTTATGGGGGTATTTTGGTCTCTGGTGGGTGCATACTCCCCCAAACCCCTACGCCCACGTAAGGTCATAGCCTCAAACTCACCTCCCCACGCCCAGGTGTGCAGACAACTCGAAGTTAATATTATAGATACTGCATAATCCATTTTATATTGTCAGGCCCAAGCTATTCTTTCAAATTTTGACATTTCTTGCTTGTTCTACTTTAAAAATATTTCTAGTAAAATTCTGGTCATTCCAAAGTCGCGTAAATGATTTCGTTTGCGTTCCAGCGAGCAGCTTTTTACGTTCAAAGTATTACATTTGCTCACCCTGTGCAAGTCGGTAACAGATCAGTTTTTCTCACGGCTTCACTTGAACATTTTGGTTAAAAACGATTTTCTGTAGATCCTAATGTGACTTCAATATAGATTAATCGCTTTGTGAATCCTAGGAGCAGTATTGACCAGAAATTTGGTATTTAAATTTTCAAAGTCCTAAAAATCGATGACAGATAAAAATTTAGGAAAATGTTACCCACTGATGTATTTTAGAACGTATTACGAAATTGAAGCGTGGTATTTGCGAATAAAAATTTTTCGTTGATGAATAGTTTTTAAAATGTTCGATAAAAAGCGGAAGCGGCAATCGCGTTTTGCCCAATTTGCATATTTTCCAGGAAACTTTTCATCCGATTTATTTCGAAGAGAATCACATATTTAATATTTCTTCAAAATAAATCAGCTTAAGTTGTTCGGTCAAAGACAAGTGTTAATTTTTTGGAGTCAAAGCAGTGTGGGACGCTATACTTGCTTGTGGTCTGAATTTACCCCAATCAATTTTTTGGGATTTTCAGTAAAAACGATTCTGCGCACATATTTATTCTCCCTTAATATCTTTATCTTGTAAAAGGCATTTATCAACTTTGTTTGATCATCAGAAACCCAAGAATTTAGAGCTTAAGCGAATTTCGATATCGATAGTCCAAACTAATCCCAATTTCTAATTAAAACATTGCAAAATTGAATAGGGGTTACTAGACATCGCCGAAAAACACTCGAGAAATCATTGTGGAGCTAAATCTTCGTTCTGTACAAAATACCTCTACCGACGTAAAATCACATATCTCAAGAGCGCCAAGAGAGTCAGTAAATATCATTAATGAGTACTATTCCTACGCGAAGCGTCGGAATACTTTGAAGAATCATGATAAAAATGGCTAAAATCCTCAAAAAAATACTTATCGTTTCTTCCTTGCGCCCAAATATTTTTTGACGACAGAGAGACGGCCGCTCCCCGTCCCCTCAAAATTCGCCAGTGGCCAACCAACAATAAAACTGCAACAATCAAGATGTTAATCACATATCATATTTCAGAACATATACATATAAGCCTTCTTTTCCTAAGTGTTCAGTCACTCAGTCGCTCTAAATATGATCCGAAGAATGTGTCAAACCCTAACTTATGTAAAACAGGCTTCAAAGCAAAAACATTGTCTCATTTACCGGTCGATCACTTGGAAAGGAGGCGCGCCATTCTGTCATTCTGTAATCAAATGGTGCTGAGGTGCGCTGCTCTAATTCTGCCCAAGTCATCTCCATGTACATTCTTCAGTACTGCCGAAGTACCAGCATTTTTAACCCATGAAGATGTTACTACATGCGAGCAAGTATCTACCAGAAATCAAGCACTTCCACCCTCTGATGGAATAACCAAACATGCGTACGCACCATCTTCCTGCATGCAAGCTAGCGTGCGCATTCATCGACCACAGCTAATGCGCGTCCGTGACGCTAAAATTACTTGGGCGACGTCATTGTTAGAAACGCCCTCCCGCTGGGCGTTTTTAGTAGGAGGCTTTTAGGTTGGGCTAAGTTTAAGCTGAAAATTAAATCTACATAGCTTTGCAGAAGCTTAATTGATTTTCTAAATGTTTCGTGTAATGCCAGGATTACGGCTTTAAGCGTAAATGTTCTTTACACCCAATAATTGCGTTCAGTTTATGCTGAAAATCTTTGATCTGCTATAGTAAGGTAAGGTTGTCTCAATTAAAAAAGATAATGCTGATGTTCAAGACAATATTGTTTTCCTCGTTCTTGGACTGTTGCCATTACTGTGGCATGATACCGTATGTGTCTCTTGACTGTTTTACTCAAATCATGCTAATTAAAAGTTGGTACTAGCGCAGGAAAATGCTTCGATGGAACAAAAGACGAATATACATAGTTGGAATTGTGGATCATCAAGGATGTAAAAGAAGGGGACTAGGAAAAAGCTACCCATGTAATATACCTAAAGTTGCAAAATCTGCTAAAAATCAGACTTTCTCTAAAGCAGCGCGAAAAATCGAAGTATATTCTGCGGTCTCTGGAAGAGTGTAACCTTCTTTAAATTATTTTCAATGGTTTACATAAGAGTGTATAAACATAATCTAAAATGCTTACTTTTTGTAAATTGCTTGCAAGTTGCAACGCTGACTTGCTTCGTATCCTGATTGATAGAAAACTAACTGCAATTGTATTTAAAGGTGTTTTATTTTTTATCATGAGCATTATAGGAAGCAAACCTGGCGTCAATTGATTAGTGTACACAATCGTTGCGGACATGCAAGTGTACTACATTTAGTCTGTTTCATGTAAGCTTATGCGTTTCCTGCTGCTTTGCCAACAATTTCTTTAATTGTATTGAATGCATCGATGTTTGCTATTTCATTCAATTGGCTTGCAGAATCTCTCCTAGATTACTCAATCTAATTTCCCTTATAGTTATTGCATAGCTAACTTGCTGCTATTTCAATCGTTTATTTGATTCAATAGTTCATTTCAATCTATAGGCCGCAGAATACACTTCGACTTTTTGCGTTGCTTAGAAGAAGTTTCAATTTTTACAGTTTTTGCGACTCTAGGCATATACATAGGTAGCTTTTTCCCAGTTTTCTCCTTTTACATCCTTAATGATGCACAATCCCAAGTATATTCGTCCTTTTGTTCCATCGGAGCATTTTTCTTCGCTGATTTAGAGATGTTTAGCTTAGCCTATTGAATTTTTCTAATGGATGCGCGGATCAGTGAGTTTGGGCGGTTGTTTCTTTGAATATCTGACTTCTTACCTGCTTGGAAAAAAGAAGTAGCTAATTTTTGCCTAAAGCACCAAAGTTAGCTTTGTTCTCGAGTAAAGGTTCAAAATTTACTATTTTTTATTATCCAAAGTGGCAGAAGCATTATCAAGACACTCGAAAAGTTTTGTTCAGACTTTAGAGCGAATAAAGTTTTTGAGTTTATTCTGAATTTCTCAGCTTTTATCAGACAAAGGCATTAACCTGATCGTGGAATTATTATTCGTAAGCGAAAATGATAGGTCTATTCTAGGTCTCTCAGTATTGAATGCATCCAGTTTTACTTAAATTTGATCCTCTTTATATTTCGCCCGACGTTCACAGGTGGGCGGCACCAAAGTTCTGGGGGTGCAAGATCTTTTCAAAGGTTTAAAAATGACCTTAAAAATTGTGGTAGTGCTAAAAAACAGAAAGCATTGTCAAAAATTGAATTCTGGGTTATTTTGGTTTCTGGAGGGGTACATACCCCCTCCACCAAGCTCCCACGCCCATGGGTGCTGACGCTGCAGACGTTTGAGTTTATTTGAAATCCGATTGAAACTCCGACCTAGGCCAATCGAGAGGATCATCGTCTGGTGATATGAGAATAAGTATCATAAATTAATTTTCTTCCTTAACCATCAGCGACTAATCCGCGTGTCCTTATTAGCATTGTCTCAAATTGATAAAATACCTATTTTTTGCCTAAATAAAGCGAACTGACGCAAGTCGTTAATATTAAACTGCAACCTAGATTTAGTTGTTGATTTAGGGCGTGCTCTTAATCCTATTCGAAAACAAAGGTCGCATTCTTTGTAGCTAAATTCGCAATTCGCGATGGAAAATCAGTTTTTTAGCCGTGGCTATTCTTTTTTATTTTTTTAATTGAAGCTAAAATTATATGCGTCTAATATGTATCCTTTATTTGAAGTAATTTTCATCTGGAATTTCCCTTTTCTCTCGTTTTACTTGATATTATGCAGAATCTAAGCACCTTACATGCTCCTCAATGTTTTTTTTGGCATAATTTAAGCAATGTCTAGGAGCTTATTAGGAGTTTATGACGTTAGCTCAACTAAATGAAAAACAATATATCATTACATTGACAATTTGTCTTGTGCAAATAAAAAGATCTGGATTAAAATCACACAAGATCGAGGTGTACGTCACTCTGTTCAATCTCACAATGATCTGAAATAATTAATAAAAGGCATTTGTTGGATTTTTATATATTCGACTAAATTTTCTTTGTTAGGTCTACGGTGGGCCTGCGAGATATTTCGCCGCTGGGCCAAGCGATACGGTGCAGTTAGAATCTTTCAGACGGTCTTTTGTAAAATTGGTCCTGACAAACCCATGGGCGCCAATCATAGGTGGGCGGCTCCAAAGTTCAGGAGGAATCAAGAAAAATGGTGGTATAGCGAAAAAATATCATTTTCAACGTTTTTCATTGAGCACTATCCACTGGCATGAAGTCATTGCGAAAAACAATTTCAAAAATTGAATTCTGGGGAGGGGTTATTTTGGTTGCTGGCAGGTATTTTGATTTTGGGGATGCATACCCCCAAACCCTCCACGCCCAGGTATGGTGCCGATGAAATCTCGTTAGAGCCAATGCATCGGTACAGCTACCGAATGATAATTATCAGCTTAAACATGCAATGAGTTTAATAAATGTTTTCCAACAATTTAATGGGTTAACTGGAATGAAAACTTCGATATGATAATTTGTTTTCATATTCGGTATACTGTGAGAAGCATACTTACATAGGCAGCACGTAATTTTTAAATCGGAGAGGGGCTTCCAGAAATTCTCAACACTTACAGAGGTGCCAAAATTTGACGGTAGAGAATAGATCCCATCTTTTTGTCCGGGTTGACCCCACCAATGTTCCTGGGAGGTCTGGACCCCGAGAATCTGAAACACCCCCAAACATCGATGACAAATTGACAAACTGTAATTAAAGTGTAGTGCGACTTTTAGCAATGTCTCCCATCGGATAACAGAATTTGGTTGCCGTACGGCTAAAAATAAGAGATCACAAAAAGGATAATTTTGTAAAATAATACTACGGATCTTTTAGTTACTAGGGGTATATTAAATCCTATAAAAGGGCCAACAGACCCTTTATTCCGCCTATGTGCGGACACTTTTTATTTCATTTTGCATTTTATTTCTGTGACTCTTAGGCATGTGAATCATGGTTTACCATTTTCGTTAAGCCATTGATATGAAGACGAACGGGACGTTAGCTTGCCATGCCATAAACATTACTTCATGCCCAAATTTTAGCCAAAACATTGGATTTTCAGTCGCTAGCTATTTGTATCTAATTCTAGCCACTTATCAGTTGCGTATTTAATCTGATCGGTCTGCGAGTCTTATTGTTATGTGGAGGCAATGTTCCGCTTACTGTAAAAACTTTCATGATCAATTCGATGGCCGCTTATTCAGTTCTTAGTCTGCATTTGCTGCTGAGAGCTTTTTTCCTCATATTTTTGTTGTATTATCCGACGCTCGAGGTAAGTTATTTGTGCTACAGGGCATAGGTGGGATGCACTAAAATTCTGGGAGGGGGTGTGAAGATTTTTCAAAGGTCGAAAAATGGTCTTAAAAGTGGTGGTATAGCAAAAAACACTGTTTTTTAACGTTTCTCATCGACTACTATCCATTGACATCAAAACTTTTGCGAAAATAAGAAAACAAATTCGACAAATTGCATCCAGCGGTGTTTTGATTTATTAGGGTAGGTATTCGGCCTTCTGGGGTTGCATTTTGGGTTGGGTTGGGTATGTTTGGAAAAAAAGGACACATGTTATTTTTTTTGAAACTCCACGAATATTTGGAAACTAAATAAAGATTTTTCGTTAGTTTTTGGTGCAACTATCCCTGAACATGTTAGCAAAAATTAGAGTATATCACTGAGTACTACTTGCTTTGCGCTTTACTAAGCGAACTCAACCATCAATTTACCTCTGTAAATTTTCTATTTCCACAATGCATCATACACTACCTGCTGAATAATCCTCCAATCAGGGCCTTCAATAAGTTTTATTTTATCTTTTAAATGTTTTGTGAATATTGTGTAGCATTTTAGTCTCTAATATTTGCGTAGAAAAGTATAATGTTTCTATTAATCAGTGGCTTCACAAAATACACGCCAAAACCTGCTTAAAATTGATTATTTTCCTCAGAGAGGCATCCTTTAGTCAATATTTATGCATTTTGAAGAGAAACACGTTACATGTGGCAGTGGAAGCATAGGTGGGTGGCACCAAAGTGCTAGGGTGAACCAAGATTTTTTCAAAAGTCAGAAGATGGTCTTAATAAAAGTGATATGAAAAAAATGACACCATTTTCAATGGTTCTATCTGGTTGTATTTAACTTTCTGACGGTTGCATATTCCCCTAGGTATGAGTAGAAGGCGCCAAGCGCCAAGTTGGAACCACTTTTTTGTCCATGCGGCTATCCCGCCGCGTTAGATGCATGATGCGGCGCGGCGAGCGGATTGAGCTGCAGGATATTTGCGCGGGTAATCTGATTTTCGGGAGTACTCTGGCCGCCAAACCCCTTTGCCGCGTGGTTCGCGTAAAGTATAGATTAAGCATAGGTTGGAAGGCATTGATTAGCAGAAATTTTTTATGTATAGCTCGCTCAAAATCCGATTCGAGATTTCAAAAAGAGTCATCATAAATGCAAAACAATCATAAAATATAGTACCACATTCGAGCTCATTTATTGTAATTACAACAGTAGTCATCCGTGGTCCCTAGAGGAGGGGTAATGCTGTAACATAGCCTGAGCTGAAACATAGGCGACGAGGCGGAAACTTGTTCCCTGAGTTAGGGGTCATGGAGCAATGGTTAAGGATAGGCAATAGGTAAGAATGGGCAAAGCTATCCCACGTTATGTGTGCTTGCAATGCTTACGAATATGATCTTCTAGAAATGCTTAGTTTTCTTGCAAGTGCTGTATCTTTTGCTTGTCATGTGCTTACTTGCCAACTTACAGGAAAACGTAATTCATACAAGCAAACTTACAAGAACTTTTGAATCTTATTGAAATGCTTGTAAGACCTTGCTTATCCGAATCTTACAAGAATTTCTATCTTGCAAGCATACTTATAATTTTGCTTGCAAGTGCTTGCCCTACAAGCGGTTCTACAAGATCCCAGCTGACTGCTTATAAAAACGTGCAAGCATCATATAAGCATATTCTTGCATGTGCTTAGAAGCACATGCATAGCTGATCAAAAAAGTTTTGGCAGCCGGTCTTAGTTACAGTGCACTGAGCACAGCCACCAAATACACATCTACATCTGCATTATTGTGCAAGATGTTCCAAGTCAGGCATGCGTGCACTGCTTGATAATCGTGACATTTTGAATTTACTCAATATGAACTTGAAACATAATCTTCACGGGATTAATAGCGAAGAGAAGTGCTTATAAGCAAGTATAAGATTTTTATGAAAATTGCCCAAAATTTGACAACATCAACTTGGTTGTGCATAATTATAAGCGTCTAAAGTTTAAATCTTGTTTATGCATGTAGGTATGTCCCTCACAGCTTCAAGATAAACATGGGGGGCAGCTATATACATAGGTGGACAAAAAACAATTTGGGCTTATATTTCAAATTTTCTTTGAATTTCATTGTAATATACCTACAATATATCTCCATTTATATTTTGTTTTTTTTGAAATCAAAACCATAGGCTGAATTTCTTCATTTCGGACATATGACCAAAAGCAGCATCAGCACGACTGTAGGTAGGCGGCTTCAAAGTTCTGGGGGTGCTAAATTCTAATAAATTCAAATTTGGCTTTAAAAATCTTACTAGGGCAAAGTAAACACCATTTTGAACATTCCTCGTCAACCATTGGCATCAAAAAATCATGAAAAAAGCAAAAAATTCAAAAATTGAAATTTTCGCGGTATTGCAGGGTATTTTTATTTTCATGTTAGGCATTTTGCTTTCTGGGGTTGCATACCACATGTGGGCGGGTTAGAAGGTAAGCATCCCCAGATGGCCAAATGCATAACAAGAAAATGGAAATCATCAACAACATAGGTGGGCGGCTCCAAAGGTCTGGGGGAGGGTGCAAAATATATTTAAAGTCAAATATTGGCCTTAAAAATTGTGCTATGGCGAAAAAACACCATTTTTGAACGGTTCTCGTCGAGCTCTATCGATTGGCATAAAGAAACTCGAAAAAAGCAAAAAAAAATTCCAAGAACTGAAATTTTGGGGGGATTGTTGGGTATTTGCCCATTTCTTGTTGGGTACTTGCCTTCTGGGGGATGCATACCCCAAACCCCCCGCGCCCAGGTAAGCCCAACAATACCCCACAGATAATTTTTGAAAAATTTAAAGTTTTCTTTGGATTTTTTGATGCCAATCGATATAGCTCGACGAGAAACGTTCAAAAATGGTTTATTTCATCATAGCACCATTTTTAGGCCAATATTCGACTCTCGAAAAATTTTGAATTCCCTAGAACTTTGGAGCTGCCCACTTATGGTGCATGCCCCCAATCCCCCACGCCCAGGAATGATCACCACCACGATTATTGTGTGTATTCATAAAAAGCTATTTCTGACGTGAAAATGCGAATTTCGGATCAAAAACGGCAGCAACCCAGCACATTTTATTTAGACCTTATAAAGTTTTCAAAAATTTCCGATAGCTGAAGATTGGCTAAGACTTTCAACGTCTTACAAGATTTTGGATTGCTGAATAAAACTATAAGCGTTTAATCATTTTTGTAAGAATTTTGGCCTACTTCATTCCAAATCATTTCTGGTCAGTCTGATAAAACGTCACTGTAAATCCGTAGATATATTTAAAACTTATCTTGCTCTTCTGCTTGTCAGTGCTTGCAAGAAGAAACAAGCAAAAAAGTTGTCTTGCGATAATGCATACTATGACCTATAAGTTTGCTTATTCATGCTTGTAAGCAACAAGCAGCTAATTTTCTTATAAAATTGCTTTTTACTTATCAAATCTTGCAAAGATACTTGTCATTTTGCTTGCCTTGCTTATGAATGCGTATAAGCAAAAAGCTAAGCTTGAGCTGAAGATTAAACTAAAACTAAACCTGAACTAAGTGTAAAGTGAGTGAATGTTGTAAAGGAAAGCCTAGCTGAGCTAGGGAGTAACTTGGGCCAAAGGAGTAATGAGCTGTGTATATATATGAATATGACTTTCTGGCCCTTCGTCACTTCCTGGCCTTTTTTGACTCCCTGGTCCTTTTGACTTCCAGATCCTTCATCATTTTATGGCCCTTTGCCACTTCCTGGTTCTTTTGATTTCCAGATCCATGTTTATGATGTATTGAGTAGTGTGTTGAATGACTTCCTGGCCCTTCATCACTTCCAGGCCCTTTTAACTTACTGGTTCATGCATATGCTACATGGAGTGGTGTGTTGAATGATTTCCTGGCCCTTTGTCACTTCCTGTTCCTCTTGACTTCTTGGCCCTTGCATGAATGTGTTAAGCAGTGGTCCACTCTTGCAACACATCAACACGCCTATGCATGTTTCATGTATCCACTGCACATACTGCGCATGTGTGATAGCAAAATAAATGATGCGGGCGTCTACTATTGATACACCAGCCATAAAAAATAATGGACTAATTGAGCTAAAATCTTGGATTCAGATCGAATCAAGCATGTGCTGTTAAAGATGCACTTTTAATGCTTTAAGTTAGTGAAATTATTTAGCTAAACATTTGTTGATTACTGGTCGTGGTCGATAAAATCTAGTATTTTTACTGTTTTGGGCTATTTTCACCTAAAAATGCACCGTTTTTCTTGGCTAAAATAGCTCAATGGTAGGTTGTGCATGTACAACGTGAGCTTAGCATGATTAGTACGAGATGCAAATGCAATCAGTGTATCATAAACACTTTTGATTATCTTATAGATTGGTGGTGCAATTGTGACAAATTTTAGCATTTTCACGCACATAAGCTGAATTTACTTTGTTTAGGGTTGTCTTACTGTATAAATCTCTCTTGCAAAGGAGATCAACATCAGAATGTGATGCCCCAAAATTCATATCAGTGCTTGCACATACCGATTATAGGTTTGCTGAGTGTGTAACTTGTATGCCACAGCTATTATGATTAGTTAGGTCTTCAGGGCTATGCTTCTTTGCTGAATAGCTTAACAAAGCCTTCCGTTTTAATATAATATATACCTTTGGAATATATTTAAGATTTATTATCAGCCTCAGTTGATTCAAACTACTTTTTCCTTATTTGTATAAGTTAAAGTGAAAGTGTTTGCTTGATTCAAGTATTAAAAATCCTTCGAAAATAGCTTCTGGATTGTAGAAACTTAGAAAGAAAGCTCAGACAAATTGTAAAGTAGGAAAAAAGGTGCGGTGTGCAGAATTTTAAAAAAATGTGCAGATTTGAAAAAAGTGTGCAGAGTTTGCATAAAAGTGTATAGATTTTCGAAAAAAGCGTGCAGAGTTCGGATCATTTTTTACATGTTATAACATAGGAAGTGTGCAGAGTTTGTAGAAAAGTGTGCAAACTTTAGAAAAAAGAGTGCAGAAATTGGAAAAAAGTGTGAAGAGTTTGGAAAAAAGTGTGCAGAGTTTGAAAAAAGTGAGCAGAGTCTGGAAAAAGTGTGCAGAGTTTTGAAAAATACCTAGACATATTTTGGGATTATTCAAATGTCATTATCATTCAGTCAACTAAACTCTTGAATTATATCATTAAAAATTGTCCATTCTTACATTTATTTTGCAGATAAATGCTTGTCTCTTCCTTCTAAACATCACATTATTTTTGTACGCCTCTCAACACTGTTGTATGATTTTTAGCAAACCTTAACACCAAGTAGTACATTTCTAGTCAAAATTTGCAATGAATTCTTAAATTTTAAACTCATTAAGTTGACAAAACTAGTCAGAACTGGATTGAAAGAATTGCAGTTTTCTGCAATATAAAATTTTAAATAGAATGTTCTAATTATTTTTCATATTTCACTAGCAAAAAATAGCCAAAACTCCAAATTAGTGGTGTCAAATGTCAGGATTTGCAATTAAACTTGTATTGAGATGATATTTTTACTATACAGACAAAAGCATGCATCCTGATGTTTGTCTTGTTGCTAAATTGCTCAGTTAATGTAGCAGGTTTTAATAAAATAATTCAGTATTTTGTATTTTGATCAAAGTTTTGTGTATACAATATGAGTATTTCTGGCTAGTTTGTGTGTGCTTAGGCTAGCTTTCTCATGCTCATTATCAATTAAGAAGCAAAATTTTAAGCGCCGCACAGTGCAATATTAGCTCTTTACTATGCCTACATTTAACCAATAAGGCAGATAATGCAGCCTCACAAATACAAATTTCTATTCGGTTGCCTAACAGTGTACATATTACGTTTATCTCTGCAACTTGCTCGGTTAAGTCAGGCAATAAAAACAAGGATATTTGGACGCATTATGGGCAGAATTAACCCTTCGATTCTGACTGAATTCGGATATCTGAACATTTATATAACTTTCTTCTAAATTTTACAAGCTTTCTTCCAAATTTTACAAGCTTTGTTCCAAATTTCACAAACTTTACAAAAAATGTTCCAAACATTACAAAAAACGTTCCAAACTTCACAAAAAATGTTCCAAACTTTACAAAAAATGTTCCAAACTCTACAAACTTTCCTCAAAACTTTACAAACACTCTTATAAATTCTACAGACTTTTTCTACTGTCTGCAGTATACTATTTAAGACTACCAAACAGTATTGTAATCTTTATGTCTCTGGTCTTTGAAAATGCAATATTTTGCTAAATGTATGAATGATTGCAATAATGGATGCTATGGCCAAAAAAGCCTAGACAGTTCTGTAGCAAGCATGTACGCAAATAATACCTATTTCTTTGAAACTTGGCTGACTGATAAATTATTTTACAGCCACACTACCCAAGTAGGACACCCTATATTTATGGTCAGATACCCAGCTTAATGATAGTATCAAAATGCTTATTCTTGCATTTCTGTTTTGAACACATGTCTACCTCGAATTAATGCATGTAATATACTTGTATAATTCATTTAATAAACTATGTTGAAGCAAAACGAAGGTTTTGACCAAATGATTCTCATCTGTCGCTCTTCAGCCCTGTAAAATTGCAGTACTCAGGCCACTAATTTACACTACGCATCTCTATTATACTATACTTGACTGAATGATAATGACATTTGAATAATCCCGAAATATGTTTTAATATTCTAGGTATTTTTCCAGACTCTGCACACTTTTTCCAAACTCTGCACACTTTTTCCAAACTCTGCACTCTTTTTTCCAAACTCTGCACACTTTTTCTTAAACTCTGCACATTTTATCCAAACTCTGCACCTTTTTTCCCAAATTGTACAATTTGTCTAAGCTTTTTCTAAGTGTCTACAATCCAGAACCGTACATATGTACTTCAAGTACTAAATCAGCCAACTCGTTTGCGCGCGCTAAAATACTCCAATAACTCGAAAGCGGGCGAAGCCCTCTAAGTTACAATTGTGTGTTCTACAATCTTTATAATGGCAGAAATTGCATTTCAAAAAATAAAATTTCAAATTTTTCGGCGCTTCGCGCCGTTTTAAGACGATTCTTATTGATTTTTGCTCTTAGAGAACCAGAAATTAGCTAAAATACACTACCAAAAGTCGAACAACTCTGTTTATACAACACTAAAATCGCTACTATTTTAGTACCCAAAAGTTTGTGTGTACAAAATGTACAAAGATTTTTGGGATGACAAAAACTGTAAAAAGGTGTAAAATTCACAAAAATTTTCGGCAGTTCGCGCCGAAATGAGTAATTGTGTGTTCTACAATCTTTATAATGGCAGAAATTGCATTTCAAAAATAAAATGTCAAATTTTTCGTCGCTTCGCGCAAATTAGCTAAAATACACTACCAAAAGTCGAACAACTCTGTTTTTACAACACTAAAATCGCTACTATTTTAGTACCCAAAAGTTTGTGTGTACAGAATGTACAAAGATTTTTGGGATGACAAAAACTGTAAAAAGGTGTAAAATTCACAAAAATTTTCGTTGCTACGCGCCGAAATCAGTAATTGTTTGTCTTACATATCTTTAAAATGTCAGAATTTGCATTTTGTAAATGTAGCGGTGCCCTATGCGTATAAGGACGACATAGGACACATACATTACCTTCGAGATTTACCTAGGTACGTAGGTACTTAAGTCTACGCTTAGTGCTGGCCCCGATCGCAGCGGCTCTGGATGGCTTTCGATCTTTGGACCCTTATAGACCTTACGGCTTCGATCCCCTCAGCCCTAATATTGCTGGCTGCTTCTTGTCGGGTGATCTCAGCAGCTACGCCCTAAGACCTAACACTACCTACCTAGTCTCGGTAATTGCCGCGGAGGTCAGTTGACCTATCTCAAGCTCAAGTTGTTTACTTAACTTATTTTCAATCAGTGCCTGATTCGAAATGTTTTTGGTTCCTAATATGTGTAGCACGCTGAACTATGAAAACAACAACATCGAGCTCTATGCTGATCAATCATCCTTGAAGATTAAATAATATTTTCGATCAATTTTCGGCTTGAGAAATAAATTATGATTTCCAAATAAAATAAACGATCATACGAAATTTACCTATCAGTCCACTAAGATGGGTCAAAGTCCTCGACGTGTAGATGCCCGACCTAACCCTCGGTATAACCAGAAACCACTGGGTAGGTTTTCTCTATTTTAAGTCAACGAAGAATTCACGGCCTGAAGCCGGACAACAAGCAAAAGAAAACGAAAACGTACGGACTATGTCAACGTACGACTGGCAAACGAAAAAGCGAAACGCCAGACTAAACTACAACGTTAAGTACACTGGCCTCAAGGACCATTACAGTAAATTAAACAAAGATCAATTTAACGTAATACTGAATCACTTTTATCTCAGATCGAATGTTATCGATTACACAAGCGGTATGCATGAAACAATTACTATTATCATACACTTAACTCTATGCTACCGGACAAGTATCTAGATGTTTTTTATTATTGAAAATTTGGGAAAATAATGGGAAGACCGAAGGCATAGCCCACAGTGCACTATCATAGATAGCTACTAGTATTGGCTATGTGATGGCTATCGCGAACTGCTAAGGCAGGTTCGCCTACCGTGTAACTCTCGCAGTTACAATTTAGAATGGAAAGTGTCAAATTTTTCGGCGCTTCGCGCCATTTTAACACAATTTTTATTAATTTTTGGCGTCAGAAACCCATAAATTGGCTAAAATGCACTACCAAAGATCGAAAACCCTGTTTTACCACACTAAAATCGCTACTGTACTATATTATAGTACTTAAAATTTGCTTGTACAATTGTACAAAGACTTTTGGGGACCATATTTAACATGTACAAACGGACCTTGTTCAACAAAAAACACTGCTTTGCCCTAGATCTCAGTCAACCGTAAATAAACGATGTTCACTGCATTTCTTCCATCTAAGGTCCTACCTGGGTACCCGAATCACCCGGGTAATGAAATAGCCGGGTACCCGGGTAGTAAAATTTGCAAAGTGTGCAGCACAACTCATGGGTAGAGAAACCTTCGTCACCCTTGTTCGAGAAATTTTTGCCGGAAACGGTGTTAGATGCGTTACCCTCACGGGCCCTGCATGTAACCTGGGTTTCGGTAATCTGCACTATCGCCGGGATAGAGATACCTCCGACAGAAACGGGGTGTAGCATAACACGATATATTGGGTACCCTTTTTCGGACCCTAGGAGAAATTTTACCGGAAACGAAGTCAGGGGTGATTTCGCTGACGGGCACTACTTGGGGAACCCCGGATCCATTCTGAACCACTCCTGATGGAGAAAACTCGTAAATGAGGTGTAAAATAACATAAAATAATGGGGTAGGCACGAGAGGCCCTAAAACTGCCCTTAAGTGCGGGAAATTTTGCCGGCAAAGGAGTTTAGACTGTACACATTGACAGCTCTGCATACTTGCGGAACACACCTGGGCGTGGAGATTGGGGGGTATGCACCCCCCAGAAACCAAAATACCCCCAGAAATCAAAATACCCCCCAGAATTCAATTTTTGAAATTTTTTTTCGTTTTTTTCGCAATTTTTTGATGCCAATGGATAGTGCTTGATGAGAAACGTCGAAAAATGGTGTTTTTATCGCCATACCACCATTTTTAAGGCCATTTTTCGACCTTCAAAAAAATCTTGCACCCCCAGAATTTTCTTGCTGCCCACGTATGTTGCGGAGCCCGATTCTGGGACTAAGAACGCTATCGTTACAAGATTTTACCCATCGCTTCCGTTTCCGGATTTTACTTTTCCTCAATGCTTTAAAATGTTCCTGACTGCAAAGAAAGCCAATAAATGTCATTAACGAGTAATGTACAAAATTTCAAAAATCTGACAGACAAGGGCCGAAAAAACCGCAGAAAATGCATATCTATCTTAAACCGACAATGGGTGGCTCCCTCTCTAAACCCGCCCTCAGTCAGAAGGAGAACTGTCTTGATCTAAAGTGAATCTAATCGCCGTAAGCGTTAAAATAGGTACTTACATATATAAAAACTTAATTTTTTTTCGAAGAGCGAAGTCAGTTGGAGATTACTCATTTTACTATTGTCTGTAATGATACCTACACACCTACAATTCAATTATTCAAGTATCTATTTACTTTTAAATAACACTGGTATAATTTTCGTACCTACTACCAACAACAAATTTGTTAGAATCGATGGAACCGAATTTAGAAAACATAATAAGAAATCATCGATACGAAAGCATAACTGTAATGAATGAAACACAATCAAACAGAGAAGAGGATCTTTGAATGTAGGTACGTACGAATGAAGACATGCAGGACGTACACTGATGTTAATTTTATTGTAAGTTAGTTAATTTGGCGAACATAAAGAGAATTTAATTTTCGAGACACGAAGAAGGACCATCTCGAAATTAAACATGGAAAAAGAGAATTGAAAGCAAAAATAATTACTTTTTTGAAGATTCTCAATTCAATTGCTCGTTGTGGGATTAAAATATTAATACAAAACGTTACTCGAAAATATCTATTATATATTAAAATATCTATAAGATATTAGCTGAGCATCTAAGAATTCAAAAACAAAAGCGGAAAATATATTTGTACAAAAAGACAAACGAGCCAAGTTAATTACGAGTAAAACGAAGGAATTTATCGAATCCTTGAGCAATCACTCGTTAGCAAACTTGATAAATGAGTTTGAAGGGGTATCGATAAAGTTCAAAGTCTTCCGTGACATTCACTCAGGCGGACCCAGAATTTTCGTGAGAGGGCGTTCGATAGCCATTATTTTTCAAAAAGAGCCGGTTCCAAGAAATATGCTAAAATGCAAAGTGGCATTTTTCGCGGTTTCTGATGTCTTATTCTATTAAAATCCTATGCAACGTAGACTTTTTGAAAAATTCCGAAATTCATGCAACTTTTGTTTAAAAAAATGCTCGGTGCTGTTGGAATTCTACCAGATATTTTTTACGCATAGGTTCTACGTAAACGCCGAAAGATTTAGAAAATTCAGGCTCAAGGATGACTTAAAATGAGTGAAATTATTGCCTTTTATTCATTCGCTTATACAAAGATTCAACGTTATCGGAAAATTTGACACGAAGCGTTGAGAATTCAAAGGAAATTTTTGGCTGAAATCATCGATTTCGCTGAAAATATCTTTATGCGAGTTGTAGAAAACTACATTTCCGGTACAGAAACAAAGTTTCCATATGTCACGAAAGTAAGCAACTATATAAAAAGTTTATCTGAAATATAAAAAACCATGACAAACGATTGTCAAATATTTAAACACATATTTTATATACTCGTATATTGATGCCCATTCTTCACCTCGCAATTTAGTTTTTATCTTGTTCAGTACATTGAGCCAGAGTGCAAAATCTTTTTTGACTCACACTTGTTTTGATTGGCTTTATACAACTTGCCGGAAAAGAAAATAAAAAAAATTCGAGTATTAATACGAATTTTTTTTAATTTAGCGACCCGAAATGGGTGATCAGCGGTAATCAAGATTTCTCCAACTGCACTGACGTTTTGAAGGAAAGAAACAGCAGTTCAAAACTTCAGCATGTATTTGCGCTCGTACGTAAATTAAAGGACCGGCATATAATAAAATAAATCGAAAATGCAGCACTTTAATCTGCTGTTTGATAGAATTAAAATATGATTTCCCCTCCAAAATTCATGAATCACTTAGGCCACAATAAGAATAATGTATAATATACAAATCGCTAACGAAGTAGACAACCAGTATAAACGAAAACG
Source organism: Mermis nigrescens (assembly GCA_036768485.1). NCBI lineage: Eukaryota > Metazoa > Nematoda > Enoplea > Mermithida > Mermithidae > Mermis > Mermis nigrescens. The sequence goes on along the minus strand of JAVLUZ010000157.1, from coordinate 346,346 downwards.
CCTGAACCAAGAAGAAAGCGACTCGCAAAGTCAGGAATGAATATACGGCACAACACCAGCATCACACATAAAAGTAAAACAAGATGATAATTTTTTGTACATTAAAATTTGCTTGGCTCCGCATTGTTGATTCAATTTGGGCCCTGAAGCCTTTTAAATAGCAACTGAATTCATTCATAAATTCAAAATGAAAGCGCACTACATTAACTTATCCTCGTTAGAAATGACTGACGAATTAACAGGCGTTTATAAGGTAGATTTCACAAAGTATTTTTCTGCGAGCGCTACAATAAAGTCACAAGTTTATAAGTGATATTTTCATTACTAATGAAGAACCACAATTTTTTCAATTACCTTTCTTTGTGTGATGTGCTGCTTTTTTCAATCAAAAAAAACTTCAGCCAATATTGCGAGCTTACGACGAGGCCAAAATATCTACAAGGTGAATAACTTAATTCAAAAATTTGCGTAGATTTCATAATTTCTGCTCATAATTCCTAACATATAAAGTGTTATGTATCAGTCCATCGCAAATTTTCCCAGCACTCATAAATCAACTTGCACTTAATTTGCTAAAACTAAGACGACTGATTATCCTATCCTCATTTCAACATACCAATAGTCAGTCAAAACTCTTAAGCCTTTTGTCAAACGAAAGAGCGATCAAAGTTTATGAATTTATAATTATTTTAAAACTATATAGCTTTTATGCAACAGGGCCCCGGCAACACAAATGAATCGTTAATCCGCAGGAAACAACAAGCAAAACAGTCTTACTTTTAGAAAAGCGACACTACATGGCATGATGTTAATTTTTTTGACGGAACAATAGATACGTTTTTCGCGAGCTAATAAAAAAATGTTTAAAATAATCGAGAAGCACATTCGACATGATTTATTGGATTGATCGAAATATTTTAAGAGAAAACGAATGAATAATCACTGCAAATAAAATTCGGCTTTTAAAGTGCGCAATTAAGCTGTAGGTACCTAGCACAAACTTCAGAGTCCACCTCACACATAGAATTTTCAATTAAGATAAACACAAAAACGATTAATTTACACAGTTTGAGAAGATAAGAGTTTTTTAGAACGATGAATTCAATAAAGATGAAGAAAAATACACCAATAATTGAACCTTTCATTCCACATCTCGCATAAATGGCAAAATACTTCATGGAGAGATATAAATGCTAATGGATTTTTTGTTTTAAGGGTACAAGCTTAATAGGTCATCTAAAAAACGCGCTGCTCGTATAACTGTGACAAACGTAACGAAATGATGAAAAAATTTGAAGAAAGCTGAAACAATTATAGTTACTATTGCCTGATCAATGTTTGCATGTTGTCCACCTTCTGTTCCATGAGAGTCAGTTTGTTGGCTAGAAATTGTTTGATCATGCCCATCTCAGCCTTCATAAGCTGCAGTTCGCCTTCGACTACTAAACAATTTGGGCACGCTTTGACCGAAGTTCCAACCCCGTTTCCAGCGGGAGATGAGCATCGCCCGCTGCCACTTGTGTTCAAACTTATTGGCGGATTAGGCGACGCGGTTGATGAAAAGTCGTCGAAAAATGAAGCTTGTTGACTGATATGTTGATAAAAGTTGTTTATCTTTGAGTCGTGATTAGCTGTCAAATAACAATAAATGATTTCGCAATGGTAGCCGATCAAATCATGAAGTTTTCAGCGTGAAATTAAATAGCAAACCAACTGATTATTTCAATTTCTGAATTATAAAAAGTTTCGAGGCGACCTGATAAGAAAACAAGCATATGATGATGACATCTCACACTAAACTGAAATTTTATCAGAGATTTCTTTAAATAAAATGCGTTTGTACGAAAATGTGCGTTCGTCATTTTTTCCGTGGTATGCTCAAAGCTCTCAGCCTTACGACGGCATTTCATCACAAAAATGACGATTTATAAAGCTACTATGAGATAAATGCCGTGTTAGCTTCGTGCTGAAGGCCATACATGTAGAGCATGAAAATTCTGGGGGGGGGGCGAGTCAGCCTCGAAAACTTATAAAAACGTTTCGTTTCGGGCTAAAATCGATGTCCACGCGTCAAAATACTGTTTTTTGATGTTTCACTCAATGCTCGTTCTTTCTAAAACATAAAAGAGTGAAAAATTCTAAAAATTGAAACAGTCGATTACATTGAACAAAACTGTATTCAAACAAATGAGATAGGACGATTTTGAACCAAAAACGCTTAAAAAACCATGATTTCTACGATTTTTTTCGGAAAATTGAAAATTCTGGAGGGACACATTTATTTTGCGGTAATCAGAAGCCAAGAATACGTATGCTGAAGGCCCTGCTTGAATTCAATTTGTCTCGTGTTTTTCAACATCGCTCGTATTTAATAGAGAAAAACAAAAATATATTATATTTAATATTTTCTTAAATTTTACACGCTTAATCTTTATAGCACTGCACTTTAATGCATAAATAAGCAGTGTCCAAAACCGGAAGTTAATATAAACTCTAAATGATAATATTAATCGTCTTTAGCAAATGCAGGTGCTACTCGGCCGTTTTCTTCGCCCAATCTAACGCTGTTAAGCCGCTGATCGGTTCGAGATCTCAAAACGACGTTAGGCGGACAACGCATGTTAGTAAATGGAGTGTTTGCATTATTTGCATCGCTTATCAACGCTGCAGCGACATCCGCGTTTTTCTGTCCGACATTCGGAGGACGGGCCTAACAATATTTGAAAAGTTATACGTTTTCCGTCAATTGACTGAGAGTAGATTATGGTAGCAATCGATTTATAGTCTCCGACGGATTTACGGATAATATTTATATCTATCTGGGCCCGGTTCTACAAAGGTACTTTATGATCAGTCTAAAGTTGTTTTACTAAGGAAGACCCATTCCAACTTAAAGACCAGTCGTGAAGATAAGTCCTAAAATCAGTCTTGAAATATTCGGTTCTACAAAGGTTAAGATCATTCTCAAAAAAGTTATGACAAGTCTTGAATAGGGCAAAACTTAAGACTGGGGAATAGCAGTCATAAGTCCAGTCTTAAGGTTATTTAGGTTTTTAGTCTGACTCATTTTGCTGCTTTTAAGCTCACCAAAAATTCATGATATATCTAAAAATAACTAATTATTTAATGCATATGCATGCCAAACGCGGGCACGTACTTTCTTCCATTGACTGTACTTTAAATACAGATTGTCGACGATGTCGCAGAAAAATAGATATGGATCCTATTCTCCCGATTTTAGTCGGCAATATCGCCGACAAAAATCGGCGATATCGCCGATGTCGTCGACTAAAATCGGCGAGATTGCCGACATCGCCGATATTACCTACAGAAAATTTGGAGAATCATGGCGCTTGTAAAGTGGGAAAAACAAGCGAGCTTTAATCAGCAATTTGAAGATAGACGGGACGATACTTATATCTTAGGAGACAGCGGTTACTCAAGCTAAGCTTTGGTTTGACGTGTTTTCGGTAAACTGATACTGAAGCAGAATGCAATTTTAATTCAGCTAACAGGCACACTTCCTTTAAATAATGAATTACTTGCTAAAGAGTAAAAAAATAGATAAAGGTTGCTTGGCCGTAAAAAAACAAAAATTTTTAAAGCTTTATCTGTATAGTTGAAAGTTTGAAAAATCTTATGCTCAATTTCACTCTCATCTCACGCGAGGGTTTTGGGGGTTGAGCGTTCCAGAGTAGCTGCTGTTTTCCATAACATGCTGATAAGCGCTGGCTGATCAGACTTGCACGTGCGGGGAAAGATGGTTTCTGATGAATTAGACCCCCGGACCAAAAGACAGGAAATTGTTGCAAGAAAGGCATAATAAACACTAAAAACGTATAACAAGAATTTTCTAAAATTGCGTGAAATTGGCCAGAAACTGTAGATTAATCGTTTTTACGCTATTTCAGCACTTACACTGATTTTTAACGTGATTTGGTCTCCCGAAATCATCCATGATGCGCATCTATAGCGCTAACTTCCGCATTTTCCAAAAATCCTCTATTAAATTTGGCTATATATTTGTTGCAATTTTCTTCATTAATTTTCGGGAATTTTACTTTAAATTTTAAACTTGTTATCTCTATAAGTTTGTCTAATCATTTTGTAATTTCTAAAAATTCATAATTTTACTTTTTTCTTCATTCTTAAGCCCCGAAAAAGCACTTTAGAAAAGATGCATGAGGCTGATTTTTCTTATTTCTATGCTGTTTATATTTGGCTGGAATACATGTAAAATTGTATGAGCTACGATGACAAACTGTTGAAATGGCAACGATTGATCTTAAGATCAATCTAAAGACTTGCCTTCTTTATGATCGTCTTAATTTGTTAGTAGTACTGCGCTTCAGATCGATCTTAATCAAGATCGATCTTAGTTGAGTTAAGAACAAACTTAAGACTAAGACCAGTCTTATCTTAGTAAAATTGTCCAGATTCAGCGCGGCCTAAGCATCAATAAGAAGTAATAAAATTAAATGAATTCGGCGGGAAATTTTGACTTTTTATCGTCCTGAAACGCAATTTACATTACAAAAATTGCCCAAATTCAGCGCGGTCTAAGCATCAATAACAATTAATAAAATTAAATCAAATCGGCGCGAAGCGCCGGAAAATTTTGACATTTCACCTTTTCTGAAACGCAATTTTGCATAACAAAAATTGTCCGAATTCGGCGCGACCTAAACATCAATAGCAATTAATAAAATTAAATATTGAAATTTTACCACTTTAAAACGCAATTTTGCATTACAAAAATTGTCAAAATTCAGCGCAGCCTAAACAACGATAAGAAGTAATGTATGTATAAAAACTAGTGTTTATTTAAATATAAAACAGGCGATCAGACTTGTATTCACATAAATACATCATGTGCTTTATTGTGATCTGACAAATTATTATTATCTCTAAATTAGGCATTACTTACTTAAGTACAATCTCTGAATTATACATAACTTATTTATGTACCGATTTTCAGAGCCCAGTAACCGATTTGGTTGCCGGGATCTAAAAATCGGTTGTTGGGATCTGAAATTTGTTTACTGAGCTCAAAAAATCGGTTGTTGCACTTCAAAAGTCGGTTGCTGAGGTCCGAAAATCGATTTCTGTGGTCAAAAATCAGTTCTTCGCTCCAAAAAATCGATTGCTGTATTCTAAAAATCAGTTTCTGGGGTCCTAAATCGGTTGCTGGGGTCCAAAAATTGGTTGCCGGGTCTTGAAATCAGTTCTCGGCTCCAAAAATCGGTTGCTAAGGTCAAAAAATCGGTTGCTGGGGTACTAAATCCGTTGGTGGGCTCCTATAATCAGTTGGTGGATTCTCAAAATCGCTTGCTGGGGTCCTAAATAGCTCCAAAATCAGTTGGTGGGGTCTAAAAATAAAATCGGTTGCTGGGCTCTAAAAATCAGTTGGTGGGCTTCAAAAATTGGTTGACCCCAGCAGCCGATTTTGGAACCCAACAACCGATTTTTGGAGCCAAGTAACAGAATTAGGACCCTATCAACCGATTTTTGGAGCCCACCAACTGATTTTTAGAGACGCAAGCAACTGATTTTTACACCCCACCAAGTGATTTTTAGATCCCAGCAACCGATTTTTAGACCCTTGCAACCGATTTTTAGAGCCCAGCAACTGAAAGGTGCAACTAGTGAACCCTCCGGCTGGTACTGAACCTGCTCCAACTGGCACCCGGTTGAACCTGGTTGGACCTCTTGTTCAGGTATGGTCAGATGTGAACATGCTAAAAAATGCTGGACACTCATCCGACATAAGTTTTACTGAAATAAGCCAAAATAATGACATTTTCACATGTCAATCACGGTTGAATCTTTCGCTGACTCGCATCTATAACTTTGTCAACTGAAATAGAAATTAGGGCCACATTGACCAGTGCACAAAACAAATTCTCCTGTGTGGATCAGGGGCGGATTTAACGAGGCGGGAGGGGTGGCTGCTCCCCACTGGCCAAAAATATTTGGCGAGATAAGGAATGGATTTGTAATTTGCAATGACTTTTGGCCGTCAGTGATCATAATTTCTCTAAATTTCCCTACGCTTCGCGCCGCATGATACCTATTATTGACATTCATTTACTTTCTTTACGATCTGGAAGCCAGTTTTTGCTCATGGAATAGCTTTCAAAGCAATTTCAAGGGCAGAAACAGCTATTTTAGCATAGATTTCTTATATTTCCGAGCCCAACTTTTGGAAAAGTTTCGACGTTCGACGTCAAAATGCTACAACGAGCAGTAAATCAAGCTTCTAAACGTCCATCAATCTAAATTTCACAAATTTTTTGACGCTTCGCGCCGAATTTTTCGCTAAAGTCAAAGAAATTCAATGATTTGTTCGCACAAAATTTGTCGAAAATTTCATAATTTTCCGAAAACATGTTACGTCAAAAGTTATTTTAAATAAAAGTAGACAATGTAGAACGCTTGAGAAAGCTATTTCGCACACAGAGGGCTAATTTTTGGACCTGTTTTTAGAAAAGTTGGGGTACCGCCCCCTCCCCATTGGAGAAATCATAGATCCGCCACTGATATGGATTCTGCTCAACGTTTTGAAGAATTACACGAAATAGAAGAATCATATTTCTTGTAAACTTTGTAAACATTTAAATTATATTCGATTCAAACATATGTACATGTACGTTGCTTACGAAACCTTTTTTCTACATTTAAGTCAGGTAACTGAGCGATGAACTAGAATCTTCGCTGAAAACGAAATTCAGAGAACTGCGTTTGAGTCACCGCTTTATCGAAGCTCTCGTAGTCCATTTTTGGTAAAAATCAATGTTTGAGCACAAAGTTTGGAACTTAAAATCTGTCGGAATCAGTATCATCATGCATGGACTTCGATTAAATTCTAGTGAAGGGTCCGATGGGGCTGAATTGCGAAAGATTTCGCTAAAAGTTAAATTCTGGGAGGTACATCGATTTTAGGGGGCTGACGGATTTAAGGGAGGGAGTCCAAACCCCCATAACCATCTGTGAGTGTCATGTCATGCAGTACCTGATAATGTTGAATCACTGCTGCGGGTGGAAAGGCCACATTGGACAGCCGACTGGCGAAACCGGCCGCTGATGAGGCAAACGACGTTGGTGAGCAACGCGAAACCAGCGCGCACTTGCGCCGCGAGGTTCCCGTGGCGATTCGAAGTTGTGGCGGCGGCGCTGACGTCACGACGGCAGTCAACGGCGGCGACGGGCTAAGCACATCTGGAGTGTCGTCCTGCTTAATACTTGACGACTCTGCGCCGCTGTGGACCTGAATTATCTTTAAAAAGTAAATAAATTGATTTAAAAAATAGAATCAAGTAGGATAAATTCTACCGACTTTACTCATTACTTTCCTCCGCGTAATTGGATTTTTCACCAACCATCAAATAATCAATTACTAAATAAGCAGGTTGTTCCGCAACTAATCTGAGCAAAGTTTTTCACTTTACCCAAAGTAGAATATTTTATAAATATACGACCAAGCCTTCAAAATTGTATTTTTTTAGACAAAAAATTACATAAAAAGTGGTTCTCACGCTGGAGCTGAATAGCGATATCATCAAGGTCGAAAGATGAAATCGAAAATCATTACGATGTCATATATTTGTCGAATAATTCAGTTATTGACAGTCCCTTTTTTGAAAGCCAATACAATCATTTTGATTTCAAACTAATAGTCCAAAGTTCTTAACCACAGGAAATTCTATTATTTATGTCTATAATCACTTCAGTTCTTCCTTTTTAAAAAAAATTTAACTGCTCAGCTGAATCACCTAGGAATAATAAACTTATTTTCAACCTTACTGAGCCCGACCTTAAGAAGTAACCTACATTCCGTTCAATATAAGTTTGGGTATTTTGATTAATTTAATCCAACGGTCAAACAAACAAACAAATATTTAACGAAGTAAAGCAGGGCTATAAACGTTAGAACGCAAAAGATTATTTGATTTATTGAAAAAGTTCATGCGTTTGAGAATGTTTTCAATTTTTATTCAGGTAGGATGGCTTTTCCGTCCTCATAACAGTCTTTGCTTGGAGTTAAAATCCCTCCTTCCTTACGTGCATGTACGAGTACAGTGACAAAGTGATCCGATTTCTGCTCTTAATGAGAATAAGGACTGAAAATGTTAACATTTCTCTCGTAAAATTGCTAACAATTATGCATATATCTTAAGAGTTCCATCCACTACAGTGAAGGAAACATGAAACCGCACGCCTAATAAAACATATGTGGTAGCACAAAAATTGAAAGCATCGAATAAGTCTAAGGAATTCTGTTGTCTACATAAAACTTCTCAAGAATGGAAAAGGCTAGATGCACCAGAAGAATGCTGATTGTTGACCCGGTCAACAGAAGTACGCAGAGCTGCTAGTGGTACACACCGTGTATTTCAGTTCATTTTGCTTTGTTTTAATAAAAAAATCACCAAAATACAAAACTTCATCAATTTCATGAATGGTGACCTGGAATTTTTTCAGTACTGTTCTATTTCTATAACATTTTTTAGACCTTGCTTTTATTGATGCTAACTTATGCAAACTATTAATATTTATTTGTAATATTCTTAAACTAAATTTTTGATGAATTTGACTTTCATCTCCGGAAGTATACTCCTTAAGGGTTGCCTTGTTGCCCCAAACAAAACTATAGTGCACAGTGCCAATCAGGGATTGATTCATTAAAAGTTCAGACATAGTTAATGAGAAACTGTTCATTCCTATGAATGAAAATTTGAATTACTTCGTCCTTAATGTGCTTTCGGCTCATGATAAGTACGATACATTATTGTTGTGTTCTAACCATAGATGTAGGCCGATCTGTGGGGTCAGCCGGTCTGGTGGGAGGGAGTGTTTTTGTACAAAGCCCCTTTGCAGTTTGCACATGTACAAAGATAGTCCCCAAAAATTTTTGTACACTTTGTACATGCAAATTTTTATGTAGGTACTATAATATGCAACAGTAGCGATTTTAGTGTGGTAAAACACGGTTTTTTAACCCTTGGCAGTGTAGGTACTTTAGCTAATTCCCTTGTTTCTGACGCCAAAAATTACTAAAAATTGTCTTAAAACGGAGCGAAGCGCCGAAAAAGTTTGATAGTTTTCCATTCTAAATGCAAATTTTGCGATTATAAAGATCTGTAGGACAGACAATTACTCATTTCGATGGCAAGCGTCGAAAATTTTCAGGAATTGTACACCTTCCTACAGTTTTGGTTTCCCCAAAAATCTTTGTACATGTACGAAGACGGTCCCTAAAAGTCTCTGTACATCGGGAAAAATCTTTGCCGAATACAAAAAAAGCCGTGGGGAGTGTCATAAATTGAGCTATTTTCGGGCCAAAATGACCTTAAAAAGTAGTATAATCGCTAAAAGAGCATTAAAACGATGCCATTGCACAATTTCTGGTCAATTTGAAGCACTTTCAGAGAAAATTTTTGATTTTAATCCATTTTGGCCTTCATGTTGCCTCATTTCCCCCCACCAAATTTTCCATTTTTTTATTCTGAGGGGTCTAGACCCCCAAACTCCCAGCCCCTAACGTGCATGTCTGTTTCAACGGCACGCATTGCTATAGGGCAGCTATTAACAAGATGGTGTGCTTGTCATAATTCATAGATGGAGCCATTGACTATTAACTAAATCTTGATTAGATATGAAAAGAAAATTTAATATTGATGAGAAAGTAAATCGGTTATTAAAACACATCAAAGTTTCCTTATTATTTCTTCTTCTGAGGCAGTGAACAACTTTTTATCAAGGCGCGCTTTTTTATAAGCCGCAGAATATACGTACTTCGATTTTTTTGCGTTTTTCAGCGGAAGACCTATTTTTTCCCTAGTTCCCTCCTTTTATGTCCTTAATGATGTGTAATTCCAAGGATATTCGTCCTTTTTGTTCCAGCGGAGCATTTTTCTTTGCTAGTGCCCTATTTTTAATCAGAATGATTTGATTAAGTAACTCACTTAGCACATACGGTAACATGCCACAAAAATGACAGCAGTTCAAGACCGCAGAAAACAATATTAGTCTGAACATTCAACCGATCAAATGTTTTCAGCATGAATCTTACCCAACTGCTGGGTGTTAAGGACATTTTCAGTCAGATTTTTAATCCTAACGTTACATGGAACATTTTAAAAAAATTAAGCTTTTGCAATGCTCCGAAACCAAAGTCAATTTTCAGTGTACACTTTACACAAGTACTGAGTGTTAAGAAAACATACGGTCAGATTCATGATCTTGACCTTAAGGAACATATTTTGAAATAAAATTCACGTTTTGCAACGCTCTGGAAGTAAAATGAATTTGTAGTGAAAACTCTACACATCAAATAGTGTAAATTTTATACAAATTCTGGGTGTAGAGAAAGCTAGCAGTCAGATTCGTAATTCAGACGTTACATATTACATTTTGAAAAAAATTAAGCTTCCGCAACGCTCTAGAACTTAAGTTGGCTGAATCCGATCCTGGGGGGCACGCCGCCAGTTCTGACCGGAGCGACTAGAGCAAGCTAATTAGCGAACCGAGCTCTCACTTAGGTAAACAAGTGTGCGCAATTAATTATGCTGGGCTGACCTCGCCGGTCGACCAATTATGCGTCTGATACTTACAGTAATGCGCCCGACTAGGAGAGCATATTTTAACACAATTTTTTACAGAGCGAAAATCACATTTTAAAGTTTAGTTTTTGAGCTCATCGTGAAAAATGGAGCAAGAAAATATATAATATTACAACATTTCATTCACTCTGGAAAAAGTTGACTTATTTTAAATTTTGAGAGCACTTGACATTTATTTTGTCCATAAAAGTCGAATATTTTAGAATAATAGTAAGCCAAGAGCGTCAACATGAAAAAGTACCACGATTTGTCAACGAACGTTATACATAGAAGCACACGCATGGCAAAAATCGTTGAAAATCGCAAAAACGCATCGCTAAAATCGTTGAACTTGTGTTTACTTGACCCTCCTAGATAATGAAAAAGGAATGTTTATTTTTATCTTTTCTGGGACTTTTATAAAACAACATGCAAAAAAATTCAAAAAATGTGCCCATGCCAAGAAATAGAATGCTACTTATAAAACTGCATTTATTAGGGCTCTCACATTGGAAATCAGTCAACTTTTTCCAGAGTAAATGAAATGTTGTTATATTATATATTTTCTTGCTCAATTTTTTACGATAAGCTCGAAAAACAATGTGTCAAAAAATACTCCCCTAGTCGGGCGCATTACTGTAAGTACCAGACGCATAATTGGTCGACCGACGAGTTTAGCCCAGCATAATTAATTGCGCGCTTTTGTTTACTTAGGTGAGCGCTCGGGTCGCTAGTTTGTTTGCTCGAGTCGCTCCGGACAGAACTGGCGGCGTGCTCCCCCCAGGATCGGATTCAGCCCTTAAGTTAATTTCCAGTGTAAACCTTACATAACCCCGGAGTGCAAAGAAGAGTTCAGTCGGATTCGTAATTCTGATATTACTCTAATATTTCAATTAATATTTATCAAAAAATTGACTCTCCACAATGGTCTGCAGACAAATAAATATTAAATGTAAATCACTTTACACCACTGCTGATTGTAAACAAACGCGCCCAACTGACGTATCACTTTTGACTCCTGGTGCATTTTTAGAGTTTTGATCGTGTTAAGAATCATAAGCGGAAAATTTGTCAGGAGAAAACAATACAGAAATACGTTTAATACCCCCGATTTTTGACTTTACACCTCCCGAAAGAGCTCAATATTGATGCAATTTAACTTAATTTGCTGTAACGTATATTCCTTAGTAAGCGCTTTATTTTTATCCTATTCGACTAATTCTGACTTCTAAACGGTGAAATTGGCGAGTATTTTTCCACCATCTACTACATTGTAAACTTTAAAAATCTAAACCTAACTCCCTATTCAGTGTAAAGAAATTCGATTTGGGCTAGTTTGTAGCCCTTAAATTGTAGTACATTTGGGTGTGGAAGACTTATGTTCCGCAGAATATCTAAGGTAGTGACTAATCAAAAAAGGGAAAAATGTATTTTTTTCACCCCATGTTACATCCCTGATTTTCAGCTTTACACCTCTAAAAATAACATATATTGAGTTTTTTCGAACGCAATTTGCTGCGACGTGTAGCCCTTGCAACGCACTTCAATTTTGTTCTATTCAATTTGCTCCGACTTATAACCAGAGAAGTTGAACAGAGAAATAGACAAAATCCGTTTTTTACACCATCCACTAGAGTGTAAAGTTTGAACCCTTAGATCTAACTCCATATTGAGTGTAAGAAAGGTTGCAGGTAAGCTGAAGGTAGCCCTTAAAACGTAGTACATTTCCATCACATTTAAAAAAACCAGATTAAATAGAGTGCAAAACTGAGCTAGAAGAGTCGTGTGACCAATCAAAATTTTTAAAATCTATGTTATAATGTTACAGTAAAACTTTACACGCGCTTTATACACCTGGTATTTATTTTTTTAGAAACGAAAAAAACACGGGCAGCGAATTTTATATTATCTGTCTTTAAAAAACCGCACAATACAGAAGTGTCCCAATGTGGCTGTAGGGGGGGGGGGCTGGACATATGTTGGGGGTACCCAAGTAATTATAGCTTCGCGCTAACGCGCTACCTATGATAAAAACTTCCTAAGGGGTACGTGTCAGAGCAAGTTGTTTTTATTTACATCGATATTGAGCTTTTTCGGGAGATGTAGTCAAAAATCGGGGGTAGGTATTAAACGTGCTTCTGTCTTGTTTTTTTCCACAATCTTCTCGGGTTATGAGTCTGGACATGATCATAAGTCTAAAAATTTACCTGGGATCAAACGTCATACGTCAGTTGGGCGCATTTGTTTACACTCAACAGTGATGTAAAGTAGTTTACTCCTAATATTTATTTGCCTTCAGACCACCGTGAAGATTAATTGATTTCCTAAATATTGATTGTAACATGAAAGTAATATCCGAATCACGAATCCGACTCAAATCTCCTTTACACTCAGTGGCTGTTTAAAGTTTACACCGAAAATTAAATTTACTTCTAGAAAGTTGCAAAAGCTTGATTTTTTTTCAAAATGTTTTATGTAAAATCAGAATTACGAATCTGTCTCTTCGTCTTCTCTACACACTGTAGTTATGTGAAGTTATATATATGTAAATGTGGGGCCTGCGTCTACAAGAGCGACCTGACCGGCCTAACATTTACCTTCGAGATTTACCTACGTAGGTACTTAAGTCTACGCTTAGCGCTGGCCCGATCGCGCAGCCCTGGATAGCTTTCGATCTTTGGACCCTTACAGACCTTACGGCTTCGATCCCCTCAGCCCTAATATTGCTGGCTGCTTCTTGTCGGGTTATCTCAGCAGCTACGCCCTAAGACCTAAGGCTACCTACCTAGTCTCGGAATTTGCCGCGGAGGTCAGTTGACCTATCTCAAGCTCAAGTTGAATATTTAACTTATTTTCCAATCAGTGCCTGATTCAGAAAGTTTTTAGTTCCTAGCGTGTAGCAAAATAGACAATGAAAACAACAACATCGAGCTCTAACCTGATCAATCATCCTTAAAAATTAGATAATATTTTGATCAATTTTAGGTTTGAAAATGAATTAAGATTTCCAAATAGCATAAATAAACATATGGGATTTACCTATCCATCAACTCTGATGAGTGTAACTGCGAGAGTTACACGGTAGGCGAACTTGCCTTAGCAGTTCGCGATAGCCATTACATAGCCAATACTAGTAGCTATCTACGATAGTGCACTGTGGGCTGTGCCTTCGGTCTTCCCATTATTTCCCCATTTTTCAATAATAAAAAACATTAAGATACTTGTCCGGTAGCATAGAGTTAAGTGCATGATAATAGTAATCGTTTAATGCATACCGCTTGTGTAATCGAGAACATTCGATCTGAGTTAAAAGTGTATCAGTATTATGTTAATTTGATCTTCGTTTATTTTACTGTAATGGTCTCTTCAGGCCAATGTATAGTTAGTGTTGTTGTGGCAGTCTTGTTGGCCGTCCTACGATTGGATAGTCCGTACGTTTCGTTTTTTCTTTTTGCTTTATTTGGTTGTCCGGCTACAGGCTGTGTATTCTTCGTTCGAAATAAAATGAGAAAAGCCTACCCAGAGGTTTTCGGATATACCGAGGTTAGGTCAGCCCACTCCTACGTCGAGGATTGCAACTCATCAGAGTGGATGGATAGGTAAATCCCATATGTTTATTTATGCTATTTGGAAATCTTGATTTATTTCTCAAACCTAAAATTGATCGAAATATTATCTAATTTTTAAGGATGATTGATCAGGTTAGAGCTCGATGTTGTTGTTATCATAGTCTATTTTGCTACACGTATTAGGAACCAAAAACTTTCTGAATCAGGCACTGATTGGAAAATAAGTTAAATATTCAACTTGAGCTTGAGATAGGTCAACTGACCTCCGCGGCAAATTCCGAGACTGGGTAGGTAGCCTTAGGTCTTAGGGCGTAGCTGCTGAGATCACCTGACAAGAAGCAGCCAACAATATTAGGGCTGGAGGATCGAGCCGTAGGTCTGCAAAGGTTCAAAGATCAAACCATCCAGGGCTGCGCATCGAGCACTGCTTAGCGTAGACTTAAGTCTGTGCGTACTAGGTAATCTGAAGGTAATGTTTAGGACGGTCTGTGTGCTCTTGTAGACACAGGACCCTCTTACAATATATATATATATATATATATATATATATATATATATATATATATATATATATATATATATATATATATATATATATATATATATATATATATATATATATATATATTATTCGCTTATTGTTGAGGTATAAGGTTTATACTACAAATAAATCTTACTTACAGAGCATTACAAAACATATTTTTTCAAAATATGTTCCGTAAGGTCACGATTACGAATCTGACTACATCTTTTCTTTACACCCTGTAATTATGCTAAGTTTACACTGAAAATTAATTTTAGTTCTAAGCCGTTGCAAAAGCTCAATTTTTTCAGAATGTTCGACGGAACACCAGGGTTTATTAATCTAATTGTAAGTGTTCTTTACACCCAGTAGTTCGTAAAGTTTACGCTGAAAACATTTGATCTGTTTTAATAAGATAAAAGGTGATCATGTTTAAAAAATACAATGCTGATGTTCAGAACAATATTTTTTCCGCGTTCTTGGACGTCTCATTATTGTGGCATGTTACCGTATTTGTTTACTGACTGATTTAATCGAATCATGCTAATTAAAAGTAGGGTACTAGCAAACTAGCAAATAAAAATGCTCCGATGGAATAAAAAGGACGAATATACTTGGAATAGCGGATTATTAAAACATAAAAGGAGGGGACTAGGGAAAAGTCACCTATGCGCTCAAAAAATCATAAGAATCTGCTAAAAATCATATTTCTCCAAACAACACAAAAATCGAGTATATTCTGCGGCCTCCGAAAAAAGAAGGCGTTGTCTCAAAATACTTTTCACTGGTGTTTGGTGAAGATCTTCGAAGGAAACATTGGCTTGTGTAAAGTAGCCGATTTAGCTTGAGATCAGTATCACATTTTCATGACAATATTTAATCAATATTCGGTTGTAAGGCTCAATAGGTGAATTACGACATTCATATCATGCTGTTTATTATGGCTCTGCAGTAACACGTCTTATGAGATGATGTAGCTAGGTAAACTTTCACCTGCTTCGGCATTTTACGTAAATGAGCTACTTCGCACTATCTTTTTGCACTATTGCATTTATTTGCGTGGTTATCTCGCTCATTCTTCTTGCGCCGTGTGCCCTATATTCTTTGGTACTAACCTGTTTGCGCATGTTTAGTGCCTTATAGCAGTACATTTGCAACAGCGGTCGTTCGGACTTATATTCAGTTAAGGCTGGTAAACAGAATGATTTGCCGTTTTCTCTAAAAAGATTAATTATAAATCTGTTTCATTTATTCGAGAGCTTTTTTAGTGAATTTTTTTGAAAGCTAAAGTATGCCTAATTAGTTGATTTACTGTAACTCGACAGAAAAGTTGATTGGAGGCGAGCTACTGTCATTCCTTCATTTTTAATTCACTAAGCCGTCCACATAGACTTAATTCAAACATCTAAACAGTGCTGGGACATGCAACAATAAGTGCGCTAAATGAAAATACCGCACCTTAAACAGTGCTGGGACATGCGACAATAAGTGCGCTAAATAAAAATACCGCACCTGGAATCGAACCCGTGTTGCTTCAACAAAAATCAGACGTTTTACCACTGCGAAGCAGGAGTTTGCGGCGATGTTTAAAGTGTTAGTCTATTGTGTTTAAGGGTTAATTTATGACAAGCTGAATGCTTTCGCATGTTGCATGATCTGCTGGAAGACAAGAATAAATTATGCCGTAAAAAATTTATTGAAAAACCCTTCCTTCCTATGTAACTACAGTGATCTCTAAATGACCTACAGTGAGTTGGAAATATAGACTTACTGTAGCATCGGAAAAGATTTGCTAAAAAAGCTCTCAAATAAATGAATCAGATTATTAGTTTGACTTCTAAAGAATGAAGTATTGTGTTATTTATTTCTCAAACTGAGGCCACAACCATAAATGGGCAGCAAGAAATTTCTGGGGGGTCTGGGTGGGCGAAATCACCAAAAATGTTACTAAAAAATAATTCTGGGGGCCTACAGTTATTTGTTGGGGTTTTTCATCTTCTGGGGTTGCAGTGCAACCCCTTGAAACCCCTTACGCCAACTTGTGGCCACAACTACCTTCTTTAGGCCGCAGAATATATCCCGATTTTTGTGTTACTTAGAGAAATCTGATTTTTAGCAGATTCTTATAATTTTTTTGAGCACATAGGTGACTTTTTCCTAGTACCCTCCAATTATGTCTTTAATAATCCCCAATTCCACACATATTCGTCCTTTTTGTTCCATCGGAGCATTTTTCTTTGCTAGTATCATCTCATTACATACAAAAGTGCTCCTAAACATTTTTCATCGATTTTTGCCACAAAACATATGAGTAGAAAAAATTTTACGAGCTGGTGCGGTGAAAATCGAAAAACATGCGCCATTGATCACCCAAAGATTTATCACATAAACATTTTTGAATAGCAAGAACAATCGAGCTGAGCATTTTCGTTAAGGCGTTTAACAATAGGCCAAATTTGACACGATTAAAGAATTTCGGAAACGATACAACAAAAACTGATTTGTGAACAAAATTAGAAGATCTGATGAGAAAGTCGGAAGTCAAAAAGTGTGGTCGACTTCGGAAGGAAATCTATCTAGGACTACATATCGTTGCATACAAGTGCAGCAGAATACCTTAATTTTCTTAGAGACATAAACGTATATTATAGCCTTTATCTGTTTTAATGTTAGCAAATATAAAATATGTTTTAATAAGTTAAGCGTAACTTTTGAGAACATGTACCTACAGCTGATAGATTGTGGTATTTCGCTGAGCTGGGGCCTGTTGCAACAAATGCCTCTGAACCTTTCTAGAGGTTCAGTGGTCCGGAGGCGCGAAAATTCTGTCGCACCAATGTCTACACCACTGAACCTCTAGAAAGTTTCAAAGGACCTCTAGAAAGTCTAATAAGGACCACTAGAAAGGTTTCTGTTGCACCCTAAGGGCCGATTTGCTCCACTAATAAACAATTTTCTAGCTAAAACAACACTGATTAGAGGTTTTCACAAACCAAGTATGAAGTTTAGCATTTCTAGCTGCTTACTGGAGAGTGAATAAATCGATTGCTATTGCTTAATCGCTCCACATTTAATTTTTATTTCATTTGTGTTGTTGTTGTAAATGACCCTAACATAAATTCGTGCCCTTCTCGATTTCAATATCTGCATGTAATGCATTTTTTGATTACTTCTGCAGAAAATCCGATGAAAATTGAAAGAAAGAACACTTTATGCGTGCATAATGCTTTACTATTCGTCTACATTGTGCGCATAAAAGAAATATCTACACCACTGAACCACTGAACCACTAGAAAATCACCTCTGAATCACTGAAACACCAACCTTTCTAAAGGTCGTTGGTGCAACAGAACACCTCTGAACCTCTGAAGCGCACCACTGAACCACTGAACCTTTGAACCACTGAATTGGTGCAACAGGCCTGTTGCACCAATTCAGTGGTTCAGAAGGTTCAGTGGTTCAGTGGTCCAGTGGTGCGCTTCAGGGGTTCAGAGGTGTTCTGTTGCACCAACGACTACTAGAAGGGTTGGCGTTTCAGTGGTTCAGAGGTACTTTCAAGAGGTTCAGTGGTTCAGAGGTGTAGATATTTCTTTTATGCGCACAATGTAGACGAGTAGTAAATCGTTATGTACGCATAAAGTGTTGTTTCTTTCAATTTTCGTCGGATTTTCTGCAGAAGTAATCAAAAAATTCATCGCATGCAGATATTAAAATCGAGAAGCGCATGAATTTGTCAGGATCATTTTTAGCAACAATCACAAATGGAATAAAAATTAAATGTAAGGCGATTAAGCTTAAGCAATCGATTTACTCATTCTCCAGTAAGCAGCTAGAAATGCTAAATTTCATACTTATTTTGTAAAAACCTCCAATCAATGTTGTTTCAGCTAGAAAATTGTTTATTAGTGGAGCAAATCGGCCACTAGAAATAACTACACTAAGCGCCTCTGAACCTCTGAACCACTAGATTTAGGTGCAACAGAAACCTTTCTAGTGGTCCTTATTAGAACTTTCTAGAGGTCCTCTGTAAACCAAACGCCTCTGAACCTTTCTAGAGGTTCAGTGGTTCAGAGGCGCAAAAATTCTGTTGCACCAACGTCTACACCACTGAACCTCTAGAAAGGTTCAGAGGACCTCTAGAAAGGTCTAATAAGGACCACTAGAAAGGTTTCTGTTGCACCAAAATCTAGTGGTTCAGAGCTTCAGAGGTTCAGAGGCGCTTAGTGTAGTTATTTCTAGTGGCCGATTTGCTCCACTAATAAACAATTATCTAGCTAAAACAACATTGATTAGATGTTTCCACAAAACATGTATGAAATTTAGCATTTCTAGCTTGTTACTGGAAAATGAATAAATCGATTGCTTAAGCTTAATCGCTCCACATTCAATTTTCATTTCATTTATGATTGTTGATAAAAATGACCCTAACATCAATTCGTGAGCTTCTCGATTTTAATATCTGCATGTAATGAATTTTTTGATTACTTCTGCAGAAAATCCGACGAAAATTGAAAGAAACAACACTTTAAGCGTACATAACGCTTGATTATTTGTCTACATTGTGCGCATAAAAGAAATATCTACACCTCTGAACCTCTGAACCACTGAAACACCAACCTTTCTAGAAGTCGTTGGTGCAGCAGGCAACAAAATACCTCTGAACCTCTGAAGCGCACCACTGAACCACTGAACTTCTGAACCACTGAATTGGTGCAACAGGCCCCTGGTCTTTAAACTTTTCAACGTAGGTACACTTCTTAAAGTTCTTGAAAGTCACGCCAAAATATTGAGCTTAAATAGTATACATTTACGCATATAAAGTCGAACCCCGTTAATTAACACACCGAGGGATCAAGGGTATGTTTTCTAACCGATTTGATAGTTATTATTTTCCATCTGTCACACATCACTGTTATTAGCAAAAGTCCTCTAATATGGCAACACATTATTGTATTTCTCAGAATATTAATTATTTTGACACTCACTGTGTATAAAAGTGTGTTTAGTATACACTTCGTGTTTACATACCGATTTACATAACAAGAAATGAAGTGAATTGTCGTTTAGTCATGTGTTTTAGTCAAGTGGTTACTAAGCGAGGCCATTAGCACCTGGTCATACAGCCACAGTTTTATGGCGCCTCTTTATTATCCATTAATCGAGTGCTTATTAAGTGAGTTTCTTACTGTGATAAAGCTTAGTAGTTTGGCAGGGATCGAAGGATAGGATGTTTACTAAGTGCAGGGGTAAATTTGAGGGGCGAGGGGGCGCCCCCATTGGATAAAAATATTTGGCGAGATAAAGAATGGATATGTAATTTTCAATAATTTTTTGGCCGTCAGTGATCATAATTTCTCAAATTTTTCCAGCGCTTCGCGCTGTATAATACCTATTGATGACATTTATTTTTTCTTTGCGACCTAGAAGCCATTTTTGCTCACAGAATAGCTTCCAAACAAATTTCAAGAGCAGAAACAGCTATTTAAGCATAGGTTTCTTCTATTTTCGAGCATACTTTTAAAAAATTTTGATCATTCGGCGTCAAATGCTACAAATACAGAAAATCGAGCAGTAATTCAAGCTTCTAAGAGTCGTTTCACTTAATTTCACAAATTTTCGGCGCTTCGTACCGGACTTTCGCTAAAGTCGAAGAAATTAAATGATTTTTGCGCACAAAATTGTCGAAAATTTCAAAAATTTTCGAAAAAATGCTGCGTCAAAAGTGATTAAAAATAAAAGTATACAATGTGAAACGCCTAAAAATGCTATTTGCACGTGAAGGGCAAATTTTTTGACCTATTTTTGACTGTTTTTAGAAAAGTTGGGGTACCGTCCCCTCTAGGAAATCCTAGATCTGCCACTTATTAAGAGAGAGTGTCCACTATCCGAGTATTCATTATCGAGGTTCGACTGCACACACATATATATACACGTTATATAGAAAAATTTCGAACTTTGGCATGGCACGGAATCCGTGAATGCAATTCGCCAGTGGTAACGCTGACATTTGGATCCAGATCGTCGGCTACGGATTGCCGGTAAGACAAGGATTTTTGGAAACATTTCGAATCGCTGTTTTCAATTTTAGATATCCGTCTCTTTTTCGCATTGTCCCCATTGGCAGAGGGTGAGACGCAAGGAGCCTTCGAGGAATGAGCACCGCTTACGTTTCCCACTGATGACGTTTTGACCATTGATAAAGGACTTTCGTCATCGATCTGACGCATTACATAAGATTAAAAAATAACAGGAAGCTGATCACAAAATAAGTTGTTTTTGTAGGCATCCATATAATGCTACAGATTTAACCGTGGATAAAGGATTTGGTAAGATATCCATAACCAGACATCATGATCTTCAGGTTTTGGATTTTCATTCTCCCAGAAATTTTTCACCGCTAAAGATTGGCGATTTCCCCAAAAATTCGCAAAAAAACGTGCCATTTTAAGCTTTTTTAGCCATCTGATTGCTCATAAGGCACTTGCAGCACCTAAAAATAATGACCTTATGGTGAGTAAACTGAGACAGTGAGTCTGATCGCCTTGAGTCATCAGGGTGAAAAAACACTGAAGATGCGCTACCCTTAAGCATAAGTGAAGAGCGTCGAAATTCCACGGAGTCGTCTAAGGTGCATTAGAAATAAATCTTTCAAAGGTTAAAAAACATCAATAATTTGTATAAAGATAAAAAATAGCATTTTTCGACCTATCTCACCAAGCTCTATCCAGTGATATTAGAAGTCGTCAAAAATTGAATTTAAGGGGTTTTCCTAAGTGGGAAAAGGGGGCTTGAATTGGGGTGGAGGGGGTGAGGGGGTAAGGTGGTCTTAAACAGAAATGCACAGCATGGGAATTCTGGGAATTAAGATTTTAAAGTGCCTTTTTGGGCTCAAATACTGTTAATACGCGTCAAAATCCATGTTTTTAGCATTTTTGACTATGCTCTATTTTCCAGAACATAAAAACATTAAAAAGCGCCGGAAAAATATCAGGAAAATCAGATTAAATTGAACAAAATACAGTCAAAAGATGAGTGTGTGGCGCGAATCGCCGAAGATTTTACACTGTTCAGCAAACAGATAGCAAAAAACGCTTGAAATAGCACATTATCTACAAATTTTTTGAAAATTTCTGAAAAATCGCGAATTCAGGGGAGGGATGAAAAAACTTCTGGAGGGAGGGTGAAACCCCTAAGATTGTGGATGATCTGAACCTCCACCCAAACCTTTAACATCGGCCCATGTGTGCTCATAAGGAAATATAAAAGTGAGCAAATGACAACAATCTACCTGAGAATTATCCTCTAGAGCCGTTGTCGGTTCTTCACTACTAGCCAGCGGCGAACCGTCGGCGTCGACATCAGCGGCTGAGTGCGGCGGCGGCGTTGGCGATTCGTCGGCGTGCGATGCTAAAGTATGAGCGATCAACTGATCTTTGTCGACGAATTTAATTGCACACCAAGGGCACGTTAACGAATTGCTGTCGTTACTATGATTGCGCAACATATGAATTTTAAGCGTTCGGCTGGCGACGAATCCTAAAAATAGTTAAGGGAATGGCCTCCTTCCGAAATTCAAATAAATGTTCGATTTACCTAGCTTATTCAAAAACGACTTTATACTATTACAGATTATTTTTTAATAAAATCGCGTCTTTTGAGAATAACGAAGGTTTTTATTCTACATACGATCAGTGTTCCGATATTTCATAATTTCGAAATTAGGCCAACAGTGCGCATTCAAAAATACGTATAGCCATTATAGTCATCAATAACTTACTACAAGTAAAACTGCGCATAATATCTGCATGTTGCTAGATCATAACTCGTATATTTATAAGAAAAATAGAGTAAAACTGCTCCAAAGTTTTTTGAATGATTTGACCTTAAATCATCTTTTCACATTTGATTTTTTTACAGGATTCGATGGCCATTCGGAAAAGAATCAATTTTAATCAATTTTTCGATCAATGAACACGACGGCATCAAATAAAAAGCAAAGGCTTAAGATAGACAAAATCATAGAAGCAGGCAGCTGCAACAAATGCAATGTTAAATTAAAACTATCGTAATTAATTTTAGTTTTAGCCGTTGAACATAATGCAGATTGCAGTTGCACTTATTGTCTAGTCAAATGCCTAACTTTACTATATAAAAAAAATTTCGCTCCGCCTCACTACCCACCGTGTTCCCACCAAGTCGTCAAAATGTAAATGAAAAACCAGACAGCAGTGCATACGTTTTTCACAAGGTACTGTTTCTTACTGTAAGTCTCGAAAGTCAACAATTGTCGTAATTTGTCAGTCAAGGAAGCTTTGAACCAAAAGAGGCTGCCGAGTATTCGAAGAGTTGAGATCATAGTTGCAAAGCATGGCCGACCTGGGGGGGGTCAGCCGAGTTGGGGAGGGGTAAAAAATTTAGCTTTTTGGGCCAAAATGACCTCAAAAATGGTATAAGCGCTAAAAAATTAAATTAAAATATTAAATTTAAAAAATAATAAAATATTAAAATATTACTATTACAATATTACTAAAATATTATATTACACAGTTTCTGGTCAAATTAGAGCACTTTTGAAAAACTTTCAATTTTCATTCATGTTTAAGCTTTATTTTGCCTTATTTTTTTCAGAAAATTTCCCGTTTTACTTTCTGGGGGTCTAGACCCCCAAACCCTTCCCTACGTGCATGTCTGGTTGAGATGTTTTAGGAAAGGCTATCAGTCGTTTTCATTCTACTAAAATCGTGTTTTTCATAATTTTTCAAACGTTTTATCTTCAAGTTAGCAGCACCGAGCATGAAAATAACAAATTTTGTTACACTCTTTTCGATACAAATGCAGCTGGAATCAAAAACTTTCAGCCAAAGTCTACTACAGCCAATCAGCATCAAAATAAAAATCCGCTTTAGTTGCATATCAAAAATTAATTAATGAAATAAAAAACACCAATTCAGTTGTAGTGATTCGTGTCACTTAACGATAAAAGTATTATCATTTCAAAGGAAAATGATGGAAAATTAATACATAAATGATATTTAAGAGAACGAAAGCTTACCTTTGTTGCATATTTTACATATGTGCGGCTTGGCTCCTGTATGCACTGATATATGAGAACGCAAGTGAACGTTTTGCGTAAAGGATTTGCCGCATATATTACACACAAACTGAAAAAATTACGCAGACAGTTGACAAAAAAATCGTGGAAAAGAAAGCTTCCCTTACTGGTCTAACTCCGGTGTGAATCCGCATATGCAAATTGCGCGAACTGACTGTTGCCAGGTGTTTCTTACATATGTGACACCACGTAGTTCTAAACGAATTAACTTAAAAGTGTTTAAACACTTCATGAGTTGACTAATTTATATATTGATTATGGCAACTTTCAAGCAAGTTTATACTCGTACGTAGACTAATGTGTGGAACAAGATATTTCTCTCTAGCTGCCATGCCCAGATAGGTAAAAGTTTGGAATCAAAACCTCCGGAAAATATATAAGAGCGAAAATAAGCAAAATTTGATGGGCAATCAATAAAAATCAAAATTTTATGCACGTTTCACAGGCATTCGAGATAGCTGTTGGCGCCAAGTTGACATTCGTTGTGAAAAACAGTGCCATGAAAATAACGTTGGTAACTATTTTGATGTTCTTGTAAACGTACAGCCTAAAAAACCACCTATCGAGATCATGCCATTCGACACTGTCCTGCCCATGATTACGCGTCTTTTCGATTCATCACAAAATTTAGCTCTAATAGACGGTGATGTCTTAACAGCCCCACCAGCATAGGTGGGCAGCACCGAAATTCTGGAGGGGGGTCAAAAAATTTTCAATGGTTAAAAAATGGTCTTAAAAGTGATCGTACGGCGAAAAAACCACCATTTTTCGACGTTTCTCATCGAGCACTATCCAGTGGCATCAAAAAATCGCTAAAAAAGCGAAAAAAATTTCAAAATTTGAATTCTGGGGGTATTTTGATTTCCGGGGGGTATTTTAACTTCTGGGGGTGCATACCCCCTAAACCCCCACGCCCATGTGTGCCCACCAGTCCCAACAGCCCTACCTACCGTCCCAACAGCCCCACCGTCCCAACAGCCCCACCAAAAATCCAAACAGCCCCACCCGTCCCACCAGTCCCAACAGCCCCACCGTCCCAACAGCCCCACCAATAGTCCCAACAGGCCAACCAATCACAACAGCCCCACCAATCCCAACGGCCCCACCGTCCCAACAGCCCCACCAATAGTCCCAACAGCCCCACCAGTAATCCCAGCTGCCCCACCATTACTGCAATCGCTATTATACGATAAATGCGTTTGGCGGATGTACCTTTGAAACATATAACTTATATGGCTCCGCTTGATCATAAATTAACAGCATGTACGTAATTTTATATAATAAAATCAGGCACTATTAAATTTTTATGAAAGATATTTTTGACTATTTTTCGACTTCGTATATTTCATAAGACCATACACGAGCGTGCAGGTTTACATTTTCAGAATAACTCTATCTGAGAAATTGGTAGACCCGCCAGAATTGAAGCTTCACCATTTTTGCGCAATCCGGGATTTTGCCTCATTCGAGTCATCTCGCAAGATAAGATTCCTGCTCATTATGGTCTAGCCTAGACTGCCAGAAAAAAATGAAAAAGCTTCTGATGAAAAAACGGAAAGATAAGCGTTAAAATTGAATGAAAATCAAAACTTTCACGCTAATCTGTTTCAAAATGGCCAGAAAATGTGGATTAGCATAGTTTCTACGCTATTTTAACATTCATACCAGTTTTGAGGTCATTTTTGGCTCAAAACTCATTCTCCAGACCGGCCGTGCTGTGCATCTATGATTATAATAGTGGGGTAGTTGGAACCAAAATTGGCAGCGAACAAATTCTGTGGGTCTGGTGGGGTGAAGTAACCGAGAAATGTGCTAAAAATAAAATTCTGGGGTCTACCATAATTTAAGGGATTTCCAGAATTTCGGGTTTAGGGGGGTTAAACTCTAAACATCCCTCCCCTCACGCTTATGTGTGGTTGGGACAGTGCGATTGTTGGAACGGTGACTGCTGGAGTGGAACTGCTGGGATTGGTTGGGCTCTTAGGACTGGTGGGGATGTTGGGATTATTAGTGGGGCTGTTGGGATTATTGGTGGGCTGTTGGGACGGTGGGTTTGTTGGGACGGTGGAGCTGTTGGGACGGTGGGGCTGTTGGGACTGGTGGGGTGTTGGGACGGGTGGTGCTGTTGGGATTATCTGGTGGGGCTGTTGGGATGGTGGGGCTGTTGAAACGGTGGGGCTGCTGGGACTGGTGGGGCTGTTGAGACACAATCAAATAGACGAGGAAACGGGTGCTAAAGAAACGTGGGACATATCCATTTTAGAAAAGCACAATCGGTGCGATTCGAATTGAATGCACGGGGTAAATGTCAAACATTATTGAAAAATTAGGACCTTTGCGAACAAGAGGAAGGCCCCATACTTGCTTCATGCTTCAGGAAGCAAGGACACGTTTTTATTGTCGCAAAAAGGAATTAACGTCGGGTGATACTTTGCATGGTTAAACTTTCGAATCTTCAAGTTTGTCGGCAAAGTTTTAGCGAATTACCGTAATTTTGCGTCCACAACCATAGAATTTTCTGCTACATCCTCATTGGCACTCGAGACGCCATTATTATCTTGACCAGCGTGCACCTGTTGATGCATTTCGCTGGTGTGCTGCATCAGTTCAAACCACTTTTCGAAAACAGCATCGCATTCTTGACACTAGAAATTTCGACATTAAATGTAGCAATGTTTGCTGATACGTGTATTTAAGCCATAAAATTTTTTTGATCCAAGATATAAACCTTGATTCAAAGCAGAGGCGGAGCCGGAATTTCGGTTTAGTAACACACACAAAATTTTTAAAGACTGCTTTGCAATAAATACTTTAGTTTGTAGTTATACTGATCAAATGTAATGCTTTAATTTGCATTCCACCAAAGGTCCTGTCCACTAGCAGCGGATATTCAGGGAAAAAATGGGGGAGGAGCAGCACAATTTTAAGAATATTAGCTTTGTTCTACAAGGTTGACCAAAAAAGGCTACACCGATATGTTACTGACCATAAGTTCGGTGATTGTGAATATAAAATTTTAAGTCCATTGTTTAAATTGTGTTAAAAATATGACTATCTAACCGCAGTTCGGATGCTACAGCTATTTGTTCACACCTCTACCTCGATAGTGTGTAAACCCCAAAAGCTTGTTCGATTATGTCATCAATTTGTTTACTCTTTTGACGATATTTTGCAGTCTTTTAAGTAGTCAAGGAGGATTCACTCTAAGGCTCAGCCAATATGCTAATGATTTTTTCGACTGGAGATATTGTCAAAAAGGGTATAACCAAATACTCAGTAATAACACACAATGCGGAAACATTCGGTGTAAACAGTATCGAAGTGAAGGTACAAACAAATTGCCGTAGCGCATGGACGACTGACAAGTGGCTAAAATTTGTTGTACTGTTAGAACAAACATATTTTTAACTTTCAAATGCCACTACTCTCAAATTTGTTTGTGAAGATTAGCCCAAGTTATGATTTAATATTGGGGTGCAGCCTTTTTGGCCCATCCTGTAAATATAAGTACCGGGTTGTCGGACAGTCGGGTATACCCGAGTAGAGCCAGGGGTCTGGGGTGGCGCGCCCAGGCCACCCCGCGTGGTCAATTTATGTTAAATTGGCCGGATTTTGGATCTGAATTTAGCTAAAAAAAACAGTTGAAACTTATCAACAAAAATTTTCAAGTGCTTGCCATTATAACTGTGGAATGTACTCGTATTCTGAGCTTAAATGCGTTTTTCGACCTATGCTATGTGATGCAGAAACGTGTCGCTGTCAATATGATGTAAAAAACATTGTCAATGAAAATTTTAATCACTGCTTTTAGATCGAATTAATGGCCAGAATATGCATAAAAGACAAAATAATTTGGTCATTTTTACCAATTAAAACCGAATTACGTATCCTTGTAAAGAAAGACAAATGAAACTGAAAATTGCCAAAGTGGCATATAATGATTTTCACACTTTTACTGCGATATTCGACAAACATTCAGATTTTTATTCAACAAACAAGTTGTACATTAAATCACTTGTGTATTTAGCGTGATGCGCCTGGAATACTTTAGCTGATTCTTGCTTGCGAACTTAATAGGAACTCTATAACGTAAAATAACAGTATTCGGCAGAGAAAATTTCTACGTTCTTAGCTACAGTAGATATAGTTATGACAGGCGGATGAAGAAGCAGACAGAAATAATAACAAGCAGTTATTTGTTACTTTTAAGAACAAGCAATGATTTGTTGCTTTTCAGAGAAAAACAAATATACGAGTACTCAAAAATGAGTGCAGTTCCTTGCACTGCGTGAAAATTTGATTAAGCCAACAGTAATAATAAGAGATTTGATTGAAATGCTGGGCTGAAATAAAAGAATCGCCATCGGATTTTCATGCTTCTTTCCTTAAACCAGTCTTTAGCTGAGGGACATCTATTGTGAATAAGTTTATTCAGCACGTCGCTAGGCGTCATAAGCTTGAGAAACCAAACTCTCATGTGCAAATTATTCTTATTATTGACGCATATCATCTGCGAATCCATTACTCTGATAAACCTAAAGTTTCAGAGATGACTGCCTCTAAACATCACATAATGTCCTCAACTATCAAACATTTTTTGATAAAAAATGCACTTGCTTGAGCAAGCATGACAATTCATTTTATTCAAAGCATGAACACTTGATTAAAAAATTATTAACAATACAAAATTTGCATCTAGGAAGAAGAGGACGATGGTAGTTTCTTTATGATGCTAAATATATTAAAATTCAGAGATTGCATGTGCAAAGAACCATTAGAACAGATTGCAAATGCTCAAAAGCGCACAGAGATCGATAATCGCCAAAATATTGAATTTTCGGACCAGTATTATTTGGGTTTGCTACGAGTAACATTTTTAAATTCCGCATCCATGAGTGAACGCTATTATTAAAAACGATCAAACTACGATAATGATATAAGTTAAGCGGCGCTTACTCTAATTTCACTGACAGGAGAATTTGTATTAACTAAAGTTGAATTCGATGTTGCATTTGAAATGGTTTGTGGTGCCGCTTTTTCACCCGCATCAATAACGATGAAATTTTCCGTGTTATCCATCATAAGCGATTCTGACTAGATTTATAAGAGCCTAAAAAATTGAATTTAAATAAAATATATATCAATAATTCACGCAGAACTGTACAAAACACAATTTTTTAACACTGAATTAATCAGAATGTGAAATCTAAAAGCATGAATGCATTGGTATACTGAAGTTACAAAAGCACATAGAAATTCAAATGCATCTAGCTAATATTCTAGGCATGTCTAAATAAGCATGGCGTTCTAAAGACCCTCGGCTGCTTTACCTGTTCTGCTCTGGCGAATTTACCAAAATTATATGGTCAAATCACAAATCCGAATCGTTTTTGTGGTTTAGCAAAGAAATTGTCGCATATAAATTAAATATCAAAGTACGTATCAGCAGCAGATGATTTTCCCTCTAAAGTCCTTGCAGAAGAATAAAAGTCCCAAGATAAATGAGTTGCGTCCCTAGACAAATCATTCTGCAAATTTACACCCGTGATCTCGTAAGTCAAGCCCCATGCGAAAAATAAAAGACATTGTGGATTTTCATTTAGTATGCGTTAAGGAAGTATTTGATCGCTAATGGATGAATAGAAAAACCGTCTATACATGACAGTAGTGAAACTATTCCAGCAATTATTACAGTGAAGCAATATTTTATATTATGTGCGTATGCCATGCATTATTGCTCTCCTGCATCGCTCGCATCTCGCCGTTTCATAATATTCGAAATTCCCGAAAAATCTCACAGGCTAGATTTTAAAGTTGCGACATAATTTGTCTAGTGCCGCGGCTCATTCATCTTGAGACGGCGAATCTCCTTACAGGGACATAGGATAAAACGTCTACTGATGATTCGTATTTAATCTACGATTCATATATGACATTTTCTTTGCTGAACCACAAAACGAAAAATCTAAATCGAAAATCTTTATGACCTCCTCTGATTTGGATTTTTAATTCAACATATGGAAGAACTACAAACAGTATTCATTTAATCAATTGTTTTATCATCGTTTTAGCTGCCACACCAAATGCTATTTATAATCGTTTCAAGAGCATCATTAGTTCACCGATCTTGTAATCTCAAGTAGACATGCACGTGGAAGGAGGTTTATGGGGTCTGAAAAAATGGAAAATTTTGAGGGGAAATTGAGATAAAATGAAGGCCAAAAACGGATGAAAATTCAAAATTTTCTTCAAAAGTGCTTTAAATTGACCAGAAACTGTGGAATAAGGTAGTTTTAACGCACGCTATCTTAGCGCTTAAACCAGTTTCTGAGGTCATGTTGGCCCAGAAACGCCAAATTTTTGAACCCCCAGACCGGCTAATCCCCTCCACCCCAGATCCGCCACGCTGTGCATCTATGATCTCATGTGTTAAGTATGATATACGATGATGCGAACTACTCCCTAAACTATTAGATACAGCACACTGTATGCATTGTATGTGCAAGCGTAGGCGTGTACATATGCATAAAATTTGGGATAAACATCAAGAGTCAAATAAGATGAGTGAGCTGACTAATTTTCAATACTCGTTAAAATCTTTCGACATACTGTATGCATGTTTGATGTAAAGCAAGCATGGTAAACAATAATCGAACATCTTTATACAATTTGGTAAACAAATTCTAAAAATACTAATTCAAAGCAAATCAGTGATAAACTAAGGAAAATCTGTAAAATGATGCAGTCCTGAAAGTCTGGGAGAAATAACATAAGTGGTTTTCGATTTTGCACCGAAATAAGCGATTTCTTAGTAGTCATGATATTAACCCCCCAATTTCGGCTCTGATCAACAACAACGGTGGGCCAAGATAAAACATGCACAGCATGGGAATTCTGGGGGTTGAAAACCTAAAGTGCCTTTTTTGGGCCCAAAAATGGCCGGTACGCGTTAAAAAACATCGTTTTTTGGCGTTTCTGACGATACTCTATCCTTCTAGAGCGTAAAATCATAAGGAAAATTTCGAAAAAAGTCTGAATAAATTGACCAATATATCGCTTAAAACATGAATATATGGCGCGAAGCGCCGAAAATTTGGCGATTTTGAGCAAATAGATAGCCAAAAACCCTTAAAAAGACACTTTTTCTACCAATTTTCAGGTAAGTTTAGGAAACTTTTAAAAATCGCCAATTCTGGGGGAGGGGGTGAAAAATTTTGGGGGGGGGTGATAAAATGATTCTGCGGGGGGTGAAACCCCCCCCCAAACCCCCTCCCCCAAGATCATGTATGGCCAAGGGGCGTCCGGCATCAACACGCTATCACGATTTGTAAGTTAGATCGAGCTGTTCAGATAATCCAATTTGCATAGGCCAGCTAAAGATTATAGGCGCATAATTTTCACCGACAGCTTATTCCATAGATAAAATTTGATCAGCGCACCCGAATTTAATGAGTTCCTTCCACCAAAATACTCGCGAAAACCACTTCGCAATATCTTGAGCTACTTTCACACGCAGGAGACTAAAACACTGCACTTAATAATGTTATGCAACGATTTGAAAACTAGCCATAAATGGTTGGTGCTACTACTATGCGTCCAGAAAATATTAAACTAGCCTATCTGTTGATTTTCGCATGTTTCTAAAAGCGCGGCGCAATTTGAGAATAGTTGATATTTCCTGTGCTCCATGTGTGTTAAAAGTATGTTCGTACCGTATCAGGCGGCGGGTCGGTCGGCTATTGGGGTGGGTGATTTAGAAAATATCGTAAATGTTATTCAAGAGCATGTCCATTTTGCGCGTATTCCCAAGTTAGAATACGCAAAAATATTTGGTCGTATTGAGCACAGTTTTTTTGGCATAGGCGCATTTCGTACGAGAAAACGCGCGAATGGTGGTACACAGGCTTGAGAAATATTCGAAGCGTAAAAGGCGTTTTGAAACGGTTAGGGTTGCTGCAGTAGTTTTTTTGACTAGCCTACCTGGGCAGTACTCGTGTTGATATCTTTTGTATTACATAAAATATTCTTACCAAAAAATAATGAACGAAAATAAGATAAGAATATCGCGTTGGAAAAATGGGCTGAGAAAATTTCATTGGCATTCGCTATGCTGCTACTGTACGTGGTTATTACGGGCAACAGTATTTAAAAATTGCGATTCGAAAAACAAAAATGTGCGCGTGCAAATACTGTGCGGCTTTGTTGTTTTTGCATTCGTTAATTCGCCTGATTTCGCAATAAAACGCTGATCAAAGCAAGTTCGAATACCGCTTAAGCGTCAAATGTGACGTTTCTGCCACTGGCACACGAAACGCACATGTATATTATACATATAAACAAATAATTCTAGAAGCGGAGGACGATCAACACGTTGGCAGAAAATCATTCAAAACAAGCAACGGCGAAGTTAATCAGCAAATGCCTTCGATTTTTGCCGATTATTTTATCAAACTTCTGCTATTTCTGCTATTCGATATGTAAAAAAGAACAATAATGTATCTACTTCACGGTAAACTCGTCAAAACAAGCAGCGTAAATATATCAAAAATACAACGGTATTTAAAATTCTTGGGATATTCATCGATCTTGCCAATATTTCCTTCAAAAAGTGAATTAGGCTTAAAAATATAAAAAATGGCAATTAAACCTTAAGCCTATTTTGACACGATGTCAAAACCAGAAAGACGCCGTCGTGCATTCAGTAGTGTTTCAGACCATTTGAAGCTGCAAAAATGCCTAGAAATCATTACTACTTGCCTTTATACAGAGCCGTCGTCCTTGCAAAGACTTTGTTTAACGAAAGCCAATAGCGAGAATAAAATAAATATTGCACAACGCCCATAAACGAATGATCTGCAAACACATAACAGGCAAACGTTGAGATTTGAAAAATGTCTGAAAAAGGTTCGAGAGCAACCCCACCCAGCTGAGTACCACAAAAGGTGCGGCGATATCGCGTTTTTCAGTTTTGCGCAGAAATTAAAAGTATCCCGTTATCATACTGTACAGTAAGCTGAGCGTGTATATGTATGCTTGCCCGCTTAGCGCACGTCGATCTTGTTTTCGATTGAGCTTTGCATGGATTTGATTTTGTATTTTTGATCGAAAGGATCAGGACCTAAAGTTGAAGCTAAAGCTAAAGCTAACTATGATATCAGCATAGGCGTGTTTGCTCTGTCAACGTGTCGATCCATGTATATGAGAGAGCTCAACGGTTAGGATCGCGTCTCGAATTATATAAATAACGTTGCAAGTGAAGTTCGAAGAAACGCATTACACGATATGCGGTGAGTTCTACAAATTTTGCTTATGCGCGATTCGCTGTTCTCTAGATTTGAACTTATTTATTGTTATGCTACGATTTA
Source organism: Mermis nigrescens (assembly GCA_036768485.1). Taxonomy (NCBI): domain Eukaryota; kingdom Metazoa; phylum Nematoda; class Enoplea; order Mermithida; family Mermithidae; genus Mermis; species Mermis nigrescens. The sequence goes on along the minus strand of JAVLUZ010000157.1, from coordinate 313,176 downwards.
CATCAATAAACAAGCGAGTGCGAAATAGTTGGATAACGCTTTTCGTTCGACACACACAGAATGCTGGAATTTGAAAAATTCGCTTTGAACTTCGATACATCGCGCTATCAGGAGATATAGCTATCATGGGCGGATTAAGGGGGTGGCCGCCTCCTCAAGGACCCAAAAAATTGCGAGATAAAAAATGGATATGTAATTTGCAATGATTTTTGGCCATCAGTGATCATAATTTCTTAAATTTTTTCCGCCGCTTGGCGCCGTATGACATTACTTTCTTGGCGGCCCCGTAGCCATGTTTGCTGAGTGAATAGGTTTTAAAACGATTTTTAGAACAGAAATAGCTTTTTCCGCATAGTTTTCTCCTGTTTTAAAGTATAACTTTCAAAACTTTTCTACGTTCCACATCAAATGCTATGAACAAATATAGAAGATCGGACAGCAATTCAAACTTCTGAACATTCTTTCGCTCTTATTTCAGAAATTTTCCGGTGTTTCGCGCCAGATTTCAGTTAAAATCAAACCAAATTTTTGAAAAATTTCATTTTTTTCCGAAAAAATGTTGCGCCAAAAGCGATTCTGAATAAAGGTAGACAACGCAAAACGCCTAAAAATGCAATTTCGCACGTAAGATCAAATTTTTTGACCTATTTTCGACTATTTTGGAAAAGTTGGGGTACCGCAAGAAAATCATAGATCCGCCCAGTGGCATAGCTGGCCTCTGATTTTGGGGGGGGGCGAAAAATGAAGTTGAATATCTCAACAATTATTTATGGATAGGCAAAAATAATGATATTCTTGATCTTTTCTCACCAAGATCTGCACATTGGAGAAGAAAAATTTCAAAAATCAAGTTTGATTTCAATTTTATTAAACAAATATGTTGTGCATAAATAAATAAGACGCGAAGCACCCAAAAATGTTAGGCTTATTTGTTCAAAAAAGTGTGCTAAAATCTATTCTAGCGGTCTTTCTGATACATTTTCCGAATCTCCAACTTTTTCCTTTGTAGGACCCTTGTAAAAAATATTTATACTTCCAAAATGTTAGGGGAACTAGTCTCCCCCACCCCCCACAATTACGCCACTGGATCCGCCACTGACAGCTATAGCTGTTTCTATTTCGCAAAACGATTCCATGACATTTCTATATAATCCCGTCGACTGATAAAATTTAAAACATTTTAATAAGTCCTGCCTAAATGAGTGTCGGCGATTAGCCAATTTTTGTAGCTGATATCAGTCATAGGTATCGCCAAAATCATATGTATCAGCGGGAGAAAATTGGAAAAATTGAGGCACTTGTAATTTGCCAACCGAAAAGAAAGTTGGACAATATCACCGATTTTTCAAGCGGGCTCAGTCGATACAACTTCAAAATAGAAAACGCTTGTAGGAAAAGTGCTTATCGTCACATATTATTCGCGTAAATACACAGTACTCTCCTGATAGGTGCGATGAATTCAATAAACAGAATAATAAAATTTGAGTTTCGTAAAATCCAGTTCAAAAGCTTTGACTTTTAGAACTAGTTTTAAGTTTCTTTCTAAAAACTACCTTGTTGAATAATTTTTTGACGTCATGAAACATTTTTTCAATTATGCATGTAATCAGTAAAGGCAAAATTCTAGTTTTAAATATTTCGATTATTAATCTGATTTCAGTCATGCTACCCATGACACTTCAATAAGAAGGAGGGCAAGAATGTACCAACCTACTGTTTATATTTCTTAGTGCCTTTAGTTTGAAACAGTCCGTTTAAACAAGAATTTTCTCGAATCACATAAGATTTTTTTGCTGAAATAGATGTGCACCTTGCTAAGTTTTCATGAAATAGTTATGATTAAGTAAGGTGCACTAATGAATCGCCTTACTCATGAGAAAATGTTAAATTATCTTCGAAAATGAGGCAAAACAAATGCCAAAAATGGATGAAAATCAAAAATTTTCTTCATTGTTTGAAATTGACCAGAAACTGGTGGACAAATATAGTGTTTACACTATTTTACGATTGATACCGGCTTTTGAGGTCATTTTGGCTCAAAAGACATTCTAACTGATCCTCCCAAACCGGCTATCCCCCTCCCATGTTGTGCATCTAATGGTCCCGACCAGACATGCACGAGGGGGTTAGGGTCCTCCCCAATGGAAAAGTGGAAAATTTTTGTGAGAAAAATGGAGCAAAATGGAGACCGAAAATGAATGGAAATTGAAAATTTTCTTTAAAAGTGCTCAAAATTGACCAGAAACTGCGTAATAACGCAGTGCTTTTACCAGCCTTTGAGGTCATTTTGGCCCAAAAAAAGCTAAATTGTTGACCCTCCCAGACTAGCTGACCTCCAGATCGGCCATGCTGTGCATGGTCCTAACCAGAAACGTAAACGGGCGATTTAATTTGGGGGAACAGACACTTAGAAATACAAAAAGCTAAGTTTTTGGAAAACTGGGCAGAATATGGCCAAAAAAACAAGCAAAAATCTAAATTTTCTGCAAAAGTATTTGAAATTAACTAGAAAATGCCAGTAATGATAGGTTTTACGGTACTTATCTGAATGTTAATACCAATTTTTAGGCAATTTTACCTCAAAAGCCTCTCTGATTGACTCACTCGACCGGGCTGATCCTCTGGCCGGACACGTTGTGTATATATGGTCCAGACCTGACCCGACCCGACCACTGCGTGCTAGAATGACTATAAAAACTGGTTTAAATGCTAAAATAACGTGAACAGGTCAATTTCAAGAACGTTTAAAGAAAATCTAGATCAATTTTAAGTCTTTAGTTTCCTCAAAAAATTTCACATTTATCCATCCTGAGGGTCTAGACTACACGTGAGCGTGAAGGGGATTGAGGGTATTTAGACCCTCCGAAAATCCGATAGATCCCCAAAATCGATAGACCTCCAGATTGAATTTTCGACATGTTTCTTCGGAATTTTTGTCAGTTTTACACCACCTAGACAGACCCCAGAATTTGGTTGCTGCTCATGTTTGGTCTAGACCCAAAAACCCCGTGCATATCTGGTCCCGACCCGACCGACTAAAACGAGTAAAAATGACCAAAATTCATAAAAATAGGATAAAAGACGACATGACAATAAGCGAAATGACGGGAGAATCAGCTAGAATTGAGCGATTTGACAATAGTCATATAGCGTCGACAGGATCATGTGTCAAACATAGAGGTTAAACGCATTAATTTTAATTTTAGTCGTGAATTTTACCTTTATGGCTAAGTTAATAACTTGCCCTTTGAATAAACCGTTTTGAATATCAGGAAAAAAAGCCAAAGCGAAATTCGAAAATCAACCAAGTAGGTACTTACGTGTATGTAGAATAATCGACCGCCCAAGGTGTCTTGTGTTACGGAAGGACGTATTTTCAAATCAAGCGTATTACTGTAAAATTTTACCACACCAAACGCAGCGCAGAAGATATAAGAAACGAGCGCCGTTCGTAATGCGCAAAATCCAATATTCTCCCTTCACTCCAACGTTCCGCACTTTCTCTCATTTTCGTTCAGCGGGCAGAGAAGAGAAAAAGTGAAAAGTCGATAAGGAACAGAACAGAGTCCGTTGTAGAGAAAAGAAAGAAAGCTGCTTCGTAGGACGACAGAATGCTTAGAAATGGAGAAAGAATCAAAATACGCTGAAAAAGAGTCCTCATCGTGTCTAGATACTATTTTCTCGGATCACAAGTTTCGCCAGAAGATACAAGTAAAAATGCGGTACGGACGAAGTGCATTCGCTATCAGAAAATGCGTGCCTGAGAACTGTACATATGTATAGTGCGCTGGCCTGGCTGGCACCACTCCTTCCTCATTTGGACGGCCGCTTAAAAATTGATTTTAGAATATATGGATAATGTGGGCGCAAAGCTGAAATTATACATTTAGCCACAATTTCGTCATGCCAAAGCTAAAACGTTAAGCTAATCATAAATAAGCGAATAAAATGACACCGGAGTAGAATTTCGGATAAAGCAGGAAGCGGGATACAAGAAACAAGGTTCTTACAAGTGGCTGTTACGAATTTTAGGAGCTTAGTATCCCTAATAGCAGAACTGTATTTTGCGCTGAATGCGATAATTGGTGATAGTAAGTTCCTGCTGAAATGACACTGTGAGCTAGCAGTGGATATGGAATTTACATAGCTGAAAAAAGAAAATACGCCAAATAATTGATAGATGAGCATAAGCAACGTTCTACTTTATAAGCAACAACAATTTAAGACGAATGCTCGAAAATATAAGTTAATTTAATAAAGCAAAATAAAACGTAACTCAATGAATCTTTACCACTTTTCGCTTTCTTCCATCAGCACACTCTTTACACATTTTACATACAGCATGCAATAATGCGTTCATTTCATGCCCACAGAAATGTGAAGAATCACTCCAAATGAATGAAACCAATTGATAATACTGACACATTTCCTTACTGGACCATATTAAGAGGCAGTGTTTTTTTTTGTACAAGGTCCGTTTGTACATGTACAAAGATGGTCCCTAAAAGTCTTTGTACATTTTGTACACACAAATTTTTGGGTACTATAATATGGTACAGTAGCGATTTTAGTGTGGCAAAAACAGAGTTGTTCGACCTTTGGTTACGTATTTTAGCAATGTCTAGGTTTCTGAGGGCAAAAATCAGTAATAATCGTCTCAAAATCGCGCGAAGCGCCAAAAAATTTGGCATTTTCCCTTTCAAAATGCAATTTCTGAAATTATAAAGATATATAGAACACACAATTGCTCATTTTGGCGCGGAGCGCCGAGAATTTTTGCGAATTTCGAACCTTTTTTCCAGTTTTCGTCTTCCAAAAAATCTTTGTTCATGTACAAAGATGGTCCCCAAAAGTCTTTGTACATCGCAAAAAATCTTTGCCGAATACAAAAACAACCGTGTTAAGAGGTGGCGGAGGTGGCCGCCCTTAGCCGTCAAAATTTTTTAAAGTATTGAGATAATGTTGAAATCAAGAGAATTTGCATAAAAAAACCTGCAAATTTTCGGTGCCGCGCCATGTTCAATGATTTCACCTCCAATACGACCGCAGAAGCATTAGTCATGTGCTCAACTGGCAGTCTCGAGTAATGGGCCATCAGTCTCTAATCTGAAATCGTGCAGCATCTGGGTAATTCACTTTAGTACTGATTTCTGCGCATTGATGACTGATTGTTGAAACCATGCATAACCAAAGCATAAATGAGTTCTCTTGAAATATCCATTATTTTGACGCTCCGCACTTTCTGTTCTTATTCTATACTTGACAACTTAAAAAATTTTGAAAATTTTTCGAAAAGGGTCCATTAGTTGCACCGAAAATTTTTCGAAAAGGGTCCATTAGTTACACCTCAATCGAAAAATACAGCGAAGTGTTTTGGGTCCGCCTACCCCTGGAAAAATCTGAATCGAGCCTGACCCTCTGTATACATATGCCACTATTACAAAAGCGAATACAAAAATTCTCAGCATTAGAAATTTTCGAATCTTCAAAATCAACATCCTCGTTTAGGAAACTAAGATATATGCGCAAAAGCGTTTCCGGTCTCAGAGCCAAAAGCGATGGGGAAAACGAGTTAGGCGTATAAATAAGCCCACAAAATTGGATTTCGTTTGCGATGTGTACGATATGCAAGTTTCATGTGTACATAATTTACGTCGCAAAACTTGAATTTCTTTAAGTTTTTACTAACACATCTTGCAGCGCGATGCTTGAGCAGCGCATGAAAGAAAGTTTGAGAAAGCGCATAAAAATTCTGGCCAAAAAATCTTCTGAAGCCGGTTTTAAGCACACTCTGTTAGTTGTTTACTAACTGCATTTGGCGTTCGGATGAGGGTTCCCCCAACTACCTTCTTCCTACATCCTGGAAATTTAGATTCTACAGAAATTGAAAGCCATCATGATCTGAACCAAATACAATGCTGATATGTGGGTCAACGGTATTATTTACTCAATATAAATGATGTGGCTGGAAATGGATAAGCGTAGAATAATGTCTTCCTCAAAAATCCGGCACCCAAACTAGCACCCAGCTCGCATAATAGCTGATATTGCTGAACTTAAACGAGTGAATACAAAATTTTTCCCCATATTTTGCGTAATATACAACGTAAGATGCGCAGATGTCCAAACTAGAACGTACCAAATGTTTACTATTGCTTCCGTCATCATCGTAATTAAACATTTGAACTAATATTCGTCGCTTTCACTTTCGCACTCTTCTTTGGCAAATCATTTGATGACGATGGGAAAGGCTTGGTAATCCTACGTAATGATACGTAAAACAAGTTTTCGTAGGGGAGCGAATCTAATTTTTCCACTTTTCAAATTTGGCGACCTCTACTGTTTAGCTTTTGCATTATGTGACGCAAGATTTCGCACCGACGTCTTTTAAAATATTCGGCACCCGTGTGAGTGGCCTGTTCGCAAGTGGATACCCTTGTCCTGTGATAAGTAAATTTGTCATAAAAACGTTTATTCTATCTACGGAGTTCGAAAATATATTGAAAACCAATAGAAATCTGACGACTGGATCCTTGATGGAACCCTTTATGTCATTACACTGTTGCTCGAAATGGGTCGACTTGCCTAAATATAATTTCTCTGCTTATTGTATGCGGAAACTGAGAAAGTGTTCGAGTTTGAAATTTTGTATCTAAAAATTGAAAATTGCTTTGATTTATACACAGAAAACCTCATGACACAGATGCAGTCCGATTACGTTAATACTCACCCTAGACCCCTGCGCGGGTCGGATTTTCAAGGCCCGCCCCGCAAGAATGACTTCATAGTTGGTATTTTGAGGCCAGCCCCGCAGAAATCCCTATGCTTAAGCATAAGAAGCTCAAGAAAATTTAGGCCCGCCCCTCAGAAATGACGTCACTTTTTTAATTTTGGAGGCCCGAACTTGCATTTTATGTGTCTGCTGTTGCTCCATCCTAAGACTCTCTGCTTTAGTATGGTTTTCACCCCCACCCAGAAAAAGCTTTCACTCTCGCAAAAATATTTTCACCCGAGATTTTCCACAAATAATCGCAACGTCGTGTAAGCATTTTTAGCGATTTTCTAGTTGAAAAAGTGCCAGAGTCTTGAAATGTACGAGCATCCATCGTTTTTCAGCCCAAAAGGCACTTTGAAAAAATTTTTACTTTAACCCCCTGCCGAATTCCTACGCTTTGTATTCAGGTGCAAGTGCAGTGCACGTGCACACTCATCGAGCTCATGCACTGCTGCATATTTTTCGTAGCTTTTCCCGTCAGCTTGTTTCGCTATTCGGATGTGCTATTTATAGCTTTTGCGCCTTTGCGCTTCAACCCGTCGAGATGACGTTTCATCTCCGGATTGAATGGCGCAATTTTTTTGGATAATTGAGCACAAAGCGAGCTTTCAAGATTGAGAACATTACTAAAATATTATACCGGAAATAACGAGATTATTTATCAGATAAAAGATCAGGAGAAGAAACTTGAATTTCATACTAGATAAAAAATTGAAAATGTGTTAAAAACTACACGTGATATATTAGCTGACAGATTTCAATAGGGACGGCAAAAACGCTCCGTAGAAAGTCATCCGAAAATAGAATACTTTATGCTTATTAAAGACTCTAACGGAAATGTAGTAGAAAGTCAGCTTGAGGTTTTAAACGAACTAAAAAGGCAGTATCAGACACTTTTTACTCGCTTTCCGTGTGATGAGACGTCGGCAGATGAATTTTTTATAAAAGAACCTTTTTCTAAAATATCCGACGAACAAAAATTAATTTTTGATGAAGAAATTTTCGAACTCGAAACACCATTATACTTTAAAATCTATGCAAAAAGGTAAGACGCCAGGAATGGACGGCCTACCTTTTGAATTTTATTTTTATTATCCTCACGACTTGGTCCCTTTTCTGACACGGCTTTTTAACGTCATTTTAAGTAAAGGACAAATGACATCATCAATGTACATGGGTGTGGTTTCTCAGATTTACAAAAGAAATGGGGACAGACTAGAGAGGAAACTGGAGACCACTGAGTGTTCTAATTCTGATTACAAAATATTAGCAAAAATCCTTGTAAACCAACTAAAACGAGTCATGTCAACTATATTACACCCTGATCAAACTTGAACTGTCACCGGTCGTGATATAAGGGATGGCCTTGCTAAAATCTATAACGTTATGCATTATGTTAACGAATCTTGGAAAACAGACGGAATTTTACTATCAGTTGATCATATGTCAGCTTTCGATGTTATTGATTGGAATTACATATTTAAAGTCCTTGATTATTTTAATTTTGGACCCGTAAATCAGGTTTTGTAAAGTCATCAGTGCAAGTTAATGGCTTCATCTCAAGTCCTTTCCTTATCACACGAGGGTTAAGACAGGGTTGCCCACTTTCTGTCTTATTATATGTGCTAGTTTCTGAAACGCTAACAAATCACATTAGAAATGACAAATCTATAGAAGGAATTAAAATATTGATTAAAACATAAAAATCAGGAATTATGCCGACGATACAAATTTTTTTGTCAAAAATTTTGCTTCACTTCAAGTTATTTTCGAAATCTATGACATTTTCAGAGGAGCGTGCAACTGTAAAACGGGAAAAAGCTAAAATTCTGCTTTTTGGCCTGACGTATGGACATATGGTACCTCAAATCTACATATCGATCATACGTTGTTAACAAAATTAAGATTTATTGTGTTTTCTTTAATCGACACGGAACTGATACGACAGCAAACTTGTCTCAGATTCAGGAAGACCGCGAATCACTCAAATATAGGCATGCTAATTATGATATTTCCTATTTTGGTAGATGTGATATCATAGATACATACTACTTATCTAAACTTTGGTATGTAGCATTATTTCCAACTTTAAGTGATGAATTTATTTCTCTGCTTGAAAAAACATTCATCAGTTAGTTACCTGTGGTATCCGGTCCCTGAACGAAATCTAATAGCACCACGCACTGCTAAAATGTCAATCGATAAAGGAGGAGTTAAATTAGCAGATATTAATTGTAAAATACAAGCGATGAGCTTAATTTTGCTATTTAGACACAGAACATTTCCCTCTGCCGACCACGAAATTTTTCTTCATTTTTATCGACAGTGTCAGGACATGTCTTTAAGAATGGTCAAAAGAAGTAAAATTCCGCATCTGTACCGAATAATTAGAATAGCTGAAATCAAAAGCCGAATCCTATACGTTGATGAGACTGAAATTTCTGTAAACGGCAAAAGATATCCTCGATCGAAAATTTCTACTAAAATAATATATGCAGAACTCCTTGATAATCTACCTGGGGGTAAGAATGCTTACCTTTATTGGTCGAAAAAACTAGGCTGACCTCTCAGTAATCGACAATTATCTTCGCTTTCAAAAATGCAAATTTGGGGATGGATCATCTTGTAATATTCATATTGCTATTTTACACCGTTTTCCTTACACTCGGTCAAAACAATTTCACTTGAAAGCTTCATTAAGCAACTCGTGCAAATTTTGTGAAACTTTGGGGCTAAATGTTAAAGAATCTATTTATCACTGTATATTGATATGTCCAAGAATCGTTCCATTCTGGATTAAACTACAAACTTTAGTCTCTATGGTAGACCCTTCGATTACAGCGAATAATTTGAATAAAAATTTTGGTTTTCGACTAACCGTTGAAGGAAAAAATCATGGGATTATTTTAAATATAATTATACGAATCGCACAAAAAAGGATATGGCTTACTAACATTTCTTTCGAAAAAAGAATGTTCTTAAAAATGTTTGGGACGTTTTCAGAATATGGTTTCTTAGACAGATGCTCAGACTTCATCATCTCTTGAGTTTCGAGCTTTTTGAATTACATATTCTTAATAGCGGAGTAGTTAAAATATCTAGATATAAGCAGAAACCTTTCCCAGACTTTTAGGCATTAATAAAGGATGCCGTTTATTTGCGTTTCTAGATTAATACTTCCTTTATACTGTCGCTTAGTTGATTACGGATCTGCCTCGAAATGGGACGATTTGCCGTCGCCGGTTTGGCGCTGCCGTTTTGGCGCCTGCCAGTTTGGCGCCAACCCAGTTTGGCACCGCCGGTTCGGCGCCAATACAGTTTGGCGCCGCTGTAGAGGAAGGATCAGAATTCCTGTGCAATAAAAAAACATTTTTTTAAATTTTTTCATGAATGTTTTCAACGTGGAAGAGAGCAGATTTTAAACAGAAAAGTTGCAACTTTTACGGGCATTATTTTAGAATAGAGGACCCGTGCTTTTTGCAGTATGTACAAAGAAGGTGTATATTCTTTCTGGAGCATAACTTCTCACTCGCCTATTCAGAAAATTTTATGAAGACCATGATTCGTTCAATCCCTTTGTTCAAAAGATCGAAAATTCATTTTGCACCTATTACATTCTGTAAGTAAAAGCACGGGTCCTCTATTCCGAAATTATGCCACTTTTACGACTGATTAAAATGTTACGGCATGGTCGACAACTACAATTTATTCCACATGAGGAGAAACACTATTTATTTCGTTTAGAAAAAATCTATGTCAGGATGAATTAACGTGTTTTTGACCGAAATTTTCAGCTAAAGTCAAAGTCAACACGCCACACCTATTTTACAAGTACTTTCGTCTGTATTTGTAAATCGCGCGTTGATTCCAAATACTGTCTTTGACATGATAGTGGAACTTTACAAACTTACTATAGTCTGTTCGAATTTTGATGAGACCTCAAGACGTAAATGGCAGCGTACGCTCTGACGCGTCAAAGAGATACATACGAGTGTGGCGCCAAACCGGCGGCGCCAAAACGGGTTGGCGCCAAACTGGCGGTGCCAAAACAGGTCGGCGCTAAACCGACCTGGCGCCAAAACGGCGGCTCCTAAACTGGCGGCGCCAAAACGTCGTAGACCCGATTAGCCTTGCCACTATTTTGGTTTGCTTGTTTTCTGTGTTTTTTCGCAATAATCACGTGTACTGTTTATTCTTTGCGGGTAAGATGCATTCCGATAGATTTTTCCTCACGTATTTCGCGATCGTTCGGGCCTATTCTATTCTCTAAGACAGAAAAATAAACTTAATTAAATTTAAAAATTTTAAGCAGGCTAGATTTTAAAATACTATTTACGAATGAAATATCATTGAAGATTTAAAGCATAACACTGAAATAAATCATAAGGGCGACTACTCTACGTTAAACGCGATCTCGAGTGATTTTGTGCGGAGCCTCTACTGGTCACAAAATCAAGTTTCTAAAATTTTCTCTTTATTTCCTAAAGTCGAGGCAAAGCCGAAAAGTCGAAAAGCCTCATTTCTCCTATAAATAAATAAATTTCGGTCCGAATTCTAGGAATTAAATTTTTTTCTTTTGCTCAAGGTCCTTTTTTGGGTGTCTTGCATGCGCTCGCCTAAATATTGCCTTTGCAACGTATGTACGTGCCTTATGTTTTTTAGCTTTTTCAGGTATTACTCGCGCAGTCTTCATCTCAAAAGCAAAATATGCCGACGCTGGAATTTTAGGCGTCGGAACAATAGTACCATCAGGTTTACGTCAATTAATAAACTAAGGGCTACTCGAACAGTTGAAAAAATGTAAAAATAGTTAGGGTTTCTCTCTCTCTCATATTCGTTTTTCACTTTTACGATTCACATTCTATTATACGAAACATGATAACAGGTGTTAATCGAAACAGCTGACTTTTAAGAAATTCTGTAACTTATATGAAGTAATTTCTAATGACTGAATTTGCTACATTCTATATTTCTGATCCTTGTATTATCGTCATAATCATGCTAAATCGATCAACTTTTAGAATCACAACCCATTTGAAAAAGAAGATAGATATTTTGGGCGATCCATAAACGATTTTTATTGATCTTTGTGATCAGAGCTTTGTTATTATATTATTGTTCGTTTCAAATTTTGAAAGGGGACGTAAACACAAGAACAAATCTCCGAAAAATCATAATTTTCATTCAAAATTAGATGTGAAACGCATAAGCTATTTAATAAAGGTTAAATTCTTAGAGTACTAGTGTTATACTCTTTGAAGAGGTTACATTCCAAATGATGATTCTCTACTAGTAAGAAGTTATTTGCCCTTTTAAAATTTATTTTGTTATACATTTAACGCTTCGATGTATTGACGTTCGAAAATGTATGTTGTGGACGACGGTCCGTCGCGCGCGTTACAATAAAACGTTTATCGTTGAAAAAAATGGTTCGGCCCGCGCAAGTGACCGAACACTGGCCAGTGGCGGGTCTTCGGATCTGCCCAGTTTTTAGACTTCTCAATTACACATGTACGGTACGTACCATAGTATTTGGGGCTGACCAGGCTAAGAATCGCACGAAGCGCTTAACGGTTTTCGAATTTCGCATAACAAACACAGTGATTGCCCGTGAAACACTGTATGAATACGAAATGGGACGTTTTGGCGCCACTCTTTGTAATATTATTAATTATTCACATTTCATTTATGATTAAAGGATAATCCAGATTCTGAAAGCCCATTCAATTCGCTATGTGATTGTATAAATTACTTTTGAGATATTTCTGAACTAGCAAAGAAAAATGCTCCGATGGAACAAAAAAGGGGAATATACTTGGGATTGTGAATTATCGAGGATGTAAAAGGAGGGGACTAGGAAAAATCTCCCTATGTTATATGCCAAGAATCGAAAAATATGTAAAAAATCAGACTTTCTCTAAACAATGCAAAAAATCGAAGTATATTCTGCGGTCTCTGAAAAAACGTATTATTTTAAAATAATTTTTTCTGATTGACATAATATCTTAAAAGCATATTACGTAATGCAACTTTTTGCAGACTTCATTCAACTTTGAGTTGCTTAATAATGTGACTGAAAGTGAAATGCTGTCAACAAATCATAATTAAGTTGTTCGTATTTCATTATTACTAAGCATGTCACTTAGCAGATACAGCCATTCTAAGTGTCAAAGTGCAAGCAATATTCAAATTACCAAAAAATTGATTGAAAAAAGCAGCGAATTAGCAATGCAGTAGCTAAGCGAAATGAATGAAATAGTACATATCGATGCATTCAAGACAATCGATGATATTGTTGGTTCAAAGCAGTAGGAAACACGGAAGCTGACGTGCAACAGACCTTATGTAGATACTCTTTTACACATGTCTACAGCAATTGTTTACTAAACTTTTACATTTTTCAAAGGCCGCAGGATATACTTCGATTTTTTGCATTGTTTAGAGAAAGTCTGATTTTTTACATATTTTGCGATTCTTGGCATATAACATAGGGAGATTTTCCTAGACCCCTCCTTTTATCCTCGATAATTCACAATCCCAAGTATATTCCCCTTTTTTGTTCCATCGGAGCATTTTTCTTTGCTAGTACCCCACTTTTAATTAGCAAGATTTGGAAATACAATACTAGATTTCATTTACTGTGCGGTTCTTCTAATAATTGAATGGTTTAAACTGTACAAAGCTACTAGTTGTAGAAGAAACAAACATTCTGATTAGTAATTCTTATGTTACGTAGAACATCCTGTAAAGAAATATGCTTCCAAAACTTTCTAGAGCTCAACTTAATTTACATTTTAAACTTTACACAAGAGTGTAAAGAATTTTAGTGGGATTAATAATTTCGATATTGCTCTGATATAACGATCAGCATTTATTAAGAAATGAAACCTCTATAATGTTCTAAGAACAAATTAACATTAGGTGTTAATCACTTTACACTACTCTTCATGCGCCCCTAGCAGACGTATCACATCTGTTTCCATATATATTTTACGACTTTAGAGAAAAAATAAGTTACCGTGAGGCTCTAGAATGAAGCTTATTATATAGTGTAAACTTTACACTAGCAACGAGTGTAAAGAAGATTTTAATCGGATTTGTAAATTCGATATTACTCGGATATTACGATCAAGATTCATGAAAAAATTACGTCTCCATAACGGTTTAATGACAAATAGACACAGATGTAAACCACTTTACATCACTGTTGAGTGTAAACAAACGCGCCCAGCTGACGTCCCTTATTTGATTCTATGTAAATTTTCAGATTTCGGCAAAAAATTTAGGTTTTTGCAAAGCTCTAGAACGAAGATAAACCACTTTACATCACTGTTGAGTGTAAACAAACGCGCCCAGCTGACGTCCCTTATTTGATTCCATGTAAATTTTCAGATTTCGGCAAAAAAATTCAGATTTTCGCAAAGCTCTAGAACGAAGATTAATTAGCAGTGTAAACTTTACACAACCATCTAGTGTAAAGAGGATTTCATTCCGATTTGTAAATCTGATATTACTCGGATATTATTTTCAACATTTATGAAAAAATTGCATGTATACAATGGTCTGAGGACAAATAAACAATGAGTGTAAACTACTTTACATCACTGTTGGATGTAAACAAACGCGCCTACGTGACGTCTCACATTTAATTCTTTGAAAATTTCTAGACTCCAGGAAAAAATTAGGTTTCTGGAATGCTCAAAAACGAAGATAAATACATATGTAGTGTAAACTTCATGTAAACACCTGGTGTAAAGAAGATTTTGGTCAGATTCGTAATTTTGATATTGTTCCGATATTACGATTAATATTTATGAAAAAATTAAGTCTCCATAATGTTCTATGGGCAAACTAACAATAGGTGTAAACCACTTTACAACACTGTAGAGTGTGGAGATATGCGCCAGACTGGCATATCAAATTTGGTTCCTGGTCCATTTCTAGACTTGATAATCGTGTCCCTGCCTCGTAACCGGAGAAGCAGGCAGAAAAACCAAGACAGAAACGCATTTTAAACACCAAATTTTTGACTTTACACTCGCTAAATATTAATGTATAGACAATTTGCTTTGACATGCACCCGATATAAAGCACTTTATTTTTATTATATTGGACTTATCCCGACTTCTGGACGGAGAAAGTGGCGAACAAAAAACGCAACAAAAACGTATTTTCCATCATTTAGAACACTGCAAACTTTAAAATTCCGTACCGAACTCCCCATTGAGTTTAAAGAAATTCAGTTTGGTACAATTTGTAGCTTTTAAATCGTAGTACATTCCTGTGTGCCAAAATTCTCTTGCAAAAATTATTTGGTATGATTTATTAATCAAAATTCGGAAAAAACGTGTTTTTTCGCCCATTTTTTACCTCTGATTTCGAACTTTACACCCCCATAAATAACTCAATATTGCCTTTTTTAAATGCACTTTGCTGCGATGTGTAGCCCCTGAGAGGCACTTTATTACTGCTGTATTCAATTTACCCTGACTCATAAGCGGAAAAATTTGGCAAAGAAATCTTAGTTAAAATCCGTTTTTTACACCATCCACTAGAGTGTAAACTTTAAACCCAAGGATCTAACTCACCATAGAGCGTAGAAGACTTTTCTTATATGCAGAATGTAGCCCTTGATCCGCTCTACATTTCTGTCAGAAAACATTTCAAAAAACTCATAACCGAAGTTAGTATCAGACATAAGCAAGTTGAAAACTCGACCAAAAAGTGCTTTTTCACCCCCAAATTTTTGCACTCTTTACACTGCCATTCGATAACTAATGCGAATTTCGAAAAGCAAAAAAAGTGCCATCTGTAGAATTCATCCCTCTATTATCCTATGCTGTTCAATTCTTCGAGTCATCAACACTCAGTTGTCCACATGCCACATTATAAATGTCCCAAAATTTGTCCTATGGTATAACGTAACACAAAAACTTTACACCTTCTTTACACAGTCAGTTTTGAGTTTCAAGAAAAACAAAAAGACACGGGCAGCGAATTTTTTATTATCTTTCTTTTAAAAAAACCGCACCTTCCAGAAGTGTCTCCTTATAGCTGTAGGGGGTGCACAGGTGTTAGGGGTACCAAAGTATATTATAGGTACGCGCTAACGCGCTTACCTATGATTTAGTGAGATTATCAGATGCATCTAAAAATACACTGGATTTTCTACACTTTTTCAGTCATAAACAAATGAATACTCATCAAATCGAAAAGAACAATATGCTGTTTTGTAGCTTGTAAAACCTGCTTTCTGAATATATAATTTATTTTAAAATTGCTTAGAAATTGATTTAATTAGAATAATTTATAAGTTGCTGGCGCCAACACGGCGGCGCCAAAACGTTGTATGTAGACCCGTGTGAATATTCACTATGCAGAAAACTACAGTTGGTTTCGCATAACCTATTTCACGAATGTGCAGTAGATCACAATTTTTGAATCCATTTCTATCGATTACAAAAACGGCATAAACTGAAGTATTAACCACCATAAAGTGCATAGCAATTGAAAAGCCTTGATTCGAATTGTATTACTGTAGACTGAAAACTCCTTTTGTAGATCTGCTTAAACGCTAAAAATTGATTTTCATGCACAAGATCTCATGAAACAGACTACGTTTCCTTTGATGAATTTTACCGAAGTAAGCTGTCAGTTTACAGTAATCCAACTAAACTTTGCTATAGAAAACCGTTTATAATTTATCGTCGTAGTAGGTTGACACAACTACAACTGAAGAAAATCATGATGAATTTGTAGAATTTTGAAATTTTCCTATACTAATTAGGCTAAATAAAACCTATTGTCACGAATCTACAAGTGCGAAACGTTTAAAAATTTCAAAATCTGAATAATTAAAACAACGAGAACGTAATCAGGTCTCCTCTCTGCAATTAAGATAGAGGGCGCTGTTAAGTTCATCTGCTGGCGAAACTGAATTAGAAGAAGCACTAGAAGCAAATGTTGCTCAAAAAAATGCTACAAGCACTGGTTTTTAGCTTATACCTTTTTCGCATTCATTTCTGGAGCTTATCATTGCTAGAAACAAAATAAAAAATATTCATTCAAAAAATTTCCTAGGCGCCAAGAAATTCACATTTCACCTCTTTAAAATTTAATATCGGTATTTTTTGATTGAAAATAATTGAGGATTTTTAATTCAATAAGCACCGATGTTTGATAGTTCTTTTTTCATTCGTCTTTGCACGGCGCATCATAAACACTAATTTTTTATTGACCGCAAAATTGTCATACATATAAAAAATATTACTCAAAGCTTTCAAAAAAGGCCCTTTGCTAAAAGAGCGCAAGCATGAAGAAAGCATCACGATTATCGTGATTATTTTTAGTAAAAGTGTATAAGTACAAACTTTCATGATTTAGCAGTTTTATACATATTCGGATCAATCTGTTCCTTTGAATTCAGTCTCTGCGCACTACACAAGCGACAGCGAGGTAACATCAGCTGTATTACATGATTCTATATGGGATACACCGGTACCGGCAGGTAAATACCTATTGCTCGAAGTAGTCATACAGATAACCTACAGCTTAGGAATTCTGGAGGGTCAGCCCCGAAAAATTTCTCTTAAAAAAGCATTTTTGGGCTAAAAACGATGAGTACACGTCAAAAAGACTGACTTATTGTAAATACAGGGCCGCCTTATGTCTACAAAGAATCGACATAGGACGGGTGTATTTGCCTTCGAGATTTACCTAGGTACGTAGGTACTTAAGTCTACGCTTAGTGCTGGCCCCGATCGTGCAGCCCTGGATAGCTTTCGATCTTTGGACCCTTAGAGACCTTACGGCTTCGATCCCCTCAGCCCTAATATTGCTGGCCGCTTTTATGTCGGGTGATCTCAGCAGCTACGCCCTAAGACCTAAGGCTACCTACCTAGTCTCGGTATTTGCCGCGGAGGTCAGTTGACCTATCTCAAGCTCAAGTTGAATATTTAACTTATTTTCCAATCAGTGCCTTGTTCAGAAAGGTTTTTTGGTTCCTAGTACGTGTAGCACAATAGACTATGAAAACAACAACAACGAGCTCTAGCCTGATCAAGCATCTCTAAAGATTAGATAATATTTTTTGATCAATTTTAGGTTTGAGAAATAAATTAAGATTTCCAAATAAAAATAGCAATCATACGGAAATTACCTATCCGTCCACTCGGATGAGTTGCAATCCTCGACGTAGGAGTGGCTGACCTAACCCTTGGTATATCCGAAAACCCCTGGGTAGGTTTTTCTCTATTTTAATTCGACGAAGAATTCACGGCCTTGTTGCCGGACAACAACAATAAAGCAAAAAGAAAAACGAAAACGTATGGACTATACAACGTACGATGGCCAACTCGACTGCCAACAACACTCTAACTACATTGGCCTCAAGAGACCATTACAGTAAATTAAACAAAGATCAAATTAACGTGATACTGATTCACTTTTATCTCAGATCGAATGTTCTCGATTAACGTAAGCGGTATGCATTAAACAATTACTATTATCATACACTTAACTCTATGCACCGGACAAGTATCTTATTGTTTTTTATTATTGAAAACTGGGGAAATAATGGGAAGACCGAAGGCATAGCCCACACTGCACTATCATAGATAGCTACTAGTATTGGCTATGTTATGGCTACCGCGAATGCTAAGGCAAGTTCGCCTACACGTGTAACTCTCGCAGTTACATTATGACGTTATGAGCTATGTTCATTCTTTCTAGAACACGGCAAAAAAATAAAGCCGTTTCAAATCGGTCAGAAGCTATAAATTGAGACAGCTTTAACATTTTCACAAATTCTTGAAGCCTTTGAAATGAGGCATCCAAAAAATCTTTATTATCTTCGTTTTGTTCTATTTAAGAATTTATATCAGAGGCATAGCCAGGATTTTGGTTCGGGGGGGCATACACAAAAATTTTTTTAACCACTTCTGCATTGAATGCCAGTAACGTTATGTAAAGCAAAAGTGAGCTTTACGATATTTTACCGGGCACTTCTATACGTAAATATGGGAAAAAGTATGGTTTAAAGAAATCGAAATATTTTCCTTTCTATTGGTCAGAAATCATTAAATAATATCTTGTTAAATGTGCAAGTTAGTACTGATGCAAAAATCAGCTTTTTAAACATTCATGGTTCACTGTAGCCAGTGAAAAATCACCTTGAAGTCCGATGCCGAATTTTTTTTTGTTTTCTGCATTTTTGATGCAAATTCTTACATATAGCGGATATATATGCTCTAATTCATGAGATTCGCGGTCCATTTATCGATAAAAAGAGCTATTATAGTTGAAATTCGAACTGGTAGACATTTTTCACGACAGGTATATGATGGTGTGCCCGCGCGCGCATGCGTTCACGGGAGTTCAAAAAATTATTTTTTCTGAATTTTTTTCTGGAAGTCACCATTCCTGGTCAAACTTCTTTATTTTTACTAGGATTAGGCTCAGATTTATGTAGGTGGTAGTCAGGGATGGAAAAAACCCAGATTTTAATATTTAAATGTTGGGTTTTTTTGGGTATTGGGTTTTTTTGGTTTTTGGGTTTTATTGGATTTTTTTATGGAAATGACAGCTAGAGCTACATACAGTAGCTGGGAATACTTCCAACAGCTGCAAAATACGAAACAAACAAAATAAGATAGGTTTACATGCATTCTGTGTGGGGAGTACAATTTACCCCAACTAGTTATATAGCATATTTAACATATTTTTGCCGAATTTCCATGTTTTTGGGCTCCATATCAAATTTTTTCTGCTGTTTCGATTTAAAAACATTGTTTGCTCTTGTACGTACTATATTCATTCATAGCTAACACTATGAAGAACATCTATTACATAAAAATCATTATGTAAATGCAGAGCGTAGGTATCTACATTCAACTCTTACCTAACCCGAATCTTAAGCTTATGCGCACGTCCAAGGGTTTACGCCCTAGCTTGGGGTCGCTAACCTCATGGCGGACTCGGGGTAAGTAGCCCGGCCTGTTCAGGGTAGCCCGGCCCTCTAAGCGCGCACCTCATGAAACTTACTTAACCCCTTGAGATTGTAAATACTAGGGTTGTCCTATGTCTACTAATTCAACACGGACAATCCCCGATATTTGCCTTCGGAAATTACTCAGGTACTTACGCTGCTCTTAGCGCTGGCCAGGTTATATAAGCATGAAGCTTGGCTCTAAACCCAACAACCCTCAATAACCTATGACCTCGACTTCCTCGGTCCTAATATTGCTGACCGCTTCTTGGTCGGAAGTCTCGGCCGCTACACCCTACAACCTAGCTCTGAGTACCTACCTAACCCCAGTATGCTCGCAAGGTCAGTTGACCTATCTCAACCCAAGTCTCAAGTTGATAATTTAGCTTGTTTTCCAACCACTGATAGGTTTCAGAAATGCTTTGGTTCCTAATAAGTGTAGCACTCTAAACATTGATTCAAACAACAGCGAGCTCTAATCTGGACAGTCATCATCATTAAAAGATTAGATAATATGTTGACCATTTTCGGGTTGAGAAATAGATAAGGATCTTTCCAAAAATAAGTCTAAGATTAGACACAACATTATCTACCTTTCCTATATCGGCCGAGATGAAATAAAAATATTATCGTCGTCAGGGCCCGGCCTTACCCTCGATATAAAAATCACTGGGTAAATATTTTCCCAATTTATTAATTTACCAAATAAACAAGGCATGACTACAAGTCAGCAACAAAACAAAATAAAACACAGCGCTCCAACCGCATAACTCGACTCGACTGCCAACACAACTGATCAATCCAATCCTTGTGATTGATTACAGTATATAACAATCAGACAAAAAAATTACGTACAGATGAAATAACTTTTAAACAAGTCATAAGGTCTAAATTTTACAGTGGTAGTCAAATAACTAATTAACTGATCTTAACGCATACATAACTCTTTTTTACCGGAAAAGTACCTAATGGGATTTTGAAATGAAAGATGGGATTAAATTTGGAACTTTAGGCATAACCTCGAGCTGACACATCACTAAGATGGTTACTCGAATGGTTATGTGATTCCATAATAGTGTAAAACTGTAATCGATTCGCTTCTGCGATGGCAATCATAAAATGTTCGATAAAATGTTCGTAATGTGTAACTATCGCAGTTACAAGATTAAGTACCTAATTAGAGTAAGTTCCCCAAGAAACTTAGAGAGGGCTCAAAAAGATTATTATTTAATTTGTTTTTGGACCGAATTTCGGTGCTTGAAAATGTTGAGGGTTCCTAAGGTAGTGTAGCACAAGGACAGAATTCCAGCAGCATGAAAATTCAACTGAGCCCAACATGGTTAATTAAATAATTAATTTTTCGCAATATTTTTGTACAGAAAATTTATGAAGCAATGAAAAAGCAACAGCATGGAGAATACATGCTGTCGACCGTCACATTATGCTAACATGTAAAATAAAACAATGTATTTAACATGGGTGCAAAGCCCAGCCAAAGGCATACAACCATACGTGGGCAGCGAGAAAATTCTGGGGGTGCAAGAGTTTTTGAACGTCAAAAAATGGCCTTAAAAATGGTGGTATGGCGATAAAAACACCATTTTTCGACGTTTCTCATCAAGCACTATCCATTGGCATCAGAAAATTGCTAAAAAAACGAAAAAAATTTCAAAAATTGAATTCTGGGGGTATTTTGATTTCTGGGGGGGTATTTTGGTTTCTGGGGGGTGCATACCATACGTGGGCAGCAAGAAATTTCTGGGGGGTGCGAAGGTCAAAAAATGGCCTTAAAAATGGTGGTATGGTGATAAAAAACACCATTTTTCGACGTTTCTCATCAAGCACTATCCATTGGCATCAAAAAATTGCGAAAAAAGCGAAAAAAATTTTCAAAAATTGAATTCTGGGGGGGGGGGGTATTTTGATTTCTGGGGGGGTATTTTGGCTTCTGGGGGTGCATACCCCCCAAACCCCCCACGCCCAGGTGTGGTGCATACCCCAAACCCCCACGCCCAGGTGTGCATACAACTAATGCCAAGTTGGCACAGCAAAAACGAATGGTAAAAGAAAACGTAGGGGCGAAAATACGCGCACCCACTACGTGCAAAACAATACAACGATTTCTGCAGCCAAGCAGCTAGACGGCACGTATGGAGGCCTACTCTATGTAGGGCAAAAGAAAAGAACACGCTCAGCGCGGAAGAGGCTCTCAGGCTCAAGATGTGGAAAAGAAAAATTCTTAAAGTGCCATAAAACTGCACCTGCATGCAGTTTTAACCAGTATGGAAAAAGAGGCGTATCAACAGGAACAAAGAGAAATGAAATGGAAACATGAATATGACAATAGGCCTATGGGCAAAAGCTTAGGATAAAAGTATTTACAAACGGGACAGGCATAAATATGAGGCACACACATATGATCTTATGATAACGCACATACCAATTCATACTCAAGTCGCATTAAGTGCGAGTGCCCATTTTTCTATCCCAGATTTTGATTGAAAATATGTGTGGGAAAGGCATGAAATTATGATAATTTTTAGGGAAGGTGATCCCGGGCGAGCCGCTTAAGTATTATGCTTAACGGTCGCATACGTGCATATGGAAAATGAGCACAACAATGTACATCTGGGGCAATCACTTGTTAATGCAAAAGTATATTGTAGCACAAAACAAAAGGATATTCGCGTTGATCCAACGCGACGCAATGGTGTGTAGAGGGATCTCTACAATTATACCGACAATTTTTACCACCATTAGGTATGCCAGGGTTGATAGTGTAGCAAGCCTAGCTAATTTATGGGTTTTGCATGACCAAAAATACATTAAGTGTAAAATGGCCGAAGCAACGAAAATTTTTGAAATTTTTACTATTTTCATGTTGGATCTACAGCCTTTTTATTGACAAACAGTGCGGAAATCATAAGAGGCACAAAGCAACAAGAAATTAAGTTATTTGTCACCACCTAACATTTTGTATGTCTGTGAATGCTATTAGTCTGATAGGGAAGAAAATTTTCACTTTGTACAAAACAACATTGACATTTCAAGACAAGAAAACTGCTAATTACTACTTAGTATGAAGATATTTTGACAGATTTAGGCTTTTAAAAGCAATGCTGAGCATATTTTTCGACCCTGGCAACTACAAGGACGCTCATATTTTTTTATATATGTCGATCCTACGGCGACGATTCCTCATTATTTTCCTTCAACAACTCATTTCGCAACTTATGTTTTTTACCATTCTTTGCTCTAAGTTCGCATGTACTATGTTGTATAGGCTTAGTCGTAATAGACGTATACCTCAAGTTTGATACATCTTACCTTGTGCAAGCGAGTACAACAGATGATAAAAATATTTTCTACGGGGTCAGATTTGCAAAATTTTTCTCAAAATTTTAACATAGTTGCATTTTTCATACCTTACATTATGTTTTCATAAGTGTTTTATTTTTGAACAATGGGTGGTAAGAAAACTGTGTGCATGCCTCCTGCAAAAAAAATCTTCACCACCGCCATGTGTGACTCAACAGACTCAAAACAAATAAGCCAGTTCCGGATCAAACGCTAATGATGATTTACCCCCTCCGCAAATCCACTATATGTATCGCTGTCTGATGATGAATTGACATCTGGTAGCATTCTTGTGGGTAACGAAAATATAACCGATGCTTTAGGCGAAAATTTTTCTGACATGGTCGTGAATAACGAATCTCGGTTCAATGCAACGAATAACCCAGAAACCAGTTCTGAGCTACATACCACGCATCAGATGCCGAGTGATGTTGGCCTAAGCCTAAATGTCGAAAATAATTGCCCGGAACCTGCTGCGTCTAATGAAGCTATTCTTCACTTGTTAGCAAACATGCATCTACAATTCTCTCGTTTATTGTCATGATTTGAATAGGCTGACTACAAAAAAACCCAGAAAATGCGTCAAATTCGTGCCAAAATAAGTAACTTACTTAATCCGCGTACTTCTTCTGATCGCAATGAGATTAGTCAATCTAATCGACCAAACAATGATGAAAAATCCGCGTCACCTAATTCAGTTTTTTTCTAATTGCAAGGGGACAAATCAGTCTCAACAATCAAATGAAAACATAACTAGCAAAAATCTTGTCAAATTACCCAGACAGCAAAGCAAAATGTCAGAAGACGTAAAACTCGCATCCACAAATTTTTTGCCAATTATTCACCCTCCAAACGCACAATCTCGAGTCTAACTTGTTTCCAAAAAATTCACACCTAGTTTTGATGCGCGCGCCTCTGCCTCGCCAATTTTGAGAATAATCCGCCAAACATTGTTTTTCAGCAGTCAAAAAACCCAGTTTAGCCGAACATTTACCTAGGATTTCGCAGTAGTCGTTATTGATTTTGCAGGGGTCATTAAATCGTACCGCGCCTGAATTTGTACATAGTTCATCGAATACGACTTTGCAGCCATTATTAAATCCTCCGCCGCTGCAATATTTTCCTTGAAACGCAGAATTCGAGCCAAATGACTATACCCTCGGTTTATATATCATTTTATGCACACATGGATGTGGGTGGGGGGGTTTAGGGGTATGCACTCTTAGAAAACCAAACACCCCCCAGAAACCAAAATACTCCTCCCAGAATTCGATTTTTCGAATTTCTCGCAATTGTTTGATGCCAATGAATAGTGCTCTATGAAAAACGTTGAAAAATTGTGTTTTTCGTCATACCACCATTTGCAGAGCCATTTTCGACCTTTGAAAAATCGTGCAACCCCCAGAATTTTGGTGCTGTCCAACTATGCTTTCATAGCCATTAAGTAGACAAGTTTAAGGCTTTCTTTCTAAAACTAATGCCAGTCATTCTCATACGTGCACACCTGGGCGTGGGGGTTTGGGGGTATGCACCATATGTGGGCAGTAGAGCTGCACGCGGGTACCCGAACGGGTACCCGAGTACTCGAGTACCTGAGTATACCCGGGTACCCGGGTAGAAAATAAGTTTACTACCCGGGTACCCGACGGGTACCCGGGTATACCCGGGTACCCGAATCCCCTAATATAAAATTTAAAATTAGCACTGCAGTTATGCAATATGTGCTAAGAATTGAATTAGAAACCTAGAAACATATTGCTTCTAAAGTGCGACTGAATCACAATGTAAATGTGATTTGATATAATCGACCGTAAAATGTCAAATAGCGAGTCTGTTAATATTTCCTATTATCACAATATATCGTGCATCCCGTCTAGGCATATTCCATTATTCAGCTCTTTAGTTACATCATTTTATTTGTGCCGAATTCTTCTCATTCTTCATTGTAAACAAATTTAAACAAGAAATCATCTGTTAGCGACGCTTTTTTATAATGCATTCACTTCTGTGACCATTATATAAATTTAAACTGCAACTTTTATTCACATCGTGCGCGCAACTGTTTTAGTTAGACCTGGTTCAAAGCCAATCGATGTTCCAAATGCAGTCAGCCATAGGCATAGCCAGGGGGCATTGGGGGTACCTGCCCCCCGAAATTTTTTAGAAAATATTGTTGATTTTTTGTTGCAATAATGTAAGTCCAGAAAACTGAGTCCAAAAAGGCAAAAACGTCAGAATTTTCCGCGCCGAGTCATAATTATTTATTGCTATAAAGATTCAACAAATTTAAAAGATTGAATCAGCTAAAATAATCCAGCCCTCCACATCACTTTATTAATTTAATGCACTATTTGTTCGTTTAATGAAACTGCGCATGCTTGTTGAGCATGATTGTAAAAGTGCGAAAATGATTGTGAGCCAGTTTGTCTATTCTCTGCTTTGTTTGTCTTTTGTGTACCAGATAGTCTATTCTTTGTTTCGTTTATCTTTCTTTACAAGGACACATAATCCTATTTTAATTGGAAGGAATGGCCAAATTTTCTTATGTTTTTGCGCATTTCTTGTTCTATGAAATGCATTTTGTTAATTAGAAGGCCACAAATGGGCCTGAAAACGGTTAGAACAAAATTTTTATGGATACATCGTTCTATATCTTATTGGCAGCGACCCGTTGCTGCGCTACGTACCTAGCAGAGGTCGAAAAACGCATTTCAAATCAGTTTGTGCAATGTAGGAGTTTATCAATTTTAAGTGTTTCTGGGCTTGCTACTGAACCGAGATTTGGCCGATTTTTCGAAAATTTTAACCTTTTTATTTAACGTTGAAATGTTTTTTTACAAAATTTTCCGGGACTCTGCCCCGGATCCCGCTCGCCACCTCAGACGTCCCAGCAGCCACAAAATCTCGTTGTACATGTGCAACGAGATTTTAGGGAGAATAAGCCATGTAAAAGGGTTCGGAATTTCTAAAAATTTCCGGCGTTTCGCGCCGGCATCTATTTGTCTGCTTTATATGATTTAAGCGTTATAAATTGAGTTTAATGTGCAAAAACGTCAAAATTTTCCGGCGCATAGCGCCGCCAGTTACTGTTCTTTCTCTTTGTAAAGCTCCAGCATTGCGTTTAATAGCCTGAATCACTCAAAATATCTTCAGTTAAAGTTAGTAATTCGCAGTTTTCTTGTTAGAAGCTTGAATTGTCAGAACTGTTTTGCACAAATTTGATAATTTTCTGCTCTATCAGATTATTAGTATTCACAGAGCTACAAACTGTTAAGGGTAGAAAAATGACTAAATTTCTTAACACTTTGCGCCACTTATGAATTCCGAACTGCTTGTCAATAGAAAGGTCGTAAATTCTACACGAAAACGTTTATGCCCCCGAACCAAAATTCTGACTACGTCTCTGCAGTCAGCTCCAGATAGACTTAGACTTGTTTTTGAATAAATTTTCATTTCCGATTGATTTCAAAATTGCTTTTCGTCAATGTGTTTTCCTGCTTCAAATGTTTTAATGACGCTATGAAGATACAAAACCTGCTTCACAATTTTTGGCTTTGAATTATGAAAATGACTTAAATTGCATTAAATGCATACGAATTTTCAGATTGAAGCCTTGATTTTATTTAATCTTGCACAAATTTTTCAATAATTTTACTGCTTAAATATCACTTTGCCCTAGACCTCACTGTCAACCGTAAATAAACGATGTTCACTGCATTCTCTTTTATCTAAGGTCCTACCCGGGTATACCCGGGTATACTCCGGGTACCCGAATTACCCGGGTACCCGGGTAATGAAATAGCCGGGTACCCGGGTAGTAAAATTTGCAAAGTGTGCAGCTCTAGTGGGCAGCAAAGAAAATTCTGGGGGAGGGTGCAAGATTTTTCTTGAAGGCCGAAAAATGGCCTTAAAAAACGGTGGTATGGCGATAAAAACACCATTTTTCGACGTTTCTCATCAAGCACTATCCATTGGCATCAAAAAATTGCGGAAAAAACGAAAAAAATTTTCAAAAATTGAATTTCTGGGGGGGTATTTTGATTTCGGGGGGGTATCGTTACGGGGGGGGGTGTATACCCCCCCCAAACCCCCCCCACGCCCAGGTGTGGTATGCACCCCCCAGAAAACCAAAAATACCCCCCCCCAGAATTCAAAATACCCCCCCAGAATTTAATTTTTTGAATTTTTTTTTCGTTTTTTTCGCAATTTTTTGATGTTAATGGATAGTGCTTGATGAGAAACATCGAAAAATGGTGTTTTTATCGCCATACCACCATTTTTAAGGCCATTTTTCGACCTTCAAAAAATTCCTGCATCCCCCCAGAATTTTCTTTTGGCTGCGCCTACGCGGTGCACGCGTGGACAACAATCAAAATCTGTGAGTCTTATGGGACAAAATCGCAAAAAATTGGCTAAAATTTAATTCGAGAGAAACTATCGATGATTGGAAGTGTGGCTTCGAATTCTGCGGCCTTTACACCCACGTCCATATGTGGTCACATTCAGACATAGATGGGGGGTTCTGGGGTCCTTCCTGGACTTCCCCTGAATGGAAAAAGCCTGGAATATTTCGTGTGGAAAATGAGGCGAAATGAAGGCTTAAAACGGATGACTGTGCAGTTTTAACGCCATTTTAGCGCTGATGCCACATTTTGAGGTCCTTTTGGCCCAGAGAGAAGCTTAATTTATGACCCCCTCTAGGTCGGCCGTGCTGTGCACCTGTGGTCACACTCACACCTAGGCGTGGGGAGTTTGGGGGGTATGCTCCCACGCAGAAACCAGAATACCCCCAGAATTCAATTTTTGAAATTTTTTTTGTTTTTTTCCCGCAATTTTTGATGCCAATGGATAGCACTCAATGAGAAACGTTGAAAAATGGTGTTTTTTCGCCATACCACTATTTTTAAGGCCATTTTTTGACCTCTGAAAAATCTTGCACCTCCCAGAATTTTGGTGCTGCCCAGTATGCTTATGTCCATCCCTTTACCATGTTTTTACAGTCGAAGGATACCATGACTTAAAGTGAAAAAATTCTCTCAAGACCAGAATAGTGAACCTCGTTCATCAGGCAAACTACACTATTAGGGCAATTACCACTGGCATAATACAATGCCCCAAAGATAGCCCATCCCTTCGTTTGATCAAAAACACACTTTTCAAGAATTTTGAAGGGAAAGGGAATATTTTGCGTCAGAAAAGACCATTTAAATTTTAGACGTTGTGTAGTAGAGAAAACTTCCCTTGAAATTCAAAATGCAAGTACGATATTTCTATTCCGCTTTTTACCTCGGGATGTTCATATATATGCACATGAAAAGGAAGAGGCCACTAAGCCTTTTATTCAAACTCTTTCTCATCATACAGCTTTTGTGATATCACTATGAATATGCCAAAAACGCATATTTCCTGCCACACGTGGGCATAAGGGGTTTTGTGCACGCACCCAGAAGTTGAAATACCCCCCAGAAATCAAAATACCCCCCAGAATTCAAGTTTTGAAAATTTTTTTTGCTTGTTTGGCGATTTTTTGATGCCATTGGATAGTGCTCTTGCCGCCAAGGAGATACGTCGAAAAATGGTGTGTTTTCGTCTTATGACCACTTTTAAGACCATTTTTTTAACCTTTGAAAATTTTTTTTCACCCCCCAGAATTTCGGTGCTGCCCACCTATGTTTCCTGCTGATATACAATTCCTCATAGAGCTAAAACATTAAAAAACGACGTGACTGGATCCAAAATAAGGCTAGACAATGAGTACTTAGGATTAGCATAGCTATGAAAGATTAGAAAAACTGCTAGTAGTAAAGCATGTCACTCTGGGTGGCCACCCACGCATTTGCACTTAAGTGCTATTTGCGTGGGCGGCAACTCAGAATGTTCGTATGTGCTAATGCTATATGATTGGTAATAGTGCAAACAATGTGCAGCCATCCCACCGGTCACCTACTGGTCATCTAACTGGTCATTTAATGGTCAATCACAGAAAAACAGAGGACATTGAAATCGATTTTGACAGAGCAAGTGCCTATGTTTCAGGGGTGTAAAGTGGAGGGATGTGACGTAGGATTATCTGAATACCTAAAGGGGATGCGGCCATCCCACCGGTCACCTACTGGTCATCTAACTGGTCATTTAATGGTCAATCACAGTAGTGGCCGAGGACATTGAAATCGATTTTGTTACAGAGCAAGTACCTATGTTTCAGGGTGTAAAGTGGAGGGATGTAGGCGTAGGATTATCTGAATACCTAAAGGGATGCGGCCATCCCACCGGTCACCTACTGGTCATCCAACTGGTCGTTTAATGGTCAATCACAGAAAAACAGAGGACATTGAAATCGATTTTGACAGAGCAAGTACCTATGTTTCAGGGTGTAAAGTGGAGGGATGTGACGTAGGATTATCTGAACAGCCTAAAGGGATGCGGCCATCCCACCGGTCACCTACTGGTCATCCAACTGGTCATTTAATGGTCAGAAAAAACAGAGGAAATGTACAGTCGATTTTGAGGAAGCAAGCTACCTATCAGTGTAAAGTGGAGGACTATCCTAAATACCTAAGGGGGCGCGGCCATCCCACCGGTCAGTCATCCAAAGGAAAACATAGCATGAATGAACTGAGTTAACTTTAAATCAATTTTATGGGGACCATTTATTCATTAATTTTCAATCAGAAATAATAACAATTCAATGGGTAATGGGTTCTCCTGACCATTTGTTAATACATAATTATGTTGCAATCAATTTTATGCGTACTTCTATCTATTTTATTTCTAAAAAAAGCATAATAGGCGCAGATGCTAGCAAGCTACACAGAATTTACATATCAATTATCACGCATTGTGCACACAGACTACTGAGTAAAATTGTCATCATAAACCGGATTATGTACAGAAAACAATGGATCACGTGGGTATATATCACTGTCCTGATTCCATTCAATCAGCTGGGGTGTATACAGATGCAGTTGTTCCTGTTCGTTCAATGTACTTTCATCCTGTTGAGTTCCAAATCCCGAGTCATAATTTGAAAATGCATCTAAATGCATCAACAGTATAAAAAAACGCCAATTAGAAAAAAATGAAATAATCACTACCACTTGTTTTTTCATCCTTTGTTGAAGAATTGAACTTTTTCTCTGGCGGCTGACCATCACCATTCTCTATAGGTAAATGAATAAATTCTAAAACAAAAAAAACAAATTATTAATATAAGATTTACTTTTCATATTTTCGATCGCCTGCACAATATCATCTTTCTTGTCTTGCCAATTTTTAAATTGAGTTGGCGTCAATTCAGCCTGTTGCTTCTTCTTATCATTCTTAATAATCAATAATCTGTTGTTTGATACAACATCAGTTTCAATCAACGCAAATGTGTTATTGGACAAATCGAGTTCTTCCATAATTTTTCCATGCAATAGTCCGTCCATAATTTGCTTTGTTGCTTTCGCCAGCTTCTCGTATTGATCTTCTACCATATTAATTCCATGTGTCGTGGGATAAAGGGGCGATCTACCAAAAACTTGGCAAACTCGAAAAGCGACAGTGACAACGCCCTTCCATTTTGACACAAGGCAATACAAATCGGTCCCCAAATTAAATTCAAAACGCATGATTAACAAATTCAGAGCAGTACAATAAGACCAACCTAGCGACTCTAGCTTTGATAAATTTATGATTTTCTTACCAAAATTTTTAGTTTATAAAGGTTTTTTGACGTCATCAGTCATTATGTTGCCTAGCAACAACTAAATAACACTGTTATCCAATCGAAAATTGACTAAATCTTATACAGTGTAGTCAAAATAAACCTGGCGAGTGTGATCAATCATCAATAGGGAATCAAATTCAGCATAAATTATACATTCAATACCACCAATGGGTAAGGCTTTCCCAAATTGCATTTCTAAACTAGTCGTTCCTTCTCGCATCAATTCCCACGTATTGGTATCGGTTCCATCGGCACTGAGTTCAAAAACAAAAAAGGTACTTCCATTTTTAAATCTTCCTACACTAATCATGTTTCCTTTATCATCCTGAGCAATTCCTAAACCATCAAACAATTGAACATAGGAACGGAGAAATTGATTTCTGTCGAAATCTAGCCTGTAAGGCGTAGAGGGTACACTAGCTGCACCACTGACAATTTTAATTTCGGAAATTCCAAAATCTTGAAAATTGAATGGAGATAATGCATACGATCCTCTTGCTGCTTCAGCATTTACCATACCAACAACTATGCGTCTTGGCAATGGCCCACTAAACAAAGAATTCAAAGGCGTTGACCTTCGGTTCTCCGTTACATGCAGTGTTGTAATTTGTGTGCGTCTGATTGGGTATTTTAAAGTTGTATGTTGTAGCATTGATTCAAGGGCGAGTGAAATTCCTTCAGTGACTTCAACTTTTTTAACATAAAAACACATTTGTTTGACCTCTATTTTATAATCCGTAGCGGGGTTTTGGGCATTGTCGATCAAACAAAATTTATCAGTGTTTCTGTACAGCTCAAGACGCAACTCGCATTGGTTTATCAAAAATCTATCTTGAAGCATTAAATCCGCGTGCACTGGTGCCATCACTTCAATCCATGCACTATCCTTAAAAATATCCATTCTTTTATAATAACCATGTTTTTCACCCATTTTCTCATCATCGTAATCGGAATAATACATTGCTGCTTGTAATTGGCTTTTCTTTGCATCTGTTCCAAAATTCAATTCCGTTTCTAAGAACGAACGATAGGCATACTTATCACCACTGTCGGAAATCAGTTTCCCATTAAGGAAGATTTTGATTTGTTTGAAAAACGTCTTTCCTATCAAGTTTATAGGTAATACAAGATCGCCACCTAAGGCTCCTTGCGTTTTGGTTAATTTGCACGCAGTGCCATCGGGTTTTGTAATACGAATCACAAAATAAATGTAATTTTTAGATAAGTCTATCATGTACATGTCGGGAGGCAATCGAAACTCGTAAGGTCCGTCATTAGTACAGGGATTTTGCAATTGAACCTCGGACCAAAACGATCTTCGAATAGCCACTTGCGTTGTTGGAACAGTAAAAAGATCTAACTCGCTCTTACTACTAGGTATAGAGCTTTCATCCAATAGTTTACTCATTATTAGTCGGCAAAAACGTCCAAACCAACCGATTTAGGTCGCTTGTTTCTTCTAAATGAGGGTTTTGTGCTGCGCTTTCTCTTTTTAAGCACTCTAACTTTTGATTGTCTTTTACGTACGCCAATACCCTTTCCAGATTGATGAATGCGGTCGGCGGTATCGCGTAACGCCTGAGCCGCGCCAGACCTTCCATGCTCAATAGCGCTCTCTTTGAATTTACGACCCGTGGCTACATCGGCAGCAATTTTTGATCCGCTTACTAACGCATGCTTTCCAATAGTTTTGAATAAAGGTAGAGCTAATCGATATAGGCTCTTGAAAAAACTGCCTAGCCCCTCCCCCTGTGATAGGGAGTATAAGCTTTGAAACCTCTGATAGCGCCACCCAATTGGTACTGAGGATTTTCGGATAATGTGCTTTTGTAATATTCCAACCAATCATTGGCACTGCCAGGCACATAAATAACATGCATTTCTTTTTATTGAAAATAAGCAGAGCGTTTACGAAAATGAAGCTTTACTATGGTCTTTCCAAATTCAAATGAAACAAATTCGTCAAGATCGGTCTTTATATTGATTTCAATCCAAGCTATATCTTTCAGTAAAAGGGGTAAGTAATGGGGATTATCAAAGACTTTGTTTATTATGCTACCAAATTTTCCTTGTACTTCGATAATGCGCAGTAATGGAGCCACAATATTGCCAATAATTTGATTTTCTACAATATTACTGTAAACATACATGGTGTCAATATTGTGCTTGTTTATATCAGGTGCATTAGTACTGTATACCCGAATAGGTTCAGTGTCCGACGTAAATCGGTATATTATTTGATCAAATCCCAAAATGCGAGATAGTTGTTTATTTGCATAAACACCCTTAATGATTGTAGGATCAAGGAAAAAAATTAGCTGATTTGTTGAAGCATTATACTCTATTCGCAGAATGGCGTTATAATCAATTTTATTTTGCATTTGTTTAAGACCATTTTGAATAGCGGTATTAATAACCTTGACAAGACTCTCAATGGTTTTGTAATTTCCAGCGGGGAAAATTATTCTTTCAAATTTCGACTCCATTTGTAACATGATATAATTTTCACCCTGCTTAATTGTATACCAGGAATGCGGGTAAATAAGTTCTACCAGGCCAACTTCCCAATCGCCATCCAGTAAAACTCTATGAGGCAATTTTACTCTAAAATTCGAAGCAGTACCATCTTTTTCAGTATTGCTGGGTAGGGTGATGTAAAATTGATTAGAATCCTGCATGACCATAAGCAAATTTTTTACTAAAATGATCAAAACACTAGCAAACGCGCTTTATATAAATTTCATCTTCCAGTAAGGTACACAAATTTGCGAAGAATCAAAACGACACGTAGTTGGACAAGCGTTATAAGTATTATTCATGAATTCACACACAATGCTATCATTACGAAATAAATTGGATCCTAAAACTGTACTAATTTTTAAATTTCTGCAACAGTGAAATAAGAAAAATATACAGTACAAACCACAAGAGGCACTAAAGGAACTTTGGTAACGCGTTTTATTACAATACTGTGTATTACTATTTCTAGACATAAATAACAAAAATGAATCCACAAAAGGCGCTAGTCCAAATGAATCAAAGTAATTGACGTTGCCATCTGGATCGAAATAAAAAGCAACCCAGTGTTGCCCAGCTCGATTATGAGTGTCTGTATTGGCGATCAGCGCCAATGGACGGAATGGAATTTGCGAAGGTAATTGATCACTGGCAAAGACGCCAAGAAAGAGACGTTTCAGTAGGGTATCTTTTCTGACAATGTTTGCAATTTCAGCACCATTCATTCTAAATCGGATTCCAAAATCCACTCGTTAAACTTTTCTGGATATCCAAACCACTTTACCAACAATTGAACTTGCCCATCTTGCAATCGTCGTCTTTTTAACACAGTTTCGATCTTGAAAGCACGATTCTCAGTATACTTAATTTTCTGCAGCTCTCGTTCGTAAAACGTTCCAACAATGTCCTCACCACTCAAATCCACCAGTTTATATACAGGCTCAGTTTGGTGACTGATTACGTGAGAAATTCTAAAAATTTCTTCAGTGTATTGAGGTTTATAGCTCTTGTCAAATATTTGACGGTACTTGGAAATGCGTACATAATCATTTATCGATAGTTTGGGCTTTTTTTATGTTTTAATTTTCCATACAATGTATTTAATACTTGTCGAACATTATCGACACTAACATCCGTGGGTTTCATTCTAATTGACCGGTGAATAGTGTTATTATAGTTTCGAACCAACTTATCCAGAATATTGATCCATTTGTATGTTGCATTTTTGGTAAAATAACGGTACATTCTATTTTTTAGCGTACGATTAAATCTCTCTACAATAGCACATTTAATATCTTCATTCTGAGATGTAAAAAAATCAATATTCTCCGATTTGAGCAAATTTTGAAATTCGTGATTGAGGAATTCCTTTCCCTTATCAGTACGAATACGCCACGGTTTACGTCCATCAGCAAGTATGCTCTTGAAAGCATGGGCAACATTAGCACCAGATTTATTTTTCATTGGTTGCGCCCACGCATATTTGCTCAATACATCAATGCATGTAAGAATAAATTTAAAACCATCATTGTAATCCTTGAGTGAAGTCAGATCGGCAAGATCCAATTCCCATTGATGATCAATATCAAACACGTAAATTTTATTTCGCTTAAATTTTTTATAAGCCTGTTTATGTAGGGTATACGTATCTTGCGCAGATAACCATTTTTTGACTTGATTTAAAGTAATCGAGGGATCTTTCACCTTAGCAGCACTATATAACAATTTCACACTCGCAAAAGAAGATGGATTATCCAAATTTTTGTAAATGGATTCAAACAACCGTTTTTTGTTCATTTCAACTAGTAATATGAATCATTTTTGCAATATTGATTCTTTTATATAAAATTTTTTAATCGTCATCCTTGTACAAAGGAGAGTACTTTAATCGTTTCGGTAATGAACTTCTTGCAGCAGTCATAAGTTCTAGTTTGCGCTTATGACGTATTGGTTCATGTTTAAAACGTTTTTCCAAACGCCTCTCTGGTAAACTGATCTTACGCTTGCGCATCAGTTCCTTCTTAAATCTTTTTACCGAGGGTATTAACGAATCTTTGAATTTGCGCTTGAAGCGCCACTCCCATTCGGGTATGGATGTTGGGGGTGGTGGTAGCTTATATAGCTGTTCTTTTGATTTTGGTCTACGTTGCCTTCTTTTTGATTTGAAGGCAATTGGCTCCTCAGTATTAATTCTTCTTTTTGCTAATGGTTCTTCCAATTGCAATTTGCGTTTTACGCCACTCGACTCTTCTTGCAATGGTTCATCGTACTCCATTTTGTCATTAATCATTTTAAGTCTATTTGGATTCCCAATATAGTCTAGTGGAATTTGTTCCATAGACAGGGCTTGAGCCAATTCCTCGGCACCAATGGGGGGTTTGGCGGTATTAGTACGTTCTCTACTAAAATCATTAATTAAATCAATAATGCGAGAATTGGGAATTGTTTGCCCTTTGATTGCAATTTCACCATTGTCATTAATATTGATTAATTTGCTATGTTGAATATGCGATACTAAAAGTTTTGCCTTCTTCTGCTTACTTTTTGGCAAATCTCTTAGTACTGATTCGTACCAATCTGGTTCTAATTTTTCTTCTTCTTCCTTAAGGATAAAAGGCTGCGGTTGTTGTTTTTCAGCTTCTAAATTTAAATAGCGAGTAAATAGCTGTGAGTACAACTGAAATTGTCGCTCAGGGCTCTCTTTGCTATTTAAAATTTTTTGAAGTTCAGTTTTAAATTCATCAATCTGTTTTTGGATTGGGGATTTTTCAGTACTAGATTGATTCGAAAATACATCTTGAGGAACCAAAACCATCTTCTTTGCAAATTTCATCTTTTTGTAATAATGTCTGCTAGTAAATTACCGGCAATACTGAGTAACGGACCTAATATTAATGGTAGAAATCCGCCTTTTTGAATAATTCTGCGTTTTTTGAGTAAAGTGGTTCCTTTTCTGGAGCCCAAGTACCGGATTTCTCGTTTATGACGTTTAAGTTGTTTCTTTTGCTGCAAAGATAATGGAATATTACCTCGTAACAAGTTAAAACAAATATCCGAAATGCAATAAATCAAATCTTTACTCGCTCCCTTTAAATATGTAATGCGTTGACAAGGACTACACTTGGACAATACCTTTAATTCATCAAGATGATTTCGCAAGCGATGCGACATACTAAGCCAATCACTAGATGCAAGAATAACAAATAATCAATTAAACTGTTTATTTATAGCAAAAACGTAGCCTCATCCTTGAAAATTTCCAAAAATAACTTTTCGCGCTGTACAATACTGCAATCATTGAACAGAGAAAAATCACATTTCACATCTCGCAGTACACCATTGTACAATTCTTCTACAAAATCAGCATGTATTTGACGTTGCTGCATTTTCTTTGTGAGCTGAATCGCAAAGTACCAAAAGTTTGAAATGCGCTTATGCCCACGAAACTCGTTAAGTGTATTGTAATCCCTCGCCAGTTCTTTATGTGATGCTTTTGCTTCGCGCGTAAATCTGGTCCAAAACAAATCAGCGAGTTTCTTTTTCTCTTCGTTTGACAGAATCATTCCTATTAAAAATAAATCTTTGTACACAAAATTTCTAACTTATTCAAAATTTAAGCTTACCTTTTACTTTATTGTGAACCAATCTGACGAACAATTCAAAAGTTGCCGAGACCATTTTTGAAGAACCAACCAAATATTGCGAAGCACAATGAATTAATGAAATGTACCAATCAGATCTGTCTTTTTATTTATTGTTGAATTTAATGCTTGAACCAGTTGCAGTGTATTCTTGTATGAAAGGGTAACTGGACCAAGGTGTAGAGAAAGGAATAAATTATCATATGCGCAGCAAATGTATATTTCGGGTGAATAAAATATTAAGCGATCGCAATTATCCATTTGAAACAGTTTAGCCTTCTCGGCTGGGCATTCTAGGTTCAATTCAATGAATTTTAGTAGGCCTATGTTTTCAGTATTATTAATTCTTGACAATGTTGTATCATTTGCTGCAGTGTTTGGCGAGTGAATTAAAATAATGGTGTTATTGCATTTGCTAGTAGTACAATTTTTAGCATAACTATCATAGCAAATACCACTGGCAAAAGCCAGAAAGAACAAAATGCCTAAAATTGGCGACGTTAGCATGATATTACGATGTATAACAAGCGTTTGAAACACAGTTCTTAAGAATGCATGCTGACCATTTTCCATTCAGGAGCAAATTATCAAAAATGCCTACTGTTATTGAGGCTGAGCTAAAGAATGAACTGCTGGTCCAAATTTTCCCTATTTATTAATATTTAGGTACATATACATAATTTACAGTATCACTAG
The DNA here is from genome assembly GCA_036768485.1 of Mermis nigrescens. Taxonomy (NCBI): domain Eukaryota; kingdom Metazoa; phylum Nematoda; class Enoplea; order Mermithida; family Mermithidae; genus Mermis; species Mermis nigrescens. The sequence continues at coordinate 275,494 of JAVLUZ010000157.1, read as the reverse complement.
GGAAAACATTTGTCCTAAGCCGCATGTTTTCAGGTGTTGTTTGGCATAAATCAATCAATAGGTACCCAAATGGTTCTTTGGTAGCATCTGAAAATGCTTCAGCAAAATGCTTAGAACCAGGGAATAATTGCCTTGCCAAATTTTGAACTTGTAACTTATCGGATGGATTTTTCATCAACACTAAGTACTGTGCATTAATTCGACTTGTACGTAGCCCCTCAAAAAATGCATTTTGAACAATGTGTACAATCGATAAATTCCAATGATGCGAACCTTTGGTAAAGAGCTCGCTCAGTCTTGAATCCGCCTTCAAATCATACATTAAATCATCTAAAATTAACAATTTAGGCTCATTTTTGTTTCCTTTTAATGTTTCCAAGTTGGGAATTCCCTCAACAAACTCGACTTTTCCCATTAAATCTTCATACGTCGATTGCCACTCTGTATAACACCAAAATATTTTAGATGGTTCTGGCTCTATCATTTCATTAGAAAATAGTACAAGTCTCTTAACGAATTCGGTTTTGCCCGATTTTGTTGGTGCTGAAACTATACAGTTAAACGGGTGGTTTAATCTGATATCCATATTAAATGTCGAATGTTAATGTATCATCACAATCAATGGCGTTTTTGATTTTTAATGAGCCCTCAGAGAATAGCCCCTTTGCAAAATTTAGCTTGCTTATATAATTTGCAACCTCGTCACAACATATAAATACATATGGTGTATGTTCAATAAACTTAAAACAAGTTTCATTCTCAGCAGTACAGTTGTAATCAACACTTGCATTATATTGTATAGTATTGTTCATAAAAGCAGGAGCACGTAAAACTAAAATTATGTCTTTTTGTGTACAATTGCTCAATTTTATTGAATCATCATTAGGATCAAATGATGTATTTTATAGTTAACAAATTACGAGACTCGCTGGGTACTTTCAGGTTGGGTAAAAGCGATTCTTCAGTTCGCTTCATACTGCATGCTCAAAAGCTGAGCGTGCAGCCACAAATATTAACAAGAGAATACTGTTCATTTCAAACCAATCGTTGCATAAAATATTTGATAAAATAAAATTTATTCAATCAAACATTCCTTTATATACACACAGAATACACGACAATTACAAAGTGTACTTGTGAAACAGTATGTACTAAAAGAATGATAAGTATCAAATACAATGCAATTTAGGATCAATCTTGCCAACCGTATGGAATAGTACTAAAATTGTCGCAAATAACACGTTTATCGTATACAATGCGAAACTTTTTTGAAACAATCTTAGAAACGACTTTTCGACAAATGCCTTTTCGAAGAATTCGATTGAATGTTATCGTAATTTCCTTTGTACAGTGTTGCTTTACAAATGTACGAACCAATCGAATCAGCGACTTCAGATTTACTCGCCTAACAGCATATTGGGATAGTGTGATTCCGCGCACTTTATGCACATAGTGTTTTTTACCATCCTTTGCACCACAAATCCGATATCCATAATTCTTTGGTCCACCACTACAAAACTTATCAATGTATGCATTTTGGCCATATTCACGCAATTCGTTTGTCATGTCACCAAGGCACGATCCGATAGGCACTTGATATTCATATGGATTATGTGAATTAGAAACATAAATAATGCTGTCTGTGTCAAAATAAAGTACACGATGATTGAGTCGTTCGAGATAAGAATATAATTTTAAGCGTGCATGGGTTGTGACGTAAGAGGCAATCACTGGATTTGTGTTGCCCATTACATCAATAAAATCCTCATGTTGCTTATACGTAACTAGAACCATTTCATCACCAATACCATGTATTGCTAAAACATCATTTGATGGATCAAAAACATGAGCATAATACTTAGCTGGATCCGTAAAGTAGATGGTTTTGCTCAAATTGTTTCTCTGGCCAAACTAAAAAATATTTCAAAATAATTAATTATAAAGCAAATCTGAAATAAATTTAATATTAATAGAATATATATGCACATGTAAAAAGCTAATCATAGAATTAATTCTCACTTTTCCCCAGAATGAATTCAACATAAGTTTGGCCAGAGCACGTTTGCCTGAATTCTTTTCAACCATATCAGGATTGAGGCTAATATCTTCACGTCGCTCAATATAATCAATATAATCAAGCTTGTCTTGCTCAATTTTTACGTGTGCAGGATATCCCTCAGCTTCCTTAAACAATATTTAAATTGAAAAAAATTTAGCCATAAAAAAGCAATTTTTTACTAGTTTCATCTTCATGAATGTATTGACGTAATCTGTGAATAAACCGCCATTAGGATTTTCATTACGATCATACTGCTCTACTTTATCGTAATGCCACACTTCAAAAATTTCCAAAATCTGAAAAAGTCCAAAAATTAATTCAATAAATCAATGAGTGAAAATAAATAAAATGTGCTACCCTATAGCCCTTTTCCAGGGCCTTGTAAACCTCCAATGTTATCCATGTAGCCTTCAAAGCGCGTTCTTCATCACTGTGCTTGCAAGGTTGTTTTTGTTGCAAAGTTGCGCACATTTGGCAAAGCGGGAACATTAATTTCCCACCCATTCGAAATGGTAAAACTGGATGAAACAACTTTTTTGGCGGCAGAATCTTACACTTTATCAAACCTTCGTATGGCTGGTTATTAACTGTTACGTTTTCAAAATTTTCTGTAATAATTTTGGGGTGACCGATTGGGTACTTTCCATACTTATTCACGTATGGATACAAACTACACACGTCAATATAATCAATTTTTTCCATAGGAGCGCCACTCACATCTCGTTTAACCTTTTTCTACAGCTGAATCGCATTAGTTCTTCCACCGTAAAATGCTATAGAACAAATTATCGAATATGTAAAAAAAGCAAAACAATAAGAAAATTGCTCACCATCTCGTGGATTTATTGGCGATTCATCCGTATCAACATTTTCAAAGAAGCGCCTCATTTCGGAATTGGCGAGTAGTTGCCTTTTCAAATCGCATTCCCACATTTCCACAAGTGTGTACCCTGCTTGCGCAATAAACTTTGCCCTCTCCCTCGTATGATCATATGCTTCCTTTGCAGTGAAAGCCTTATTTGCGCTCAACTTATAGCGCTTTATCATGCAATGTGGACATCCATGCCAAAAGCAGCCATAAAATTCAAACACCCGCTTCCCGCACATTCCGTCAACTCTATATTTACCAATTTTGGCCTCATATCCATTTTTCTTGTGTCGTATGTATACATTTTCTTTAAATGACACCCATTTCAACCACTTTATTGCAATCATAGATTGTTTTTCATCCCTCCTGTATCCATCCGCTGGTATAACGCCAATAGTGTTTGGTTTCAAAAACAACTTTCTAAACACCAGATTGCAAGCACTTGCTATGGTTAACGATTTTTCAAATGGGTCTACAGATGTTTCCGACATAAACGTATCTCGAAATTTCAAACAGCATCGGCGCAAGACTGTAACATCGCTATCACAGTAATATAATATCTCCTCTCGAAAATTGAATGTCTGCAACAAATTAAATTTGAATAATAATTTTTGGAAAACGATTTAAAAAAAAAACTTTTATGTACCTTTCCTTTCTGCTCCATGTACCAATTATGAAACTTTTGATATTCGTCAGGTTTCATTGAGGTTGGAAAGTAGAAGTACTGATCAGGCCATGCGCCATTGTAGTCCCAATTTTCGCGTATATTGAAACCATATGGGAAGTAACCCTTGCAAACTTCATCAATACCAAACGTTTTTGGTAAATTTGCCAGTTTCATTGGAAGAAAATTGTATGAATCAATAAATTTTATTGTACCACAGGTAATTGACATGAGCTCGAGTCCTATAAAAACTTTTAGACTTCATTTTAAAAAATTAAAAAAAAAATTAGTACCTTTGCTTATGATTTGCGGCGCAATGCCCTGCTTGTGAAAAAACTGTAGAATGAATTGTCCATCATAACCCTTCATATTATGCGCAATAGCCGTAATGTGTTTCTTTGAACATAACAATGCACAAAATTCGTCCACACATTGATCACCCCAAAAAACGTGTTTCCGCTTTCCGCAGTGCCAACATTCAAGTTCTAAGTCATTATTACAACAAGCATCGCAGGCCAGATGTGCGACAATCAAATTTGGCACATGTTCAAGCTCAGGCCCATAATCCTCATCCTTCAAAACCCGCTCTTGCGTGCTCTCTATGTCAAAAAACACAAAAGTTGTAATGAACTCCTCTTTTTCACATTTACTTCGCTTATTGCTGTCCACGTAACCAGGATCAATTATGTTCTCTTCCTCTTCATTTGTAATTTTTTGCATATAGCATAAATGGTCTAAAATTAAGAAAAACATTTAAAAAAAATGAAAATTTAGAAAAAATGTAATAAAAACCTTTTATTGGGACCTCATCCTTGCAAACCCGGCAATAGAATTGACCGCATTTGTGTCTTTTGTTCTTCTTGAGCCCTCTAATGTGTTTGCTGCACCGTTTACAACGTTGTACACGCATGCAAACAGAACTGCTCACTAGTCCCTTTTTACTTTGTGATCTATAAACTCGACGGTGATTTTCAAAGCACTTATAGCTGTAGAAGAAGCGATTGCATGTTGAGCAGGTCAAAGTTTGGTATCTTATACATGCAGGCGAGTTATAGCAACAAGAACATCTCTGAGCACACCGATGATCCTCCCTGTTATTATAGGCAGCATTACAATCCTCGCAAAAGTAAACCTTTGAGAAGAAACCTTGTATTCGGCCAATAACTGTATAATGATTATCATGTTGATACAGATGTATCACTTTGTCGGTCTTTATAGGTCCTTAAAATCATTAAATATATAAATTTAAAACTATAAGTATAAATTTAAAACTATAAGTAAAAAATATGTAGGTGTATACCTTCAAAAAGCAGGTTGTCTGCATTGCCCCTCGAAAACACTTTAATTTGATACAATGGCATTGCCTCTTGCAATTTGATCAGCTCAGGCATACCACATGGTCCTACATGGTTTTCAAGGCCCGCCAAGTGCATCAGTACAAGAGCTTGAATCCTTTGCATTTTGCATTGTTTCGAATCACCCTTTCGTATTGTATTCCAGTGATATGCAGGATCGTCCTTATGTAAGCAGGCCCTAGCAACAACCAGGGCCCTTGGCAAGCACAAATCATCATCATTGTTTATTTTAATAAAACAACCTCCATGCGCTCGGTTCAAAAAGCTTTCATGTAAAATTTGTTTGGAAAATCTTCCAGATCCAGTTGGCGGTGTAACTGAAACAATTTTGATAATTGAATCTTCCGAATCTATTTTAACTTCTTGATTGGATTGTAATATACGTTCAATTTGATTCAAAATGATTTCTCCAGTAATATTTTGGCGATTTCGAAAATGTAAAAGAATAGGCATATTCAAATTGGGGTGCATCATTTGCAAGCCCACTAATGCACTGGGATCTGTTCGTGACAAAATATTGTTTACAGCATGATTAAAAATTAGTTGTAATTGATAATCAAAATTATCCAATTCGTTAGTGTTCAGGAACTTAATTCTGTACTCAGCGCCTTCAGTATTGAAACGTTTAATTCGTTGTACAACAGGATCGCTTAAATTGTAATATCGTTCGGGTATAAAATCATCATCATCTTCTTCGATATCCGACTCCTCTAAATGTACATCGCCATCATGATACCTAATAGCATTTAAGCTTGGTACAACACGACCATTCCAATCATCGCCATAATACAGTTTTGGCGTAAAGTCACCATCTTCATCATCAAGGTCCGAATCTTCCAAATTTACTTCGCCACCTAGTTGTTGTTCATTATCGGAAGCCACCCACTCATCGATAGTAATCAAACTCGATGTTTCAAAAGAGTGTAAACTCTCGGCATCCATTAGATCTTCTAAAATTATCCCATTATCGCGAGGTTCGATCAGTATTTCAGGCAATGTTGAATCACTAGATTCGCCCGAAATGCTCGAATAATCCAATGACAATTCGTAATCACTATCACTCATTTGTAATCGATTCACTAAATAATTTTTAAAAGTATGTATAGCCAACTCTTAGCACGATTGTGAGAAGTAAATTTCCAAAATGCAATAAAAATAATCACGCAAGTAGGAAGGCAACAGGAAAGAATGAAAAAAAACTAGCTCTTGTACATAATTACAAATGATTAGCTTTTATTAATTGTTCCTAGACTTATAATTGTGCACAAACTGCGTGAATTATGGCAAATTTGTGCTCATTAGACTCAGCATTTTATGAGCTTTTAGTTTGTTACTGTGAGAGGAATTTGTAAAAAAGTCAAAGACCATTGAAGATTCCACCACAAATTAGTGGTTTCTTGAGATTGCAGAAAATACCACATACTCTTATATTAAAAACTTATACTTTTTGAATAGCACTCTTTAAAACGCAATTAATTAGCTAGATTCCTGGCCCATATGTTAAAAACTCGTAAAGTTATTGTTTGAAGCCCCAAATTTGCTCGTTTTTTAGAATATACAGTACAAAACCGTTTTCTCAAACATTACTTTTGACTGCTTAAACCAAATTAGTTGGTTTATAGCAAAATAGTAAGATAATTTTGTGCTCTTTCATTTGAGCTATTGCTCAGCTTCTAATTTCTCTTGGTTCAGGCTGTAATTTCATTACAAAATTCAGGAAATTTTTAAATTGTGAAACAAAAATCAACCTTCATTGTACAGTAAAAAACGATGTGTTTATAAATGAGTCATAGATAAACAAAAATATTTACAAGTGTTAGGCTTCAATGATATCCGTAAAAGATATTAAAAAATAGCCAAATGTTCAAAACTCACTCACCCTATGTTTTAAAATCGGTAAAAATGATTAATTGAATATAAACGACTATTTTATACCTAACAATAACGTGTAAGGTTGAGTAAATATTTTTAGCCTCAAATTTTTTAACCGGATTTCGTACTGCGTTTTAGCAGCAAACCTCTTTATATTTACTTAAGCATAAACTTCAGTTTTTAGCTTCATGTAGGACCCACTTCAATCTTTTATCAAAAATAGTAAAAGTGTTCCTTTCTGCACACTTTATTCTTTAACAACTACTTAATTCTTTCAACAAATAAAAGCAGTACCTATTTGAAACGTCATTTTAAGACGAATAAAATCCGGATTTAAATCTGCAGTTTAAACGAAAATAACTCAGTTTTTTCATTTACATAAATCAAGCGCTCAAGATTTTAAGCTACTGTTCAAATACAGGAAAATTATTTTGTATTTACTTAAGAGCAAACTTATTGTTCTTTGTAGCTTTTAATAAAATTATTTTTGAAGTGCCTAAATGCAAATTCCTGAATTGAGAAAAAAAATTCTTATATGATTTTATTTTCATTCCACAGTAGCATTTGCTATAATTCCCAATTGCGCGGTCTGGCATTCGATTTCTAACACACGATTCCCTCAGAAACCAGTTTCTTGTTATTAGATAGAGCTTTTCCTTACTATTTTATGTCAATATATGTATGAAAACTTTCGTACGCTGCTAAGGTAGATAAGTGGTCTTTGCTTATAATCCTGTTTTACAAGTGCCTCCTGCATTTTGCATTGCGTTTTACTAAAAGCTGGCGCGGTTTCGGATATACTTGATTTTATTTTCATTCCATTGTGGTATCATTTGCTATGATTCCCAATTTCGCTATTTCTAACACACGATTTCCTCAGAAACCAGTTTCTTGTTATTAGATAAAGCTTTTCCTTACTATTTTGTGTCAAAATATCTATGAAAACTTTCGTACGTTGCTCAGGTAGGTACGCGCGTTTTACTTTTAGCTGGCGCGTATAAATTCTCCATACTCTCAATTACAGTAAATGAATCGATCAAAAAACAGTATTTTTTAGGATTTTGCACTATGCTCGGTCTTTGAAAAACATAAAAATTTGAGTAAACGAAATAAAGAGTAATCAAACAAATAAAAGCATCAAAAATTTAAGAATAATGAGCCAAAACAACCATAATCGCACTTTTCTTAAATTTTCAATATATAATTAACAATTCTGAGCCTGTGATCTGGAATGCTTCTGAAATGATAATTCGTTAATTTATAGAGGCCAACCACAATGCCGGCGCCCCGAAATAATTTAAATTTATTCTTTACACAATTTCGAATCAGCAAGATCCTCAACGAAAGAGAAACAATCGCCGCAAGACAATTTTACACAACCTACTTGTTTCAACTATTTTCAAGAAAAGCTTTAAGAATAATCGAAGACAAATATGAAGATGATGCAGAATCAGAACACCCAACTTACTGCAGTACTTTAATTGAATACATCGAAGATTACATTTGGAATATAATATTTCATCAAAACATTTCCGCCGGAAAATTCGCCACCTTATTTGAACGATATTTTAGCCGAAGAAGGCGCATTATTTGGCAGCAGAAAACACCATCCGAAGTGGTTGGCCTCGCTATGACTACAAAAATGGATGAATTGATGCTGAATTCTTAAATGTAAGTCATACAATTAATTTTAATGCGTTGCAAGGTATATGTATTCTCTTGCGTCCTATACATTCTATTTTCATTGAAGCGCGCATCTTCATTCTGTTGCATTGCATCCAGTTATCACGCCAATCATTCATTGCTCATATTTTATTCTCTTCTTGTTCTTTAAATCATCAAATTCGCTCATTTTCAGCCGCTAACTCCCCCCGTTTTTTATAGAGCTAGTTTTCACCTATGATTAAAAATTTTCATAGGGAATTCTAACTCCGTATAAAATGGGTAAACTTCGACTGGCTTTATTCAAAAGCGCTATCATTCTTTCCATTATTATAACCTGTAATAAACGTATCATGATGACCGTGCAGAGTCCATGCTTAGTAAATTTAATAATTACCTCAAAATTTGCATATTAATTCCTTAAATGTGGCGCTCAATGTTCCAGAGTCGTATTATGACGAGGAACAAACCCAGTGTACACATCGATTCATACAGAAATATTGATTCTATTTGCTGGATGAATGCCTACTTATTTGGATTCTTACGACGATACTTGTTGAATATTTTATAAACATTCGTCTGAAGATGACGAGTTTATTCAGAATATAATGCATTCACGTACGGAAAATTGTTACGACAATTTAATATATTTTTATTCAAGATATATAAGTTTTTAATTAAGATCCTATTTTGACTTTTATGTTAAAAATTCTAAATGCAAAATAAAAATTCGTTTATTTACCAACAAGCTGATATTTGCGATAGTAAGTTAATAAGGTAAATAAGTTTATTTTTAACATACATGTAAATTTACTAGAGAGATAACCAAGAGTAGACCGCTGGGATGGCCGGCCGCCCCCCCCTTAGGTATTTAGGTAGTCCTCCACTTTACACTGATGGGTAGCTTGCGCTCTCAAAATCGACTGTACATTTCCTCTGTTTTTTCTGACCATTAAATGACCAGTTGGATGACCAGTAGGTGACCGGTGGGATGGCCGCATCCCTTTAGGTATTCAGATAATCCTACGTCACATCCCTCCACTTTACACCCTGAAACATAGGTACTTGCTCTGTCAAAATCGATTTCAATGTCCTCTGTTTTTCTGTGATTGACCATTAAATGACCAGTTAGATGACCAGTAGGTGACCGGTGGGATGGCCGCATCCCTTTAGGTATTCAGATAATCCTACGTCACATCCCTCCACTTTACACCCTGAAACATAGGTACTTGCTCTGTCAAAATCGATTTCAATGTCCTCTGTTTTTCTGTGATTGACCATTAAATGACCAGTTAGATGACCAGTAGGTGACCGGTGGGATGGCCGTACATTGTTTGCACTATTACCAATCATATAGCATTAGCACATACGTAACATTCTGAGTTGCCGCCCACGCAAATTGCACTTAAGTGCAAATGCGTGGGTGGCCACCCAGAGTGACATGCTTTACTACTACTGCTAATGAATTGATTGGCTGTTATTCCGTTAACTCGTGGTAAACGGAGAGGTACTCTCTTTAACTTCATAATAACCAGACTTGGACCCCCCAAAAAGTGACTACCCCTACAGCTATAACGAAACACGTCTGTATTGTGCGGTTTTTTCAAAAGGCAGATATTAGAAAAATTCGATGCTGCAAGTTTTTTTACAATTCTACCCGGTGTGTAAAAAGCGTGTAAAGTTTTACTGTAACGTTTTAACATATAGTTTTTGAACTTTGGTCAGTGACACAACTTATCAAACTCAGATTTGCATTCTGTGTCGCCTGGTTTTTTAAGATGTAGACAATTCATTAAGCTCAATAGCACTTTTTATTTTTTAAAGTGACTCACTTCTAGAGTGACGATGTAAACAGTGTAAAGAATCTGAGGGTGAAAAGACATATTTCGTCCTGTTTTTGGTCTGCCATCAACTCTGGTTGAGTCCCGAAAAATTTGTTCCAGCAGAAATGTACTAAACTCAAAGGCTACTTTTGGCTTACCAGCAAACTTTTGTACACTTAAAATGGAGTTAGATCTAGGGGTTTAAACTTTACACTCCAGTGGATGGTGAAAAAACCGGATTTTGTCTAAGGTTTCTCTGCCAAGTTTTCCGCTTATAAGTCGGGATAAATTGAATAAAATAGAATTAAATTATTTTCTTAAAGCTACACGTCACAGCAAACCGCGCTTAAAAAACGCAATATTGAATTATTTATGGGAGTGTAAGTTCGAAATCAGGAGTGTAAAATGATCGAAAAAACACGTTTTTTCCCTATTCTGATTGGTAAATATCTCAAATATTTTGCAGAACAAAAGTTTTAGACATACAAACGTACTAAGATTTAAAGGCTACAAACTGGCCCAAACGGAATTTCTTTACACTCAATGGAGAGTTAGGTCCAGATTTTTAAAGTTTACAATGTGAAAGATGGTTGAAAATATGTTGTTGTCCGTTTTTTGCTCGCAACTTCATCCGTTTAGAAGTCGGGATAAATCGAATAAAATAAAAATAAAGTACTTTCCAAGGGGTACACGTCACAGCAAATTGCGCTTATTTACATCAATCTTTAGTTTTTTCAGGAGGTGTAGTCAAAAATTGGGAGTGTTAAACGTGTTTCTGTCTTGTTTTTTTCTGCCAACTTCTCCGGTTATGAGTCTGGACATGATCTCAACTCTAAAACTGTACCCGGAATCAAACATGATACGCCACTTAAGCGAGGTTGTTTACACTCAACAGTGGTGTAAAGTGGTTGCGATATTGTTTTCCGCGTTCTTAGACTGCTGTCATTATTGTGGCATGTTATTGTATGTATTTACTGACTGATTAACTCAAATCATGCTAATTAAGAGTAGGGTACTAGAAAAGAAAAATGCTCTGATGGAACAAAAAAAGACGAATATACTTGGAATTGTGGATTAAGGATGTGAAAGGATGGAATTAGGAAAAAGCTACCTATGTATATATATACGCCTGAAGTTGCGAAATCTGCTAAAAATCTGACTGTTTCTAAGCAACGCAAAAAATGCGGCCTCTGAAAAAAGTGTAGCTAAAATTGATTTAGATACATTTTTGAAGGGGCATACTTAGTTCGTCATGATTATCGTGACCGTATGCACACATGGGCGTGGGGGGATCTGGGGGGTCTGGACCCCCAGAAACCAAAAGACCCCCCAGAAATCAAAAAGACCCCCCAGAAATCAATTTTTGAAAATTTTTTTCGTTTTTTTCGCAATTTTTTGATGCCAATGGATAGTGCTTGGTGAGAAACGTCGAAAAATGGTGTTTTTATCGCCATATCACCATTTTTAGGGCCATTTTTTGACCTTCAAAAAATCTTGAACTCCCCAGAATTTTCTTGCTGCCCACGTATGACCGTATGTCGTTTTGTCATTCTATTAATTCGTCGCATTTACTTACTTGTACTCATTATTTCGTATTTACTTGACAATAAATCTTCATTCTTTAAATAATTTTCAGTACTTCACATAAGAGTATATGAACATAATCTGAAATGTTTACTTTTAGTAAATTGCTTGCTAGTTGCGACGCTGACTTACTTCGTATCGTCTAAAATAGAAAACCAACTGCATTATCATGAGCATTATAGCAAGCAAACCTGGCATCAATTATTTAGTGCACACAATCGTTGCGGGCATGCAAGTGCACCTCATATTGTCTGTTTCTCGTAAGCTTACGCGTTTCCTACTGCTTTAAACCAACAATTTTTCTGACTGTCTTGAATGCATCGATGTTTGCTATTTCATTCAATTGGCTTTAAAAGTCGCTCCTAGTTTACTCCAGCTACTGCATAGCTAACTTGCTGCTTTTTCCATCGTTTTTTTGGTTGAATAGTTTATTTCAATCTGCAGGCCGCAGAATATACTTCGATTTTTTGCGTTGCTTACAGAAAGTCTGATTTTTTAGCAGATTTTGCGACTTAAGGCATAAACATAGGTGGCTTTTTCCTAGTCTCCTCCTTTTACATCCTTAATAATCCACAATTCCAAGTATATTTGTTTGGTTAGTTCCATCGGAGCATTTTTCTTTGCTAGTCCGAATATGATCTTGGTGGTTGAAAGTCAGCATTATTCAGAACTTTCTCCGAAATGCAACACAGAACTTGGACCATACATGCACATGGGAGGTTGAGGGGGATACGACCTTACGTGGGCAGCAAGAAAATTCCGGGGGGGGGGTTTGCAAGATTTTTTTAAGGTCAAAAAATGGCCTTAAATGTGGTGGTATGGCGAAAAAACACTATTTTTCGACGTTTCTCATTGAGCACTATCTATTGGCATCAAAAAATTGCGAAAAAAACGAAAACAATTTTTAAAAATTGAATTCAGGAGGGTGTATTTTGATTTCTGGGGGGTATGTTGGTTTCTCGGGGGAGGGGTGCATACCCCCAACCACACGGCGTGGGTGGGGGGTTTGGGGGTATGCACCCCCCCCCAGAAAACCAAAATACCCCCCCCAGAATTCAATTTTTGAAAATTTTTTTCGTTTTTTTTTCGCAATTTTTTGATGCCAATGGATAGTGCTTGATGAGAAACGTCGAAAAATGGTGTTTTTATCGCCATACCACCATTTGTAAGGCCATTTTTCGACCTTCAAAAAAATCTTGCACCCCCCCAGAATTTTCTTGCTGCCCACTTATGCCCCCAACCCCCCACGCCCAGGTGTGGATATGACCCTTCGTGTGCCTTTTACTCAAAAACCGCCCAAAATTGATCAATTTTTGTATTTTTCTAGTGTTAAAAGTGATATAATGAAGTCGAAATCGACTTAAAATACTTTAAAAACGCGATATTACCACAAAAACCTTTTCATAGGCTATTTTTGGTTGTTTAAACAATAGAAAAATAGTGAGTGTTAGATTTACTATTTTGGATTCCTGAGATTTTACCCCCTGCCGAGCCGACCCTGACCTTGTGCACCTACGACTTGGACATAGCACAACAAGCCTTTTAACGATGTGCTGCGCTTCTAATTTTTCTGAGGAACAACAACTGTACTGTTCAGCGATCGTTTCACGAAAAAGCAACATTCGTTGAATTACCTACAATGCAATAATATAAGAATTTAGTTTAGAGCCTAAGCCAGCAGACCAAGTTGACCATAGAATAATACAAGCACAAACACTGAATAAAAGCATATGCAAGCAAGTCGAAATCTGTTAATACAAAAATAATAGTTACTGACTCACTAGGCCATAAATATCACACGTTTACAACAAAATTGCGCAAGTACTAAAGATTTTAGGGCTAACATTACCATAGAAACACCGGATTTAAGCCGAAAAATAAAAAATAAAAAGGCGGAAACGCTATTTTGCACGGTCAGGGTTAAGAGAATAAATTGTAACAGGCGCGTTTTCTAAACAAGATCTAATAGAGTACGCAATCAGTGTCCTTGCTTATGTATACGTCATGAAGCATAGAAGTTAAGCGATATAAGAGCAACTTCATACAAACGAACATTGAGAAAAACGCGCTTCAATTCATTACAAAATCAACAATGCAGTAGAGACATTAAAAGGAATTATGCATGCTGAAACTCGTTTTTTCTATAACTTTTTCCATTATTCTTCTATTATTCGTGTACATTTAAAAGAAAGGCGAGAAAGAGAGGACTCACAAATTATTCCAAGGGCCAAGAAAGTCAGGCTTAGTGAGTTAGTGCTTAGCAATCTGGATAATGTTCATTCGATTAAGATGAACATTCAATCAAAGTAAGATTAATTTCCGGTTTAAGCAGAAAATTAATTTTGTTCGATCTATTTTGAGCAGATTTATTTCTAACTTAGTGGTTTATTACAAATATCACGTCAGTCGTCATCACACCTGGGCGTGGGGAGGTTTGGGGGGTATGACCCCCAGAAACCAAATACCCCCCCAGAAATAAATACCCCAGAATTTGATTTTTGAAATTTTTTTTCGTTTTTCGCAATTTTTTGATGCCAATGGATAGTGCTTGATGAGAAACGTCGAAAAATGGTGTTTTTATCGCCATGCCACCATTTTTAAGACCATTTTTGACCTTCAGAAAATTTGACGCTCCACGCTATGGTCGTCATTCGTCACCATACGTGGGCAGCAAGAAAATTCTGGGAGATTTTAGGTCAAAAAATGAGCTTAAAAATGGTGGGAAGATAAAACTACCATTTTTCGACGTTTCGCATCAAGCACTATCCATTGGCATCAAAAATTGCGAAAAAAACGAAAAAAATTTTCAAAAATTGAATTCTGGGGGGGGTATTTTGATTTCTGGAAATTTGTTTTCGGGGGGGGTGCATACACCCCAAACCCCCACGCCCAGGTGTGTTCGTCACCCTTGATCAAGATAAGATCCCTTGTCATGTTTCCGGAAATTTCATTTAAAAAATTAATTCAACTTATCCTAAGGGAAAATTCTTTATTCATTTTTATATAGATTAAGCAAGACAAATGTTTTGCATATTTCGCGTGCTTGCATATTCCTTAAACCAAAGAATCACGCAATAAAAACTGCCTGGAAAGCCAAAAAAAGAGACTTTACAATAAACACTATGCGACCAAAACGCAATGTCAAGTTTGTCGACCATAACTTTTACGAAAAAGTATTTTGCTAAAACTTCTATAGGATTCCACTGTTATCCAGGTATCAGAATTTTGGAAGTGGCATTCTACTTAAAATGCTACTGTAAACTATAGATAGAGAGAATAGGCGATTCAATTCGTAATCCTACGTGAAGAACATTCGAGATAAATGCGACAATTCGAGCTAAAGTTCAAGGTAAGTTGTGCAAGTTCTTTTCGATGTACAAACGATCGATGGCGTCGAATAAAGTTTGCCCAATCAATACAGTAGATTCCATCAGCTGATTAGCTTCCGACGACGTTATACTCGCTCCCGCTAAATCGGCTATGAACTTAAACAGTAAAGCATGCATATGCGACTGGCAATACAATTTGTTTGTGCTATTTATTTTGAGTAAAAAACAAATAACATATAAAATCGGGTATCGTCTTACTTACTTTTATAAACGGCAACCTCGTTTCACACAAAGCTGTAAAGTGAAATACTGAAAAAGCGGAAGTACACTGCATAAAAAATTCGGGTAAACCAAACCAAAAACTTTTTAAAAGACCTTTCTTTTGGGTTTAAAAAACGAATGTACAATACGGTCGATCTGAGGGCAAGATAAAGATCAAGATCTGAGATTTTAATTTTTCGAAGATCAAGATTTCGAAAACAAGCAATTTCTGCACTTTTTAATTTTTCCTCTGTGGGTGGCCAAGCAAGCAGTGATCGACCGGGTACCCGGGCCCGGATCGGGCCTGGCCGGTCATAGCAGGCCCGGACCCGGGCCTGGCTGAACACCACCGGGCCTCAAATAATTATCGTTAGTATTTTAAACGTTGTACTATTTCAGCTGTTGTCCGAATTTCTTATGAATTTGCTAGCCTGTGATTCGTATTTAAACCCACTTGCCTTATTTCTGCCTCACCTGCTCATTATCATATACTTGTCAACTTCATACGTGCATTTATCATTTTTACCGTTTTCATGTAGAATTTACAGTCTTTTAATTGACAAACAGTTCTGAAATCATAAGAGGTGCAAAGCACAAAGGAATTTAGTAATCCTTTACTGTCCTTAACATTTTGTAGCCTGTGAATACTAATATTCTGTGATATTTTGCCTGATTTAGGCTATTAAACGCAATGCTGAAGCTTTACAAAAAGAAAGAACAATAACCAGCAGCGCCATGCGCCGGAAAATTTTGACGTTTTAGCTCTTGAAACACAATTTATACCGCTTAAATCATACAGAATAGACAAAATCGCTAAAATTTTCGCAAAATCGGCCAAATCTCGGTTCTAAATGAAGCCCAAAACACTTAAAATTGATGAAATCTTACATTGTACAAGGTTTCTGAGCTGAAATGCGCTTTTCGACCTCTGCTAAGTATAGAGCGCAGCAAAAGCTGAAAGACAAACAAAGCAAAGAATAGACAAACTGGTACACAATCATTGTCGCACATTTACTGTTATGCTCAACAAGCATGCGCAGATTCATTCAACGAACAAATAGAGCAATAAATCACTAAAGTGATGTGAATTGATCGATTATTTTAGCTTAATTTAAGCTTTTGAACTCATTGTATCTATATAACAATAAATATAATGAAGACTCGGCTCGGCGCAGAGCGCCGAAAATTTTTGACGGTCTTGCCTTTTTGAACTCAATTTTCTGGACACAATTATTACACTCGAAAAATCAATGAAATTTCTGAAAAATTCCGGGTGGGCATGTGCCCCCAATGCCCCCTGGCTATGCCTATGGCTTCAATACAGTGTCCTATCCTATAGGTACACTAAATATAAAAAAATAAAAACAATGTACGCTTGAGTTCTAAAATCTAAAGAGCATATCTTCTATCCGACCATATCGTAGTCGCTGTTATGTCTGAATGCATAAATTTAATGCTCAATTTCCTTTAAATATCTAAATGAAACCTTGTGCTTTTTCAAACCGTGTTTAGTTGCACGTGCATTTTAATAATGGAATTGCAAGCTATATGATATTAAAAACTTTTGTTCTTGATTGAATAATGCTACCAAAATCCTTGCTAACCACTTAATTTATTTTTAGAAAGATTGAATGATTAACAGAGCTTAGAATTCAAAAATCTTTTTGAATCAGCAGTAAGCCTTGCGTTTGACAAAAATAAATGTAAAATCGGTCTAAATATGTATCTTATGCATAACATTATATCGGAAGCAAGGCATGTTGTTACTATATAAGCCCGGCCCGGGCCCGGTATTAAACCCGGCAGCAAAGCCCGGGCCCGGGCCCGGTATTTTTTGAGCCCGGTCGATCACTGCAAGCAAGACTACCTAAAGCCATTCATGCGCATGTCTGGTCTAGCTAAGCTAGACCCCAAACACCCTCCTTCACGTGTATGTCTGATCATTGTATGATAAAAAGACGATTTTTCGACGTTTCTGACGGTGTCCTGTTTCTAGTGCATAACTAAGAAAGAATTTTAATGAAAAATTTGATTAATTAAGCAAAATATGATTAAAATACGACCTTATTACCATATATGGACAAAGGTCGGCCTTCCCAATGATACCAGCGGTTCAATTTTTGGTTGGTTGATCTTGTATAAAGTGATTGTTTGGTGGTTTGATTGATTTGATTGATGTAATCAAATGGTTAACTATTGGTTGTTTAACTGGTCATTAATTTTGGGCTGACTAGTTATTAGTTGATTGATTGGGTGGTTAGTTGATTTTCAAGTCATTCGCAATTATTTTCAGATACATCTTTCTTTTTCTGGTTAGTTATTGATTTTTTCATTTTTAAATTTCATTTCATTTTTTACTTTCATTTTATTTTTTAAATTATATTTTTGAATTAATTTTTTATTTCTACTTTTTATTATTTTTTCAGTTTTTTATTTTTATTCTATAATAATAATTATTATTACTGTTTGCTGATTAGTTAATTTTAGAGTCATTTTTGTGTATTTTCATCATTTTTATTTGATTTGAATGGCATATTGCAAAATTTTCATTGATATTGATAGGTCTTTCCATTGATACCGTTGCATTGTCTGTCCAAGAATGCTTATTATGGATACTTTCGTTGAAGGTCGCATGCACTTCATAAATGTACGTCATAAAAATTAGCGGGATGCAACCAAAAATTCTTCTAGTCTTTTTTTGGCTCAACACGATAATAATGCTTCAAAAACATCATTCTTGACGTTTCCGACAATGTTTTTCTTTCTAGAACATATGAACATTTTAAAAAATTTCGAGACGAATAAAAAAATCGAGTCAAGTGGACAAAATATAGTAAATGAGTACATTGCGCGAAACGTCGAAAAATTGACACTTTTGAGGCGAAAAATCGCTAAAAAGGCTTTAAACAAAACTTTTCCAACAATTTTTCCGAAAAATCAAAAATTAAGGAGAAGGTATGGTGAAAACCTTACAAATCCTCCAGCACCGTATAATGCACATTTATTTGGCTAGCAACGACTATAAGAACATATTAATAGGCCCGTATTTAACAGGGCTAGTAAATATTACCTTAAACCACATCCGTGAAATAAAAAATTGTCCATTTTTGAAAAGAAAAAAGTTGAAAATCCTTGAAGTCAACTCCAGATTTCTTAATTTCGTAAAATTTCTTTAACTAAATACTTCAGGCTTGATCAAGTAAATCAAATTTTTTGGCGAACTTATCAATTTACGTATCGTTTTCTTTACAAAGATCCAAAACTTAGTACAAAAACTAAAGATTTCGAATTAACCCAGAATTGACCTTGTACCGGACGCTAATTAGAACCAGACACAAACATTTTAAACAAAAAAGTTTTTGCATCAAAGTTTAGAAAAAGCAATTTTTTTCAATTTTTTTCTCTACCACTGTACAGATCTGGCCCAAAAACGCTAGGGACGGCACACCAACACACCAAATTCTCCAAAAACAGTCGAAAACAGGCCCAAAATTTGCCATTCACGTGCGAAATAGCGTTTTTATGGAATTATACGTTATCTACTTTTATTTAAAATGACTTTTGACGGCAACAATTTCTATTTTTTTTTCAATTTTCGACAATTTCGAGTTATAGTAAGTAAGTAAGTAAGTTTTATTTGTCACATAAAACGAAAGCAGCTAAAACAAGTAGATATATTTCTCGAAATGACGGACGCAAATAAATTGAAGCAGAAATATAAACACAAAAAATAAAGAGTTAAAAATTATGCTGATCGCAAAATGTAACAGGGGGAGATGCCGTGTGAATCAGCCCCCGACAGTGAGACTTAAAGTTAAAGTTTTCTGCAAGTAGTTTCTCAAATTGAGTTAGGTTCTTTTGCTAGTTTGACAATAGATGGTAACTTGTTCCACAAAAATGATGCACGATTTCCAAACCAAAATTTTCTGACATCAGTACGAGAATAGTTGATGTATAAATTATTTGACTGATTGAAACAATTAGGACTTTTAGAAAATATTTCGTCGAAATTTCGAGTGTGCGGACAGTTCATGAATTTATAGGTTTCAATTAAGTCAATTTTTAAACGTCTGGTCTCAAGTGACTCCAGATTTAAGAAGTTTAGTCTTTCGGAATAAGTAGCTATCTTGTAGTAACATATCCTTTTAGTAAAATGTTTTTGAACTTTATCTATTAAATTAATATCTTGAATAAAATGAGGAGACCAAATGACAGAACAATATTCGAGTGTTGATCGAACGTAAGTCGTAAAATCTCTAACCAATAACTTTACATTTCTTGACTCAAAAATTTTTAAAAGCTGCCAAGTTTTATGATACGCATTTTTAACAAGTTGATTGATATGTGGTGAAAATTTACCATCAGCTGATATCAACACTCCTTAATCGCGACAAGAAATACTGCTCTTTAAATTTACCCCATTCAAAAAGTAATTAAAACCAGGATTATTTTGACCAAAATGGAGAATAACACATTTGTGTGCAGAGAGTTCTAGTTCCCAAGCGGAAGATATTTATGCTTAAATAGCTGTTTCTGCTCTTGCAATTGTCTTGAAACCTATTGCGTGAGCAAAAATGACTTCCAGGCCACCAAGAAATTAGATAAATGCCATTAATAGGTATAATTCGGCAAAAATTTGAGAAATTATTATCTCTAACGGCCAAAAATCATTACAAATTACATATCCATTCTTTATCTCTGCCAATTATTTTAGGCCAATGGGGGACGCCGCCCTCAAATCCGCCCCTGTATATAAGGTAAAGATGTACGAATCCTAACTTATTATCATGCGATCATCACCTGTTTCCTAGACGGTAACGTATGAACAGCCAGATGAACGCCTTTTCTGATCAGCCATGGGTGGTAAACGGCCAGCGTCTGATCGTAAGCAACCTTGGCCAGTGGTGCAAGTTTATCACTGTCAGATGCCTTTCTTACACTGTCGATCAACCTAATGACAAAAAGTAAGGAACGGTGCAAACGAAGTAGCGTGCGCGACCCATTAGTGTACAGAAACGACGGATCCTCCAAAATATGATTCGTTATTTCGTAGTTGAGCATCAAGTGTATTTTGACATAATGCTGCTGTAGTTTCGAACTCACATGTCGCGATAAGATTTCTACCTTGTCATGTATGTCACGGGCAATGAATGTAAACAAACCACCCAATTTATGGAATAATCTGAAGGCATATAATTGCATTTAATTATGTGTTAATTTAAAACTGAATAGGTACACAATTATATAATTCTTGAGCTAACGAACCATCTTTTTTATATATTTTTTATATTTTATTTTTCAATTTTTCACGTCGTTCATTTGTCTTGATACATAAAACCCCAAAATAGAGTAAAAAGATTAAAATTTCAAAATTTTCTCGCGTTAAGCTCAGACCGAATCTTGAGAAACACAAGTCGTTAACATAGCGACAAATGCGGGTAACATTATGCTACTCGTATTTTTAAAATAGAACGAATGTTTTTGTATTCTTGCTTACAGTTTTACTCTACTGCACCGCTAAGGAGCCCTTAAAACGTCATTATTTTTGTGTACCACCTAAAGGATCCTCAAGATACCGGATTTAGAAAATTTTCACCCATAGTTGAACTAATGGCAAGAGTCGACAGCTGCATGCATAAATCAAAAATTTCACGAATTTAGTGCGCAAGAGGTGATTAAAACGAGAGAAATCATTGCCTTACATTATTCTCTCTGACCAGACACTAATCCACATGCTCGTGCTCAGACATGATCTTACGAGGTTTGAAAGTCTTGATCATGAGACTTTTGGCTAGGATTTAAATGAAGCGCAAACAAACAGAAATCGTTAACAAAATTAGTTGGAATCATTCTTAAGTTGTGATCAAAGATGCATAGTAAGGCCGATCTGGGGGCTCGGCTAGTGAGCTTCTTTGGACGAAAATGACTTCAAAAATTGGTATAAATGCTAAACTAGAGTTAAAGCTATTTTATTTCGCAGTTTCTGGTCAATTTCAAGTACGTTTGGAGAAAATTTTCGATTTTCATCCTTTTTTGGTCTTC
The DNA here is from genome assembly GCA_036768485.1 of Mermis nigrescens. Lineage (NCBI taxonomy): Eukaryota > Metazoa > Nematoda > Enoplea > Mermithida > Mermithidae > Mermis > Mermis nigrescens. The sequence goes on along the minus strand of JAVLUZ010000157.1, from coordinate 253,975 downwards.
ATTTTACCTCAGTTCCTCACAAAATTTCCCACGTTTCTATTCTGAAGTATCTGAAGAACCCCAAAATGCATGTCTTTTTGTGACTATCGACATTTTATACTTTGCTTCAAGTTTACTGCCCTGAGGCCAACCACATTAAATTTATCAACATGAAGCTTGTTCCGTGATTGACTTAAGATGCGGTCTGGGGCGCATTGTTAGCCAATTTGACCGAAATAACATTTTTAGTTATGTTATTTTATATTTAGGGTTTGACAATGGATAATGATCGGTATCCAAAAATCATTACCTACATGTTTCGACCACACGTGGGCGTGAGAGAGTGGTTGGGGTATGCACCTCCCAGAAATCAAAATACCCCCTCCCAGAATTCAATTTTTGAAATTCGTTTTTGCTTTTTTAGCGATTTTTTGATGCCATTGGATAGTGCTCGATGAGAAACGTCGAAAAATGGAGTTTTTTCACCATACGACCACTTTTAAGACCATTTTTTGACCTTTGAAAATTTTTTCACCTCCCCTTCCCCAGAATTTCGGTGCTGCCCACCTATAGTTTCGACTATCTTGTAGCTTCAGTAAGTGCGGCTAAACCAAGTTTTAGAAACGAGTAAGTACTGCACTGGCTTTAAACAGATTCTTACTTGTTAAGATTTTTATAGGCTTCAATATATGCGGCCAAGTCCAGTTCGTTATCGTTGCATTTCAATAAACAATCGCGAACTGAATTCAAATCAAAAGATTCATGATTGTGCTTGACATGCTCTTCTTTAATTACTTCCATTCCGTTCTCAGATCCAAACAAGCATTGGTTTTCTGAGAACCAACAAGACTGCCGCAAGAAGTAATCGTTAAAGCTCTACCGCGAGCCGCATACAGATGATATCGGATAAGTCAAAGCAGAGTACCTACAGTGGACAGACAGTTGAATGCAGCATTCCTTTAAACATTCAACGGAATAATATTTCAGATTAACAATCTCTATGCACTTTCCTGCGTGAGGAATAACAAAAATAAGTCAGTTTTTAGATGATTCTTCACGGCTAATAAAATAAAACATCTGGTGAAGAATTTCCACCTATTCCATATTGGTCATTTTTGTGCATTCCTGAGAAACATAAATTAAATAGATATAAAATCTATTATTAACTACCAACCGAAAGCCATATTGCTCAAATGAACGCGGAAACAGTAAAATTTTGTACATATTTGCGATCAAGAGTATCTACCAATAAAGTTAAACAACTTTCTGTATAAATTTTCCTCGCTGAATTCGAATAACTATATGAAGTTTTTTGGCTGCGTGCATTTTTTGTAACAAACCAGTTCTAGGCTATTCCGATTGCCAATCAGTTGAAGGTTTTGCTAAATTACACTTTATACCCGTCTATGTTTGTCATGAACCTAAAGTTCAGCAATCCAATGCTGAAATTGAAAGAAAGTCCATGCTCATTTTTGTCTGAGTGAAAAAATGGAGCGTATGGCAAGGATTCAAAAAAGGAAATTTCGGTAGCACATTAGCAGGAAAGGAGCTTTGATACTTTTAAATAACCGCCGCTCCTCTGACGTGTCGCACCGACAAATTTTTATGAAACGAAAATCGCCATTACATACAAAGTCAAGAGCGAGAGCAGTAGGAAGCTGCATTAAAAAAATAAAATGAAACTGCTGAAAATGCGTCTCGCCAATCAAAACAGTTCCTACCTCAGGAAGAAGAACGGGCACGTGTACAAAAGCTACAAATCAGGGTCTTAAACTTGCGCATCAGTGTCGCTATCATGTAATGCACTTTTAAAAGCAGTCAAGAATTCCGTACATTTAGCGGGGAGGATAATTTAAACTACATGTTCTTTTATGAAGCGAATGTATTAAAACATTTCATTTCGAAACACTAGCAATAAAGTCAAGTCAAAAATCGCTAAAAGTGCACAATAAACACCTCGTTTTAGAATCTGAAGTGTCTAAAACATTGCGGCACTTAAAAGTTCTAATGGTAGGAAAATCGCCCCTTAAGCTTCAAAATCTGACCAGCTTCGCTTATCTTCAATATTCTCCTTAAGAGAAATGCATATACTTTTTCATCTCAATCCTGTAAAGTACCCATACATGTAACGGCTGGAAAGTTTGGGTGGAAGGTCCCGGACATTTTTAGAGGGGAAAGTAAATGACCTCCAATTCTTGGCCAAAAACGGCAAAAAAATCAATTTTTCTTTAAAAATCAAGGGGGTCAAAATTTTCTGGCTTTGGGGATAGGGGGAGAGCCAACTTCGGATGGAGATTCCCCACCTTTTCACAAGAAATGTCAAAATTATAGGTTGATCATTGTCATTCATGATAATTTTTATCCTAAACTCCAAGAGAAATGATTCACCCTCCATGCTCCGAAACAAATCTTCCGAAGGTGTTTGATGCCTCTAATCATGTCCGACTTAGTGAATTAGCAGAGAAATATAGGACTTTAAATGTTTATAGACCGAATAAAAGGATCACCGGACACGACAGGTTGAATTGTTGGAGGAAAAACAGCTTAACAATTCACATGACCTATTTAATGCGTCAGGGCCCAGCGGTCTGGTAAAATGATAATACTTGAATGATAACATCACTGAATAAGAACAAACAAATAACTGCTCCATAGAGAAAGTTGTAATTCGGAAATTCAAGAACTACTGAAAAAGATGCATGCAAATGTCAATGTGATCCGCGTATGAAAATTAAATGTCAGGAGCTTAACATATTCCATACCATCCAAAACGCAAAGCTTCGACGTAACTTCATTTTAGCTATATTCGAATACACTTGAAAAAACAATCTGTTAAAAAAAACCGAGAAAAATACTGGGAACGGAACAGAGCAATCAGAGCTTACTCATTTATCGATTCTTGCTTATCAATAAGGAAGAATTGTAAAGAACGGACTGGACGGATTACATCCGTCAGTATAATATATGTACACACAAGCTGATAGGAAAAGATTTATTCAACAAAAGTATTAAAAACAATCAAATGTGTGGTCAACAGCTGAAATGAATTTACCTGTATTACAAAGTGGATAGGTACAGAATGTGTAAGTATATACCCACATGGTTATTCGTGAGTGCAAAGAAAGGACGAAACAACTTTAACGGACAAGTTTTTTCTAAGTGTCAGACTCTGTCCTTTACGAATACTATTCTTTCATCACAAAAATAACAAACGACGGCTTTTAGGGCATATTAAAGTCATAAAAAACATTTATGTACGTTATCTTGAAAAATGCATCGAAGAACTTCGTAATACAGTAATCTAATAATGAAGGTGGTAAAATGACCAAAATTTCCAGGAAAAACATTAGATATCAGGGCAATAAGATGGACGATTTTTTCTTTGTTCAGATCTCATCTCCAAGTTGACGATGCCAAGTACCCTAGCCCCATCTATTGCTTACATAAAGCTTATAATACCTAGAGGTGGCACAAGACAGCCTAGTATTACATTAAATGATGGATAAAGGTTTGTGAAATACTAATGCGCACACCAAGGCACTTACTACACAAAAAAATAAAAATTTGTTTTGGAGGGGCAACCTCCCTTTCCCGCCTCGTAGAAGAATACTTTAGTCTCTAACTCTTAGCAGTATACTTAAGTACGTCCCCATTTATATTTTTTCAGCACGATTTTTCAGATTTCCAATCAGAGAGGTTAAGAATTCTTCAAGTTTGTGTACACGCCTGATCTGACTAGATTAAATATACATAGACGGATGCGCGGTCCAATTGTGATTATTAGCGACTGTACTAAAATAATCTTTAAAGTGCATCCAAACTACAAAATACGTCAATAAACTACCGAAATTATCGATTTATGGATGACGTTTGGCATTTTTAGAAAACTTCGGTTCATCTTAATTACAATTCTGCCCGACTGCCAGTAAAATGTTCAGGTTTCTCCAACAGGAGCATTACGCCCAACATTCATCCTTACGTGCGCTCCTGCTTATATTAAAAATAGCTCGGATCAGATGAGTTATGTCTAGTGAGGCATTAAAAAGAGCCTGCTTAGTCGTATCAAGCAACGAATAAACTTTTTGTTTGCAAAAACACTTTTATAAAATTCTAAATAAAAATTACGAGTTTTTAGTTTGCATAAAAGACATTGCAGAAGGCATAAAAATGCAATTTCCCATCAAAGAAAATCATTAGGTCGCAAATAGTCGCTCTGTACTGACTGACTAGACAACTTGATCTTGACGATTTACACGCTATTGTGTCAAGAGGAAAACACTGATATCAAATCAGGCGAACTAATCTTCACGATCTTCTTTGAAACTGAATCATTTGTTCGACAATTCTTCTTGATAGCATATCAGCCTATTAAACACATGTAAATATACATCTGAGCTTTAAAACAATTCTTAAGGAATTAAGCGAATTCACTTAGATAATAAGTGCACTCACTATTAATCAACAAATAATAAAGCTAATGTAATCTAGTGATTAATTTGTAAAGAAATTTTGGTAACTATCTAACAAGGATTGCATTAGGTTTACTGTCATATTGAGCCTCGGAAGACGGAAATATAAATTTTGTTCGGAAAAATGCAGAAATCATCGTATATTGATATAAGCCATACGTAACCTAGGGGTTTAGGGGAGGGTTCAAACCAACAGAAATTTTTTATTGCCCCAGAATACGCCATTTTCCAAATATCCAAAAAACTCGTAGAAAAGGTGCCGTTTAAACGTTTTTAGCCATCTGTTTGCTCAAAAGTGTCAAATTTCCTGTAATCATTTTTTTGACTATATTCACTTCAATTTATTCATCTTTTTCAATTTATTCCAAATTTTTTCAAAAATGTTTTTATGCTCTAGAAAGATAGAGCGTCGTCAGAGACGCCGGAAAACGATGTTTTTTAACGCGTACCCGCCATTCTTGAGACCGAAAGGCACTTTAAAATTTCAGCCCCTCCCAGAATTCCCATGCTGTGCATGTCTGATATCAACCGTCGAGAAATAGGGACGGATAATTGCAGAGACTTAAAAATTTGATATGCGGGTAAGAAGCACAGGCACGTAGCTGGCCCTCCTATTTTTTTGGGGGGGCAACACCAATTTTGGGGGGACTAAGCCCAAAAAGGCCAAAAATAGCACAAAATAACGTTTAAAAGTCCTATTTTTCCGGGTTTTTCTGAATTTTGGGGGGTCCGGACCCCCCATTCCCCCCAAAGCTACGCGCATGAAGAAGCAGGCAAGCAGATCGGGAAATCACTTGACTAAATAGCATTTAGCTCGTCATTTTTATTTGATGTGGCAAATGATTATCAGAAAACGAAGATTAAAAAATATACAATGTGACTGAAAAAGCGAAATTCACATTCAATGCTTTATTTTTTTGTACGATCCTTCTTTGTACATGTACAAAGATTTGCGGAGAAATCTTTGTACAAACAAAACTTTTTGTATATACGTATTATATACAGTACGAGTGTTAAATAAGCTCATTTATTCGAGTCAATGCATACAACAATTATGACGTCAAGGAATGTGTTCATTAGTCCAAAATTGTTCATAATATAGTCTGGCACGAAGCGCTAAAATTTTAGACGGGTTCCCCGGTGAAGATAAACAAAAACTGAAATAAATTGTATTACTGAAACAGAAATGATACTGCCGTTGCCATATGATAACAGAAATAGACAATAGCCGTCGTTGCGCTTATGAATCTAATATAAAATCGACATAAATTACTAGCTAATTATGGTTAGATTTGAAACAAACAAAAAACAGTGCCGATTTGTCACATACCTGTTAATTCCAGCATAAAAATTAAAGACAAAAGATATAGATGCAAAATGTGTTTTAGGCTATTCATTGAAGCTAAATATAAGGCAAATCAAAGCAAGTATGACATTCGGGGGTAAGCGCCAATTTTTTTGAATTTTCGCTAAAAGAAACCTAAAGAACGTTAAAAACTATACTTTTGCCCCAAAAGTCTTTCAACATTGTACAAAGATAGCTAAAAATTTTTGTACGATCATTCAAATCTGTCCCGTACAAAAAAAGAACAGTGCCCACAATACGTATTTACTATCCAGAACTTTGTCACCACTTCATTTCAAAATAAGTCAATTGGGGGCTTCTGAAAGGCCCCCATAATGTTCCAGTTGTATTACTTTTTCGTACTTATAAAAAACGAAATTAGTCAGTGCTTCAGCAAACAGACCGAATTTTCAGTCACAAGGGGCCAATTCAAGACATAATAATGGCCACATGTAACGCAAAAACATAAGAACACTGCAAATAAATGTAAAATCGTCAAAAATGATTAGAAAGCGTACATACATACATGTACCTGGTCAAGTCCTGGGGGGTTAACCAAGTTTCTGGGGGAAGTGCTAAATTAGTAATTTTATTGCTTATTTTTAATGTCAAATTTTGATAATAAATTCGTCGTATTTTATTCTTCATGAATATCTGTGGCTAAATTTGCATGAAAACGAAGGATGATATGGTCGGAGGAATGACCTGCAACATCAAACATATACGAAATAATGGAAAAGTGTCTGAATGAATGATTTGAGCAGTCAAGTCTTCAAAAAATGAGTATACATATCATACATGCACACGGTCAAAAGTTCTGGGAGGGGTAAACCTACTTTTTCTGAGGGATAGGAGTAGATGAATAATTTTTTTACTTAATTAATCTCAAATTTTGATACTTAACTCGTCGTATTTTATTTTTCATGAATATTTATGATTAAATTTGAATGAAAACTAATTTCAGTAAGGGTGATAGAATGATCTGTAACATTAAATATACACAAATTAATGGAGAAAAATATCTGAATGAACGAACTGAGCATTCTGCAGCTCCAAAAAAAGTAGTTGTGCGCAAAATTATATTGTTAGACGTCGTTTGATGCTTTTTCATGGTTCGAGCAATAGGTTTGGTCCCGAAACGGCCTGAGGGGATATGCCTTTTCAAAAGTCCTGGTAGGGGGATACCCCCCATACCCCTCAGTGTGCATGTGTGATACATATGTACTGAAAATTATACTTTCAGACGTCGTTTGACGCTTTTTCATTGTTCAAGCGATAGGTTTTCGCCCAAAATAGCCTGAGGGGATACGCTTGTCAAAAAACAGTCAAAAATATGTTCAAAATTTTTCCATTCACGTGCGAAATAGCGATTTTTCCGACGTTTTATGTTGTCAACGTTTATTTAAAACCACGTTTGATGCAACTTTTTATCGAAAAATTTCGAAATATTTAACAATTTTGTGCGAAAAACTCATTAATTTTCTTTCGACTTTAGCGAAAATCCGGCGCGAAGCGCGGGAAAGTTTGTGCAATTCAGGCGGAAGGACGTTTAGAAGCTTGATTTACTTCTCATTTCCTGTATTTGTAGCATTTGACGTGGAACGTCGAAAACTTTATAAAGTTATGCTTGAAAATAGAATAAATCTATGCTCAAATAGCTATTTCTGCTCTTGAAATTATTTTAAAACTTATTTCATGAGCGCCAATGGGGGCGGCCGCCTCCCACGCCCCCTTAAATCCCCCCTGTATACCTGTCTAACGGGCTCCGGGATTCTATATTGCTTAGCGCACCGCTGCACTAATTCTAAAGCCGTACTGAGATCTAACTTATGTCCAACAGACAGAAAAATAGGATTTTTAACGCGCGGATTGCACTTTAGGGCGTATGCCACTTCTTCCCCATCGATTGACTTTAAAAGCAGGTTTGCCGATTGATCGCTTGAGAGTGATTCAGAAAACTGCAATCAACAATAGACACAGAGATTGATATACATAAATCAGCTCAAAATTTTGGGTGAAGGGTAGTAAACTACGTAATATTTGAGTGAGGGTAGGAGAAAAATAGCCTTTTCGGATAAAAATGGCAAAAAAACAGATGAAATTGTCTAAAAACACAAGCTTTTACCCGAAATTGATGGAAGGTAAAAAACACATTTTGAGAATAGCCAACTTTACGTGGAATATATCATCCCATGTAAAGGTTTATAAGCAGTTGCACGATCTAGAGCTTGTAGCAGGTCCAAACTTGAAGATTCCTCATAGGACTTGAACAATGATTCAACAAAAACATATGTATACCTATACAACGGCTGACATAGTAAAAAATAAAACAACCTCATTCAAGAATGGTATGTAAAAAATCTATCCCCTAACCTCACTTGACTTGCATTTGACTTAAAGTATCCAGCTTTTGCACAGTTTTTTGTATTCGGCAAAGATTTTTCCCGATGTACAAAGACTTTTCAGGACCGTCTTTGTACATGTACAAAGATTTTTGGCAAGACATAAATTGTAAAAATGTGTAAAATTCAAAACAATTTTCGGCGCGCGCCGAAATGAGTAATTGTTTGCCCTATATATCTTTAAAATGGCAGAATTTGCATTTAGGATGGAAAAATGTCAAATTTTTTCGGCGCTTCGCGCCGTTTGGAGATAATTTTTAGTGATTTTTGGCGCTAGAAACCCAGAAATTAGCTAAAATACACTACCAAAGATCGAAAAACCCTGTTTTACCACACTAAAATCGTTACTATACCATATTATAGTACACAAAAATTTGCATGTACAAAATGTACACGGACTTCTGGGGACCATCTTTGTACATGTACAAACGGACCTTGTACAAAAAAACACGAAGCTTTTGCATGTATGTTGCGAAACATATATACAGGCTCGTTCCAGGGGTGGTGCGTGTAGGCCGCCCCTTCCGAAATGGAAAAATTTTGATTTTTATAAGAGTTCTCCAAAGGAAAGAATTTCCCCAAAGTGCGTATAAAACACCGCCAAAACAGGTTTTTAGCGTTTTTTTTTGAGCTAGTAAACGCAAAATTTTCTAGCGCTTCGCGCCGAATTACTAATTTTCTGTACGTTTTTCTTCGCAGGACACAAAGATTAAATACAAAGATAAAATTTAAGAAATTGTTCTTCAATTGAATGATGAAAAACTACTTAGTGTGAATAGCTTGTACTATAGAGTTTGTTGTATATGAGTGTAGTTATGAAGTTTTTCGAAATTTTCCTTCACGACTGTGTACAGCTTGCCAAGATACACTCGAAAATGCCTGTATATTTTCTAATCTAACGTTTTTCGAGATATCTTATCTCAAAATTTTCCCTCTCCGCCGAAATAAAATTCTGGATACGGGCCTGCCTGTATAGCTAATAATAACATTATTATTATATTAATAATAACATTATTATTCCAACAGAAAAGTTAGAGCGCGGCGCAGGTTTAAGAAAAAATTATCCCGAAAACACCTACAAGTGGGTTATTTTTTAGGACCACTCGGTCTTTTTCAGGTGCCAAAATAGAGATGTAAAGTCACTTGTGGCTTTACATCTCAAGAACTTTAGTATGCATCATATTTGCTTACGACACTCTTTACTTAATCAAAACGTCATAAAACTGAAAAACTCGGAGAAATGCTTGCTCAACTTACGAGAAAAAATCGCTCATCGGTTTTTTGTGACTCACGGTTTTTTCTAGCATAGGAAAGGAACGCATGAGCTTTTTCAGGGTTGCGCTTTTCTGAAAATATTCAAGTGAACAAGAAACATTGAATCAAAGTGTGGCCACAACAAACACGCTCACAAATTAGCAGAAGCAATAGATTATGTTTAAAATGAAATTGCAAGGAAAGTAAAAAATGGTAGTTTCTAAGAGGTCATATGCTTAGGCATGTATGTATTTGTCACTTTCATCATTTCATCTTAATAAGTAAGACCGAATTATTCAAATCACAAAGCTAACCAACCAACTAGAATATGTTTCACCAAATGTAGAAACTTCTGCTCCCATTTTCTTCGAATTGTGATGGTAAGACTTTATTACAATGGTAAGACTCTTCTTGAGCGAAATAATTCAGACCTTGAATAATTTTTCGCCGACATCAGATGGAAAAAATGGACAATGCAAAAAGTTCTTGGCTACACCGATCGTAGGAATATCAAGGCGAACACCAACGTGGCAAGCTAAGCCAAATTTTCTTTGATGCATTAAACCATTTCCGTCAACCATCAGAACCTTAAAAGCAAAAATACTAATACTAAGAAAAATGATAAAAAGGATTTTCACACCTTACATATGATCTTAACGAGGGCTCATTTTCGGCACACACCTGGGAGGTGCGGTTTTTTTAATCGATGGATAATTGAACAATTCGATGCCCGTCTTTTTTTTGTTTACACTCAATACTGAGTTAGCAATGAGTGTGTAGAGTGTAAACCAAAAAATCAAATAATTTGCGGAGGGCCAATTTTTTTTAAATGTTGCCCCGAGTTTTAGATTACGAATCTGACCTTAAAATTTCTTTACACTCAATGGTTGTTGCACAAAAGTGTAAAGTATACGGGTTTTTTACTGTTTGCGTGTCCTAAAGCTTATCTAGCTCAATTTTGGTTTCTGTGCAGTTCAATTGGTTTAATAATGTAGAGGGCTACAATATCACAAAACGTGAAATTTTTTCTTTCAACGCAATATTTCTTGATCTGTGATCATTTTAGCGTAAAGGGTTCGAGACGAAAGAAGATATTTCTTCAGGTACTTGCACCCCCCAAAATTTTGGCGCTGCCCACCTATGGATATATAGCATGAATTATTAAATAAAGGAAGGGAACTAGCAAAGAAAAATGCTCCGATGGAACAAAGAAAGGTAAATATACTTGAACTTCTTCATTGTTAAGGATGTAGAAGGAGGGGAATAGGGAAAATTTCCCTATATGCGCAGAAGCCATAGGAATGTGCTAAACAGTCAGACTTCCCCTAAACAACGCAAAAATCGAAGTATATTCTGCGGCCTGTGAAAAATGAGGGTGTAGTCGCAAAGCGTATTTAAGTGTTTCGCAAAAGAGCATTGATGGCACTTTCATGACGATTAAATAATCAATGTATTATTTATTTAATGAAATCTTGACCTTCCACATTGCCCTGGAGTAAAAGATAATAGTGTAAACTTTACACCTACATGGCCAACTCAATAGTTTTCTTGAAAAACCACAAAAAAATTTCTTTAAATTTTCCAAAATAAACTGATCAAAATACTCGCCATCATAATCGAAATTACTACGGAAAATCTGCAGAAACGCGCATAGGCCGCAGAATATACTTCGATTTTTGCGTTGTTTAGGGGAAGTCTAAATGTTTAGCACATTCCTATGGCTTCTGCGCATATAGGGAAATTTTTCCTAGTCCTCTCCTTTTACATCCTTAGCAATCAAGTATATTTACCTTTTTTGTTCCATCGGAGCATTTTACTTTGCTAGTCATATATATTCAAGCACCGAATCTTCAAGTTTGTTTATTAAGAGTCATCTGCAATACACTCTAAACCATTTATTACGTGATTTAAAACAAACTTTCCTTAAAAAATGCACCCTGAAGTAGAATATAATCGCCTTATACCGTTGTGACATTTTAAGAGACCGTAAAAGGTCGTAATCACACCTGGGCGTGGGGGTTGGGGGGTATGCACCCCCCAGAAACCAAATACCCCCCCCAGAATTCAATTTTTGAAAATTTTTTCGGTTTTTTCGCAATTTTTTGATGCCAATGGATAGTGCTTGATGAGAAACGTCGAAAAATGGTGTTTTTTTTGCCCTACCACCACTTTTAAGGCCTTTTTTTGACCTTCAAAAAAATCTTGCACCAAATTTTCTTGCTGCCCACGTATGGTCGTAATGGTATTTAAAGTCGTAAATGGCGCATGTTAGGACCACCATTTACTGTATGATCGTTTGTCACGTGATCACGTTGAAGCAAAAGTTCAGTATGATTGGTTCAATATTTGTTTATTTACAGTTTCGAGCCTTTTGGTTTTAGTTTTCGTGATAAGGTCACTTGACCTCGCAATGGCCCGTGCTCATGTCTTATACAACATAATCATAATAATCAAGACTACCTGAGGAACTAGATCGCGATTATGACTGATAACCCATTGCACAACTTCAACCATTGCATCAGCTTCTCTGAAACCCAGAAAACCTGGTACGTAGGGGCTTTCAATAATAGAACGTTTATGAAAAGATTGGACGAGCTAAAGGAAAGATTTGCAGATGAAAGAATGCTGAAAATTCAAATAAGCACGTTTCATATACAGACTAAAGGATTACTACAGAATTTCATCTGATCCGTAGTAACATTTTTTTAAATTCAAAAATCCAAATATAAATATTTATGAATTAAAAAAATCGACAAAATAATAAATTTATGGAATAAATGATATTACACTATTCCTTCAAAAGAAAATATAATACTTATATTTTCTTGTCGAGTGATATTAAAAATGAGGAAAAAAGATCGGATAACGAAGTTGAAGAAACTTCTACAGCAGCTAGCATCATATTCGTATACATGTATGCAGGGGCGTAACCAGGATTTCATTTCGGCGGGGGGGGCTTAAAATTTTTGAAGTCCTATATCTCGGGAACCATCAGGAAATACGCGAAAATAATGGCATTTTTGAGCGTTTCTCGACGAGATCTATGCCATGGTGAAGTAAAAAATTTTAAAAATTTTTTTGCTCGATTTCAAACTTGGATATCAAAAATCTATCTTTTAACCTATCGGTATGACTAATTTCTCAATATCAAGTTAAAGCTTGACTCCAAAACATTTCGAAATTCTTTTCTTTGTATTTAATTTTGCGGTTTCGCAAAGAAAACTAATGCAGAAAATAATAAATCGGCGCGAAGCGCGAAACTTTTGACATATTCTCTATTTTCAAGTCAAATCTGGGCTTCTAAGGTAAGAAAAAAGATAGAAAATAAGAAATCAGACGCGAAGCGCCTGAAAATTTTGAGTTTAGAAGCTAAAAAGTGTGCTAAAAACGCATTTTGGCTGTCCTTTCAATTGACTTTGAGAATTTTTAATTTTTTTCTTTGGGGGACTCTTGTGAAAAATAAAAATATTTTTTTCATTTCAGGGGAGGGGGGGCCGCCCCCCCCGCCCTCCGGCTGGTTACGCCCCTGCATATATGGGTACATTTGCATTAAAAACGTATTTAGGTAATCGTTAATTAAATACTAGATTGAACAAAATGACTAACGATAGATGTGAGGATTGAGGCAGCTGGTCTGGATTTTTTAGGAACCATAAAGCTTAAATATTTAATGAATAACTAACATACTTGCACAAGGTCAAAAGTTCTGGGAGGGGCTAAACCGGGTTTCCTTGTGGAAGGGATGGGGGAGTTTAATGAAAAAATTTTCATCAATTTAATGTGAAATTTTGATACTTAATTCGTTTTATTCCATTTTTCATGAATATCCGTGATTAAACTTGTATGAAAACAATAACAATAAGGGCGATTAAATGATCTGCAACCAGTGATCGGACCGAGGCCTCGGCCTCGGCAATCCTCGGCTTTTTTGGAGCCTCGGCCTCGGCGCCGAGGGCGAAGCTGAAAAGTGCCGAGGCGCCGAGGGTTAAAATCAAATTTGAATAAGTTTAATATATCCGTTAAATATTAACTATTTAGAATGCATCTGCATTACACAGGCTATTTTTTACCTATAGACTTTTCTTATGGTTTTAGTCGCATACCCAGTTACACCAAGTTACATACAGCAAAGTGCCAATTTATTATTCATGTGATGACTAAGTTTTAATTCTCATGCTCGCTACATGGATCGGAAACACACATTCCCAAAGGGGGGTGAGGTAGGATTATTACCCTCCTTTCAGGGTACAAGACTCAAGTCACTGTCAGACGATTTTTGGTGAAAACCTTTTGAATAATTTTTGAAGTTAATTTTTACTATGGCAAAAGTGCAGCTAACTATTAGAATTTCACGAAGTGATATATACAGTATTTTTGAATATAAGCAAGAGTGAATAGACTAACTATCACTATAAAACATGCAAGCAACAGCTCAAAATTTTTGGGAGGGGCTTCTCGGCATGCATGTAACGGCTTGAAATTTCGGGTAGGGGTCCCTGGCCATTTTTAGAAGGAGGGGGATTAACGACTCTAATTTTATGTCAAAAATGGCAAAAGCACCTAAAAATAGCCAACAAAGCGAAAATTTTCGCCAAAAATGGGGAGGGTGGGTCAAAATTTTCTGACGTTGGAGGGAAGGGTTTGGGGAGGACGTCCAACCCTGGTTGGATGGGAAATTCTCCAAACCTCCCCTGTTACACGTATGGTTTTCGGCCATTTTTATGGGAGAGGGGGTAAATGATCACGAATTTTCGGCCGAAAATCGCAGAAACGCACCTAAAAATGGCCAATAAATGCAGGTTTTGCCAAAAATCAATTTCGGCTCGTGCATTTTTTTGGAGCAATTTTTATACAATGTTAAAATACTTTCTCGGACAAAGTGATATTAATTATATCGTTTTTCAGTATATTTTAGGAAATTTCAAAATTTTTCGGCGCTTTGCGCAAAATATCGCTAATATACTGTATTTAGATTGAAGTAGTGGAAATAAACACTCCAAAATCAATTTTTGTGTAATCTAGGCATCTTTATGCAGATTTAAATATCTTTTGTGTCTATTTATACTGTTTTTAAAAATTTTATGCGAAATAAGTACTATTTAATAACTTTGCACTTTTTTGCCGTTCAAAGATGAAATTGACTAATATATCCTGATGTTGCATTGGATTTCTAAGCACAGTAGTGCTTATTACAAGATGTAATTGGCATATTACAATATCTGTAATATTTCTGATTTTGTAGTACAAGTTGTTTTAGCTTTCTCAGTCGAGTTTTATGCGTAAATTTCATCAAAAGCTGATAAAAATTTCGGCGCTTCGCGCCGAACTAATATTATCAACTAAATTCAAGCCGAATTATCACATTTAGGGCCACGGTTTTTTGTATTCGGCAAAGATTTTTCATAATGTACAGAATGTTTTCAGGACCGTCTTTGTACATGCACAAAGATTTTTGGAGAGACAAAAACTGTAAAAAGGTGTAGAATTTCCGAAAATTTTCGGCGCATCAGTAATTGTCTGTCCTATATATCTTTAAAATAGTAGAATTTGCATTTAGAATGGAAAAATGTCGAATATTCAGAAACCCAGGGATTAGCTGAAATACACTACCAAAGGTCGAAAGACCCTGTTTTACCACACTAAATCGCTACTGTACCATACCATAATAGTACACAAAAATTTGCATGTACAAAATGTTCCAAGACTTTTGGATACCATCTTTGTACACGTAAAAAGGTATCTTGCACAAAAAAACACTGTTTAGGACTGCATGCCGGTTGCAGGTCACACACTGGCAGTATGTAAAAATGTGTATGTTTAAAAATATATTCATATAAAATATCTACAAAAATTTGTTCGTTCATACAAAGACACTACTTAATTTACTGGTCCCCATTTTGGGATTTCACCCTTACCTCAACTCTGGACCTTGGGTAACTATGATCGGAAAGTACAGTGCAGTTTCCGTCATATTACCTGCCACACCAGAATTGGATGACCGAAAAAGCGTGTTTAAACATACATTACTGCAAAAGCGAGCACAACAATGGCTACAGTTCTGTCTTTCCTAAGCTTATTTCGTTTGTTCGTTTATTTCTTCGACACTGTTTTCTTATTTATAGTAATAGAAGTTTTTAAGTGCTTGTTCAGCCATATTTTTTATCAAATTTTCCAAGTCTTCATCAACGGCAACTTGTTAAATTAAGTGTGCTTTCATGCTGCTGACTTTATTCAATAAATCCTTCACACATTTAATCTACTATTATTGAAAATAAAAATGAATTGTTTGACATTCGATAAAGTGTTTAATATTACGATTATTCTCTAGCTCATGTGCACACAAAATATTCTAAGAGTACTATTTATGGGTATAGGTATATAAGCTTGACCTCGGCATTACTCTCGGCCTCGGCCGAGACAAGGATTTAAGTCGCCTCGGCCTCGGCCGAGGATCCAAAAAGTGCCCTCGGTCCGATTACTGTCTGCAACATCAAAAATATACAAAATAATTGAAGAAAATTTTTTGCATGAATCAATCGGACAATCTACTGCTCGAAAAAATTAGTATATGTACCTAAAACTATACTTTTAGACGTAATTTAACGCTTTTTTATCGTTCGAGCAACAGGTTTGGTCCCAAAACGGCCTGAGTGGGGTATGCCTTCTAAAGATTGTGGTAAGGGGATACCCCCCAGTGTGTACGTGTGAATAACTACTTCTTCTAGCCTTCCCAGAATCGCCAGACCAATAACCACATGCACATAAGGAAAGTGAGATGAGGTATTAAAGCTCGCTGTGAGTCCCAAAGTCGGGTATTGTCAGACGATTTTAATCCAAATATACTAGATAAAGCTACTGTAGTTCATAACTCCGACGTTTGCATTTTGAGCCAAAAGTCAACAGCATCTATTAATCTAACAGAGATTTCACACAGTCACTCAAAATATTCATCAAATTGTATTGTTACAAAAAAACGTCATAAAGTTGCTACTTCTAAAATCGTTGATTTCTGGTCGTTCCCTCCCCATGCCCCAGAGTCAGAAAATGTTTAAACCCCCCGCTTTTTGGAAAAAAACCTTGCTTTTTTGGTCATTTTTAGGTGCTTTTTTTCGCCATTTTTGACCAGAAATTGGAGGTCACCCCCTGAAAACTGCCGGGGACCCCATTTTGAATATCTAGCCGTTGCATGCCTGATCTTACATCTCCTATGAGGATGAATTAAGGCAGAAAACTGTCTCAATAAATGTTTGGTTCATATATTGTACTTCCAAAAACATCAACAATCTCAATTTGAGCTTTAATCTTTCATTCGACTCCTGGTGCCACTTTCACATGCTGTGTTTAATGCGGAAGATTATAAACAAAAAATGCAGCAGTTCGCTAACAATGTTATAGTGTAAACCGAGTAGATCGCTAGCAATGTTTTAGAGTAAAGCCAGTATATTAAGCTGAAAAAAGGCAGGACGTACAAGATTTTTATTGTGCGGTATGGTAGTATTGTAGCGCTCCTGAAATATACTCTTGTAGTAACTTTCTGGAGTACTGAGTAATCACATTCATGTAATGGCTTCGTGAAACAGACTATAGTGCTTCTGTAATAGGTAAGGTAGTAAGAGGAATGATAAAATCATTGAGACAATAATGCATAAATTAGTAGGGCAATTAGGTTTTTCCCTCAATGCAATCAGAGCGGATCATAGAAAACGGAAAAAACGAATTTAGCCCAGTCACTAAATCTTAGTCATATCGAATTAAAAAATGAAAGCGAATGTCTAAACGGAACTATAATAAAAACATTTGAATTTTATAATTTGAACTATCATTGAATAACCCTCTGTAGTGTACAAAAGCTGGAAGTCAGCGCAAAAGTAGAGTTCGAAATCCTTAGAAAATCAATTCAACAATTATGACCGTGAATCTGATATACCTCGCAGTCAGGATACGTCAGAACAGCTAAGCACGCCACAGCATTATGTTCTTGGCCTTGCAAAACAGAAATGTCCAATCCACCGATTAACTTTAAGCCCTCATAGCAGAAATTTTTCTCTTTGTTTGATACGATCAGCCTGTGACGCAATGCGTTTTCCTCTCTGAATACAAATGCAGTACACGGAATCATATTAACCAACGAATTATCTATAGTCTGTTTGACGAAACCTTGTGCGTGGAAATCAGTTTTCAGCACTTAGGTTATTAGCTACAAAAGTCGTTTCTACTCAGTCTACTACAATAAAATTTTGCCCCGTAAAACTTCATATGCCTTTCAATTGTAGTGCACAGTATCATGATTCTCGCTTCAGTTTTAGCCGCTTTTGTAATCGATCACATTGACTTGAAAATTGTGATCCATGCACATGTTCCATGAAACAGACTATAGTAACTACTAGAGGTGCATCGGTGCCATTTTTTTGCCGGTGCCAACATAAGGCTATCTTTTGTGTATAAAAATCTTTAAAAGGCGGCGTGTGTGACACCCAGATCCACGTAAGATAAACCCCATAATATTTGTCCATACCTATTTGGTGCTAAGCGCCGAAAAATTGATAATTTGAGCCACGGTTTTTTGTATTCGGCAGAGATTTTTCCCGATGTACAAAGACTTTTCAGGACCGTCTTTGTACATGTACAAAGGTTTTTGGGAAGACAAAAACTGCAAAAAAGTGTGAAATTTCCAAAATTTTAGGCGCTTCGCGCCGAAATGAGTAATTGTTTGTCCTATATATCTTTAAAATGGCAGAATTTGCATTTAGAATGGAAAAATGTCAAATTTTTCGGCGCTTCGCGCCGTTTTGGGACAATTTTTAGTAATTTTTGACGTCAGAAACCCAGAAATCAGCTAAAATACACCACCAAAAAGTCGAAAAACCCTGTTTTACGACACTAAAATCGCTACTGTACCATATTATAGTACACAAAAATTTGCATGTACAAAATGTACAAAGACTGTTGGGGATCATCTTTGTACATGTACAGACGGACCTTGTACAAAAAAAACACAGATTTCAGCTAGAAGATAAATAAAGGCACATAAAACTGTTGATTTTCAAAATTTCTCTTAAAAAAGAAATTTTGATCAGACGCATTTTTCGGGGGGTCAGCACAGCATCGTTAGTCAGTCTTCGGGAGTCGCAGGCCACTAATCCCTTCCAACAAGGAAATATGCTTGCATGCACATCAGTATTTTATTGGCTTCAGCTGTTCACAAATCACAATGTCTACTAAAGTGTTAATAGCAAATCAATATAGAATTTTGTTTTTAGAACTTAACTAGATAATTTCTATTATGTCAAGTAGCCAAATTCCATCTTTCATTAGGAATATTTGTGATTGGCTCAAATTATGAACCAAACGTCTGCAAGAAAGATAATATTAACATTAGTTACGCATAACGAGCATTAATGTTATAATTCCTTCATCCCAGAAATTCAATAGAGGAATAAAAAAGTAAATCATTAGTGGAACACTTAAGATTATTCGCTCAAATCTACTTATGTGTTTACTAATTAGCACTGGCGCCGGTGCCAGATACCTTGGCACCGGCGCCGGTGCTAGTCCCCCATCCCTAATACCTAAATAAATAGAATTTTATAGCAAGGAAGGCATTGAAGCAATTGAGGTGAGGTATTTAATGAAAGATACAAAGGTTAAATCTCCATTTCAAAAACATTTTGATTTAAGTCAATTCAAAACGCTTCACTGACAAGAATCAATTTCAAAGCGCTTGACAAGTGCACCTTTCTACATAAAACATGAATTAAATCTGCCAGACGTTTAGTGTTTTTAAAACCAAAATGATCTAAGTCACCTTTGTACATCTAATATGGTAATACTGGCGCGAATAGAGTTTTGCGCTTTTTTGGCTCGAAAACGATGGATATGCGTTAAAAACATCATTTTTGGCTTTTCTGACGATACTTCCTCCCCAGAAGATAAAGACAAAATTATTACGAAAAATTCGATATAATTCAACAAAATATAGTCAAAACGGCTGTTTGGCGCGAAGAGCCGAAAAATTTGCAGATTGAACTAAAAGATTATTAAAACGCTTATATCAGAACATTTTCCGCGATTTTCTTTTGAGGATCATGAAAGCTGGAGGGAGGTGGTGTGAAAATAACTTTGCGGGAGTGAAAATATCTTTGCGGGGGTGAAAAACTTTTTGCGGAGTGAAAAACTTTTTTTGTGGGGGATGAAAAAACCCCCAAGATTATTAATGCCCCCTGGCTCCTACCCCTTTCTTCTAAATTTTTAATTGTGGCAAACGACTTTTTATGAATAAATATCAATTCGAAATCTAACTGTTAAAGAAAGAATAATAAATACTTCGGACAAATGGATGCGAAATTCCCTCAAATTCTAACGCAGTTCAGTTATCAATGTGAAGCCTTTTTACAGATAACATGCATCTTGAGAATTTTTTTAACCTAACTGATTACTGCCTAATAGGGATGTGCCGGGTTCGATTTTTAAATTCTTCGGGTTTGGAATTTCTGAATCTTCGGGTTCGGGTTTACGAGTTTAGGATAGATCGGATCCGATTTCGGGTTTGGCTTTTTTATGTTTCGAAAGAAATAATCATGTTTTTTTGTTGCAACGTACGTATACTGTATAAAACATTGACGCAATATGTGCTTCAAATTTAGTTACATAAAAATCAGCATGCAAAAAGCCTTTTTAGCTAAATTTGATAAATGTAAAACTAAGCTACATCCTGAGCAGGTATCGAAATGTGTTTATATTTTATGGAAAGAGAATTGAAGTTACGAGCGTCAGATTTTGAACTTCATATTTTATTAAAGGTGAAAAACATTCAGAATTCAAATTTCAACTTAGCAGTGTTTGTGTGTTTAGAATCTCGATAAAATTTAAATATAGAATAAAATAGAATAAACTAAATAAATAAATGAATGAATAAAGCCTCGATCTTGATAAAACATAATAAAACTATTCCTACTAATTTTATCGACAAATGTAGCGCGCTCTACTTTACGCCATAAGTTTCATTCCTTCGTCAACAACTGTAAACTACACACTATTCAGTCAAGAACTTCTGACAAATTTTGTTATAAGCTAAGATGTCCAAATGCATTGCTACTTTTTAACTGCAAACAACGCTAATATTTTGCCTGCAACGTTGCATAAATGATATATGCATTAGGGATGTGCCGGTTAACCGGAACCGGCTGGAACCGATCATTTTGTTGGAACCGGAACCGAGAACCGTTTCTTTCATTTTCTAAGAACCCAAACCGGGACCGATTTCTTGATTTTCTAAGAACCGAACCGATCTTTTTTGGAGTAGGTTATCGGTTTTTTAAAAGTAGAGTTAAAAATCGAACTTCATAAAATTTAGTGAAGACATGAAGCAGCGATTCAATCTTTTATTACCCAAAAGTTTACAGATTAAGACTTAGTATGCAAATTTTGTTCCGGGTAAATTATATTTTTAAAATGACAGTCGTTCTGCTTTTTTTGCCATGTAGCCTGTTTTTTGAGAGGGTCGTAAACACGCCTGAGCGTGGGGGTTGGGGGTATGCACCCCCCGAGAAACCAAAATACCCCCCCCCCGAAATCAAAACACCTTCCCCCAGAATTCAATCTTTGAAAATTTTTTTTCGTTTTTTTCGCGAATTTTTTGATGCCAATGAATAGTGATTGATGAGAAACGTCGAAAAATGGTGTTTTTATCGCCATACCACCATTTTTAAGGCCATTTTTTGACCTTCAAAAAATCTTGCACTCCCCCAGAATTTTCTTTGCTGCCCACGTATGGTCGTAGATGATTCCAGCGCCACTGAACAGCTGTTCGGATGGAACGCTTATAGCTGGCGCTGCAAGATACTGCTAAGCTATAGACGCGAAAATAATATATTTTATTCAATAAACACATAGATAATATTCAGTGATTTATAAGTAAATTGTCAACTAGACGTAAAACTTGTCTGAACGTGCAGTTGCCAGATTGAAACGACTTACTGAATAATTTATCTTTCGATAATATCGTCATATGTTACCGTGAAGTCAGGGTATCAAGAGCGTACATACTTCAACACAGGAACCGAGAACCGGAACCAACGGTCCTCTATTTGAAGAACCGAAACCGGAACCGGCGGTTCCAACTTACGGAAGAACCAAAACCGAAGCCGAAGTTCTTGGTTTTCAAGAACTGGAACCGTAACCGAATTTTTTTGAAAAACCTGGAACCGGAACATCCCTAATATGCATGTATGTACATGTGTTCGTGCGCTAAGTCATTGTACCATCCGGAAATAAACCTACTATGTATATAAAGCACATATGTAATGCATACAGCTTGCTCAGTAAATGTCAGTAAATGAATGAAGAGTTAATTACATAAAGAAACATGACAAAACTTGCACATAAGAGATGCATTATTTTTAGAAGTTATAGGTAATTATGTATTTAAATAAAAATTGAAAGTGTTTTGTCTACAAAAATTGTTCTTTTAAGTTTTTTACTTATCTTAACATCTTACTATTCGAAACCCGAAAAATTTCAGCAAAAAATTCGGGTTCGGGTACGGGTTCGCGTTTGAAATTCTGGGATCTTCGGGTTCGGTTTCGGGTTTGCCAAAAAGGTCGGGTTGTTTCAGGTTCGGGTCCAAGTTCGGGTACCCGGCACATCCCTACTACCTGAGGACAAGAGAAACAGGAGCAAAATCGATGTTTTAATTTGAATGACTCTTAACTTTTTCTAACTTGCAATAGGGTTCAATAAGAGGTCTGATGAAGTATAAATTAGTGTCCACTATTACTAACCCATTATTTGCGTTTATTTATGAACATTCTACAAGGCGACCGAAAACACAATCAAAGCACACCAAACCCAATTTCTTACCGAATCCACAATCTCTTCTTTAAATACACATCAGCAGGAACATGCTCACATAAAAATTTCCATAAAAACAACAAATAGCAATAGACTAAACCTATTGAGCAATAGACCGACGTTAACATTAGTGGAAAAAAAGGGAAAAGCGCATCCAAGCCGAGAATATAGCAATGGACAAACGAACAATAAAATTCTACCACACCGAGACCTAATAAATAAGCGGTTTCGTAACAATTAAGAAAGGGTAAGCAAAGACGGCCGGGTGACATCGGTGGAATATCTAAGTAAAACTGCAGACCGTGGACCAAAACGAAGGAATACAAGAAGACGAGCAAATATTTGATAGGCGATTCGAATCCGGTGAAAAATAAAGGAAATAAGCTACAATTGCCAACCGTATTAGCTATAATTATAACTTTAGCGTACCCGAAATCCGTAAATAACAATAGTAAAGGTACCGTGAACATAAGCATAGCTTTTTCGTGGACATGCCAACCGAACATGTAGCACGAAAAAGCGCATAATACGAGAAGCTTCAGAAAATCACTAGGCTTGCTATCCTTGATAAGCATAATAATGGCAAAAGGCATTATGCAGATTAGAGTACAAATAAGGCAAATAGTCGGAGAGATGGTGAGCAATACCGTATGATCGAATGTTTGCACTAAACCAGTCGTATAGCCCGGCGATTCAAAAGAATTAATAGAAATTAATTTGGATAGTTTGTTTAGGGACAAATCGGCCGCATTGTAAAGCGCCCAAAAATTTGGCGCCCAATAAGCGTGCGTCAAACCGCGTTTGAACGGAAAAAGCTGCCGCGCCATTTGAGCGATTTGCCCCGCGGACTTGAATGGAAAAAACGAAACGCAAAACACGGATAATACTACAAGGATCAATTTTAAGCAATTCTTGACGATTAAGTTACGAGGTAAAACTTTACGGTTCACGAAACAATAATTCTTCAGGAAGTAAACTCCATAGGCCGGCGCCATATACAAGAATATGTGTTTGAAATTCAACAGAACGCAATACCAAACGGCGGCTGTCAGAAAATTTCCCTCGTACACTTGCGTAATGGAAAACAACAAAAATCCTAATAGCAGGGCGTTGTACTGGAAATGAACGGAATCCACCAATATTAAGCCAGCATTGGTGAGCAAGAATAGAGGCAAGGCTAATCCTAAAAAGCGTTTCCGTACGGTTAAATTCTTGCCGTTCCGTAACAAAGCGCTGGAACATAAAACGGCGGATAGTAAGAATAAGATATCGCTTAATAAGACCGTAGTACGTTGGAATATGAGTACATTTTGATTGAAAATAGGTTGGGTACTAATCTCGACTATGGCTCTATCTAGATTAGCGGCGGGTATTGACAATCCGTATTCAAACCAGGCAAACAACGGTGGATAGTCTAAGGTCCACTGCGAAGTATTCTCAAAGTACCATTCATTGATAGGCAAAGAATGCGTAATGGCGAGCCAATTTCGATGAACCTGACAATCGTTTGATGAAATAGTGAAAATTCGATAAATCAAAACAGCAAATCAGAATCGTGACTATTTACTCCTCATTTTCATTTTCTATTCTCCTATTAATTAATTGTACAGAAGATACGCGCAGGCACTGGAATGAATAGAATGCGGAAGGAACGAGCGCAAATGTTCGAAGATTGCAAATCGTAAAATTTTCAACCGAAGTCGGCGGAATGATACAAAAGTCATAAATTCTGGTTGAAAAATCGAAATAATAGTTTAACCTTACGAATAACGATTGAAAAACTTAAAAATGAAAAATTGTTCCCTAGCGGCAGAAAAATGGTATTAAAACGATAATTCTGGGAAGATCAAAAGATTCAAGATATTTTTCAATAATGAATAAACTGCACATATGTATGCATGTATGTCTGAACGTGGATGCACAGGGTCATGGTCGGCAGCATATATGCACACCATGGGAATTCTGGGAAGGGAAGAAGAAATTTTAAAGTGCCTTTTTTGGGCGCAAAATGGTAAGCACCCGTCAAAAACATCATTTTTCGGCGTTTCTGATGGTGCTCTATCTTTCTAGAGATAGAGCACCATCAGAAAGTGCCTTTTTTGGGTGCAAAATGGTAAGCACCAGTCAACATTTTTCGGCGTTTCTGATGGTGCTCTATCTTTCTAGAGCATAAAAATAGAAAATTTCGAGAAAAAAAAACAAAAAATGTCGAACAAATTGAACAAAATATAGTCAAAACATGAGTATATGGCGCGAAGCGCCGAAAATTTGACTCTTTTGAGCAAAATGATAGCTAGACAGGCTTAAAAAGCACCTTTTCTACGAATTTTTCGAAAATTTTTGGGAACTTTCGAAAAATCGCGAATTCTGGGGGGTTCAAAAAATTCCTGGGGGGATGAAATTTTTTCGGAGGGGGATGAAAACCCCCAAACCCCCCAAGATCATGTATGGTCAGCAGAGGGGTAAAATCCCAGAAATCCTGGCCAGTAAAATTAGTGTTCACACTTTTTTGCTAGTCAAATGACGAAAATGATCAAAATAGCCTATATAAAACGCTTTTATGTGATAATACCGCATTTTTTAAACTATTTACATTTCACTTTAACTAAGTAGAATTATTTAAATTAGTTTAGCTAAATTTGATGCACTTGATTCTATTTATTTCATTTTCCATTTTATTTCTATTTAATTTGCCTTAATCGCTTTCAACACTTTAAAATAGAAATTGATCAATTTGACGAGAAATTTTGATTTTTTTCAAGAACATTTTGACTCAATTTCGGGCTCCTTATGAGTAAACATCACAAAAATGATTATTCGCGCCCGGAAGAAATTGGCATTATTATTGCTTTTTTCATCCAAAATTATGCGAAAATTGTTCCGTTAGCTCGAAATCGTTGCACATTACCTACCTGTCTTACCCTTCAAGATGTTATAATATCCCTTTCACCATATGAAGGTGCGCAACGCAAGGTCAAACATTCAGGCAATATAAATCGAAAATTTGGAGATATCTAAGATTTTGTTTGTATAAAACCATACATGCACAGTATGGGAATTCTGGGGGGAAACCTAAAGTGCCTTTTTTGGGCCAAAAAATGGCCGGTACGCGTTAAAAAACATCGTTTTTTGGCATTTCTGACGATACTCTATCCTTCTAGAGCATGAAATCAATCATGAATGAAATTTCGAAAAAAGTCGAATAAATTGACCAATATATCGCTTAAAACATGAATATATGGCGCGAAGCGCCGAAAACTTGGCGATTTTGAGCTAACTTTTTCTACCAATTTTCAGGTAAGTTTAGGAAACTTTTGAAAAATCGCTAATTCTGGGAGGGGTGAAAAATTTTTTGCGGGGGGGAGGGGGGTGAAAAATGATTCTGCGGGGGGTGGAAACCCTCCCCCAAACCCCCCAAGATCATGTATGTATAAAACTATTTCAAAAAAGAGAAAAAACGATGCTATAGCTTTAAGACCATCTTTTTTTGCATTTGTGGAAAATAAATAGCGTTCTTGAACTCAGAAACAAGATCATTTCGCCTTTTTGGACTAAAAACAGCTATTCAACCCTTTTTAAAGTAACTCAGAAAAACAACTATTTAGCGTTGCTGAACTCACAAGGTATCATACTAACAGGGGTATGGAGGATCCCCACTCAAAGTTGGTGTCAGTCCCATTCCCCAGCCAGCAAATTTTTGACCACCCCAATTTTTAGGAAAAATTGAATTTTTGGACGATTTTAGGTCGTTTTTGCCGAAAATTGTAGTTCATTTAACCCCCCCCTAAAAATTGACAAAGGCCCCACCCTAAATTTCGAGCCTTTACATCAATGCATGGCATGAGTTTTTCTGAGTTCTAGAAAGGCTATGCACCTAGTTTAGTGAGTTCAAAAGAGGTTATATAGCAATGACCCCTCCCTTTCTGTATCTAATTCGAAAACACATTTTGCTCTATTTTTCGTTTCGAGCTAATAGGATCGACAATTTCCCTCGAAAATTTGAGTTATATCTATGCGACAGATATGTAGCAAATTGACGCAACAGAAAGCTAGAGTTCTCCAATACATATTTTAAATTATTAACTAGGTCAATAAAAACGAGTCTACGAAATGTTTTAGCATGAGGAACCTTGTGCATAAATGAGTCACTTACGCAGAATATAACTGAAACATGGGTATTCCGCGTAACTTACTTCGAAATCTGTTGATCGATAACAATAAAAGAATAGAGCTTTCAGAGCAAACACAGCGGCAAGAAGCGAGCCGAAGCGATGCATGTCCATAACTGCACAGAGGCCAAAATAAATCTAAAAAGTAAAGAAATTGCAAGTCAGCATGTATACACGCGATTTATTTTGAAAGCGTTATATTAAGTACGCAGAATGCACAATCGGTCTAAGCAATCAGCCCTGGATAAGTAGTGTAGCTTGAGGTTTGATATTAAACAATCGAAGTGACCCCACAAAAGTAGTTGAACGTTAGGATCGCATAGATACTACCTTACATGCATACGTACTATTTGAGCATAGTTGGGCGATGCCGCGCCACCCGCGCCACCAGGTGGCACCAGAAGGCACTTTGGTACCTTCAGAACCCCAGCTGGGTGGCGCCAGAAAAAACAGTTCTTGATTGAGGGGGTAGGATTTTTGACCCAAAAAATAAAAAAGTGAGAAAATGATACAACCAACCAACTAGCCAACCAACCAATCAACTAATCGGTCAACCAACCAGCCAACTAGTTAACCAAACAACCAACCAACCGGCCAAACAACGAACCAACTAACCGGCCAACTAGCCAACCAAACAACTAACCAACCACCTACCCAACCAAACAACTAACCAACTGGCCAAACAAACAAACAAACAAACAACCAACCAACCAACCGCTCAACCAACCAACTAGTCAACCAACCAACCAACTAGCCAACCAAACAACAAACCAACCAGCTAAACAACCAACCAACTAGCCAACTAACTAGCCAACCAACCAATCAACTAGCCAAACCAAACAACCTACCAACCAAACGGCCAAACAACCAACCAACTAACCAGCCAACTAACCAGCCAACTAACCAGCCAACTAACCAATCAAACAACCAACCAAGTGGCCAAACAACCAACCAACCAACCTCAATAAAAGGGACCCCGGTACCTTCAGAACCAAAATCCATTGCCCAGGTATGTATTTGAGAGTGATTTCAACTTTACGTTTTAATTTAGTTTTTTAATTAATTATGACTCTATTTTAATTTTTGAATTCTCTATTATTTTCTAATTTCCATACTGAATTTTGTCTTTCCCCGCTAAGGGACAACACTATTCCAGCCCAAATCAAACGTAAACCTTTTTAACCATAGACCTCTCTACGTATATGCAGATGCAGCATAAAGTGTGGGAAAAATCCCATTCAGAGTTAGTCGTCCCCCAATCCCCATCCAAATTCAAAAATTTTTGACCCCTCCTTAATCTTTGAGGAAAACTTGCGCTTTTCGGTCATTATTATGTCTTTTTATTTTTGGCCCAGAATTTTGGGTCATTTATCCTTCATCTCTGAAAATTGCCGAGCATTTACATTCCTCTTTGCCTAGAATGACGTGGAAATAGAAAAATAGGTATTTAAGAAAAACAGTCCTCCATATTCCTAAATATTACAACACTAGCAAAGGAAAATGCTTTGATGGAACAAAACAAACGAATATACTTGAGATTGTGGACTATTTAGGATTTAAAAGGATGGTTTAGGAAAAAGCTACCTATGCATACGTCTGAAGTCGCAAAATCTATTAAAAATCAGACTTTCACTGAGCAACGCAAAAAATCGAAGTATATCGAAGCAGATTGAAATGAACTACTGAAACAAAAACGATTTAAAAAGCAGTAAGTTAGCCATGCAGTAGCTGGAGTTAACTAGGAGCGACTTTGCAAGCCAATTGAATGAAATAGCAAACATCGATGCATTCAAGACAATCAGAAAAATTGTTCAAAGCAGTAGGAAACGCGTAAGCTTACGAGAAACAGACAAGATGTAGGTACACTTGCATGCCCCCCAACGATCGTGTGCACAAATTAATTGACGCCAGTGTTTTTTTTTTGTACAAGGTCCGTTTGTACATGTACAAAGATGGTCCCCAAAAGTCGTTGTACATTTTGTACATGCAAATTTTTGTGTACTATACTATAGTACAGTAGCGATTTTAGTGTGGTTAAACAGGGTTTTCGATCTTTGGTAGTGTATTATAGCTAATTTCTGGGTTTCTGACGCCAAAAAATACTAAAAATTATCTGAAAACGGCGTGAAGCGCCGAAAAATGTTGACATTTTTCCATTCTAAATGCAAATTCTGCCATTTTAAAGATTTATAGGACAAATAATTTATCAGTTCGGAGCGAAGCGCCGAAAATTGTGGGAATTTTACATCTTTTTACAGTTTTTGTCTTCCTAGAAATCTTTGTACATTTTGTACACACAAAATTTTTGGGCACTATAATATGGTATAGCAGCGACTTTAGTGTGGTAAAAACAGAGTTCTCCAACTTTTCATAATGTGTTTTAGCTAATTTCTGGGTCTCTAAGGGTAAAAATCACTAAGAATCGTCTTAAAACGGCGCGAAGCGCCGAAAAATTTGACATTTTTACTTTTGAAATGCAATTTCTGCCATTATAAAGATATATAGAACACACAATTACTCATTTCGGCGCGAAGCGCCGAAATTTTCCCGAATTTTAGACCTTTTTTGCAATTTTTGTCTTCCCAAAAATCTTTGTACATATACAAAGACGGTCCCAAAAAGTCTTTGTACATCGGGAAAAATCTTTGCCGAGTACAAAAAAAACCGTGATTGATGCCAGGTTTGCTTGCTATAATGTTAATGATAACGAAATAAAACACCTTTAAATACAATTGCAGTTAGTTTTCTATTTTTGATGATATGAAGCAAGTCAACGTTGCAACTAGCAAGCAATTTACAAAAAGTAAACATTTTAGATTATGTTTATACACTCTTATGTGAAGCATTGAACATTATTTAAAGAAGGTTACAATTTTTCAGAGGCCGAATACTATACTTCAATTTGAAATATTATTTGCAGTCAAAATCAGCGACCTAGGCTGCGAATAATTTATTACACTGTTTTTTCATTTGCAGTCAAGGTTACTGGTTTTTTACTGCAAATAATGTACTGTGCGCCATATTATTTTCAGTCTGGGCGCTGGTTTTTGACTGCAAATAATATTTAACTGTGACCGATCTTATTTGCAGTTTAGGCCGCTGGTTTTTTATTGCAATTAATATTACATTCTGTGCTAGGATTATTTACAGTTGACTGCAAATTTAAATAAATAAAAAAGATTAAATATAAAAAATAATTTTTAAAAATTTAAATAAATTAAAAAGCAAAGGCTAAAGTTTCTAATATGGTCGGCTCACCGATTCTCCTAAAAATACTTTTTCTGATAGATTCGAGGACGCTGAGTCCAGAAAAAAGCGTTCTGGGGGCTGACGAATATTTGTGGAGATAGAGCCCTTCAAACTTTCAAAAAACGTGATAAAATAAATGTTCTTAGAGCTCTATCTCCACAAATATTCGTCAGCCCACAGAACAGTTTTTTCTGGACTCAGCGTCCTCGAATCTATCAGAAAAAAAAGTATTTTTAGGAGAATCGGTGAAAAAAATTTTTGAAACAAAAAATTTTGGTCAATAGGTACTTGCCTACAACTCGCCAAACTTTCTTATACGAGCATCTTAGGCTTGGGCTTAGAAAGTGTGTTCACATTGGTGCCAGCTGATGGTCTAAGCCTGAGACAATTTTTGCCCCAAATGTGCCTTAGACTTAGACCATCAGCTAACACCAATTATATATGCACGGCAAGTCCGGATCAATAATTATCATGAATCGTGCACACCCTTCTTGGGCTTCGCTGCGTACCCGCAAGCATATTTGGGCAGCACCAAAGTTCTGGGGGTTCACATAATTTTTTGTATCTTTTTAGGAAAAAAGTTTATTTTTTCTTCAATTTTAAAAAAAAATTTATGCAACAGCCCCCATTTTTAACATTTCTTCATTAAAGTTCAGACGTTAAAAAAGCGTATAAAAACTGTTTTTGGGAAAATTGAGAAAAAAACCATATTAGAAAAAAATCCAAAACAAATAACTCAAAAATTCGTAAATGACTACAAAAATTTTAGAAGACCTCACAAAGTAAAAACGGAGTTTTTGAAGAATATGGTGTGAACCGATTTTGCGCCATTCTGGCAGAATTGCCACACAATTGCGCAAAAACGATACTTTGTGTCACTAAAAGACGCGGAAAAAAATTATAAACCAAATCCATACAAAACTCACCGAGTTACGGTACTTCAAACATCATACTTCGACATTCACCATTTTGAACCACTTTAAGGAATGTTAACAGTTTATCAAAGGTTTCCAATTTTTACTAATTAATATATTTTTCTGCCATTTTCAAGGTCGCAGATTACAAAAAATTAAGTTATACTGCATGGAAACCAAGATTAAAGAAATTCTTTTGTAATTTTTTGCCCAAATTTTCGAGAATTTTTTTTCAATTTCTCTATTTTTAGCATTGTTTACATCCAGATAAAGATTTCTACTTAAATACGATTCAAACAGCATTTTTGGATTATCTTAAAGTTCCAACCATTTGAAGATTCAAACAGTGGAATGCAGAATAACATGCACCCAACTTAGGTCGACCTAAGCATCTATACATCGACCTGAGCATCTATACATCGACCTAAGCATCTATACGTTGACCTAAGCATCTATACCTCGACCTAAGCGGGAGCGACCTCGACCTAAGCAGCCGAAAACACCTTCTCAGATAAACTAAGCCTAAGCCTAAGCGTCATTTAAGCAGAAACTTGAATTTTCACATTATCTAGACAAAAAGAACCATGCGAAAAATTGTTTTTTTCAAATTTAAAAATTTTCAAACAAAATTTTTTTCCGTAAAATAAAAGTTATTTTTTCGTAATCAGCGACCTTGAAAATGTCAGACACATATGTTTTCAGCCCAAATTCGGAACATTTTTGGTAAACTGTAAAATATCTCACTTTAATGTAGCTATATCCTGAGTAACTCTATCTTCACCAATATTGGTCCGTTTTTCATAAAATTTTTTTCCGCACTTTCTTTATGCATGTCCTTCTCATTTCAATCAATATCGTTCCTTTCCACGTACATCTGCAAGTTTTCCGTTCACACCATATAGTAAAGTTTAGCCGTAAAAACCTCAAAAAATCTCAAATGCGAAAAAAACCTCAAAATTTGAGGTAAAACCCATGATTGGCAACTCTGATCACGAGTGTCGAATGTTGCCAGGTCAAAATTTTAAAAACTGTCACAATTCTTCAGAAAAACTGCCATCCCCTGTACAAAGTAGATGGATGGAAGCGGCCCAGTTGCCACTTAACAGCACTGGCTACGCCAGTGCTAGTAAGTGGCAACGCTGCGTCTGTCTAAGGACAGAGCACTCGCCAACATAAGAAACCGTTATCCAACACAGTACACATTTTTATTTTCCTAAAAGATTGAATGTTCTAACCTGGTCTTCCGTAGAGTAAGAGCATTTTTTAACAATTATATGTAGCGCGTTAGCGCATACCTATGTATAATATGGTTGGGTACCCCCAACATATGTCACCCCTTACAGCTATAACGGCACACATCTGAGAGGTGCGGTTTCTT
Source organism: Mermis nigrescens (assembly GCA_036768485.1). Lineage (NCBI taxonomy): Eukaryota > Metazoa > Nematoda > Enoplea > Mermithida > Mermithidae > Mermis > Mermis nigrescens. Next base: position 221,967 of record JAVLUZ010000157.1, on the reverse strand, counting down.
TAAAAGGTAGATAAATAAAAAACTTAGGAACCCCATTTTTTCTTGTTTACACTCAATACCGAGCACGTCGTGAGTGTGTAAAGTTTACACCAAAAATTCGAATGAGTTGCAGAGGGCCAAGTTTTTCAAAAAATGTTTCCCCTACTTAGTAGGTTACGAATCTGGTCTTAAAATTTCTTTACACTCCTTGGTTGCTGCACAGGAATGTAAATTAGACGGGTTTTTACTGTTTTCATGTGCAAGAGCATATCTAACTCAGTTTTACATTCTATGCAGTCTGATCGGTTTCAGAAGGTAGACGGTTATAAAATCTAGAGGAGTCTTTTTTCATTTTTTATTTTTAAACTAATATTTTCAAATTTAGAGGCGGTTTATTGTAGAGAGTCTGGGACAAGAAATATTTTTCCCTGCCATATTCTCCACTTAATAATAATTATAATAATTATATTAATAATAATAATAATATTTTATTAGCAATTAATACCGTAGAAAATGCAATAGAAATTACATGAAAAAGGATATATACAGAACGTGGTAACTACCTTTAAAATGTGCCTCGTCTTAAGCGCTAGACGTCAAAATTTATTTTGTTTCTTTACAATCAATATTGCGTTATTAGTGCAGGTGCAAACTTTACACTGAAAATTTTTTTCCGCCAAGAGCGTCGTAGATGATGATTTTTTCAAATGTTCTCCATAAGGTCAGAATAACGAATCTGACCTCTAAACATTTCTACAGCCA
>JAVLUZ010000157.1:194203-221126 GCA_036768485.1 Mermis nigrescens | reverse complement strand
ATTTCGGTATTACAGAAAGCGGAATAAACAGTGATATTCCAGGAATAAAGTTGGTATGACAGAACGCGGAATAGCGCCGTTCCGGGCGCTAACCTCGGGATAAAACGGCGGAATAAAAATAAGCGGTATGACAGAAGGCGAAATAAGTCATCTCGGGAATAAAAACAGCCGCTTTTATTCCGCCATTTTATACCTGGTCAGAGCAGGTATAAGTCAGCGGAATAGTAGTAAAAATCGTTTCTAATGCGGTCTTAAAGGGTGTAAATGTGTCGAAAAATTTCAATAAGATAGTTAATCAATTCTTCTTTATCCTGAAATTCAATATTGTTGTTCTCGCTTGTATTTACGATCAAAAAGATGCAGAAATTTTTCTTGTGCGTTTGCTCCATGAGTGCAGCTCGTCTAGTTGAACTCTTGGTAAAGAGATTTTAAAATTTTTCGATCATGCATTACTAAACACGCTGAGTGGAGTGATTTAAAAAATTATTGCAGTAAGTAGTAAGCATAATCAACAAGTTGACAGAAATATTCACCATGAGTACACAAAAAAGTAGATTTCCATGCGCAAGCTATGATAAATTTTTTGATCTCGATGGTAATGCTTTATTTTTATTTTTGTTTTCCGTAGAAGCAAGCAAGTGCCTTTATTAAAACATTTATTTGGTGACATTCAGAAGTCTCAATTCCATGCATCAATGCACAAGTTACACGCACACACTACACACAACATTGTATTTGCGTCCTATTCGAACAAATAACGTGACGTGATTACAGTATGCAGTATGCGTTAGATGGGCAATCTATACACAAAACCAATGGAATGCATAGCTTAACCCTGGGATAGCTTCACTTATCCCAGGAATAGCTATTCCTCGCGTATTTCGCGTTCTGTAATACCAAATTTTCTTATTCCTGGGATAGCTTATTCCGTCCCTTAACCCAGGAATAGCTATCACGAGAATAAGTTTTATTACGAGAACAGCTATTCCCGGAATAGGGCTTATCCCAGGAATAACTTATTCCGCTTTCTGTCATACGGCCCATAGTGTGTCGCCCGGGACCACCTTCCCTCTTGAAATTATCATATCTTCATTTCCTTTCCCACATATATTTTTAATAAAAATCTGGGATAGGAAAATGGGCACTCGGGCTTAATGCGACTTGAGTACAAATTGGTATGTGTGCTATCATATCATACGTGTGTTAAAACTCTACATGTGTGTGTCTCATATTTGTGCCTATTCCATTTGTACATTCTTTACCGTAAGCTTTGCCCATAGGCCTATTGTTATTCTCGTAGATCCATTCCGCGTTTCTTTGTCCGCGTTTGATACGCCTCTTTTTTGTATCGTTTAAAACTGCGTGCGAGCGCAGTTTTGACGATATTAGGATCATTCCTCCACTTTAAGATTTTTCGTTTTACATTGAGCTTCCAAGCCCGTTTTTCGCCAGCTTCTATGCTGTGCCTGTTTTCTTTTCCGTGCGACATGTTTTTCCGCACGTAGTCTCCCTGTTGTTTTTCCCCTGTGTGGCTGCAGGGAAATCTCGTCGTTTTCGTCGCATAGTGGGCAGGTTTCTTTTCGCCCCTACGCATTTGCTATTTTATTTGTGTGCCATTCCGGCATTTGTAGTATGCCGTTGGCGGGCTACGTGCCCTCGTAATTACATTGTTTATTTTAACCGATTAGCGTAACATGACAGTCGGCAGCATGCATCTTCATGCTGTGGCGCTTTTTCATTGCTTCATAATTTTCTGTCCAAAAATATTGCAAAAATTAATTATTTAATTAACGATGTTGGGCTCGGTTGAATTTCCGTGCTATTGAATTCTGTTCTTGTGCTACACTATACTTAGGAACCTTCAATATTTTCAAGCACCAGAATTCGGTCCCAAAACAAGTTAAATAATAATCTTTTTGAGCCCTCAATTAGGTTTCCGGGGAACTTACATTATTTAGGTACTTAAATTCAAAAGGGGTTAAGTGAGTAAGTTTCACTAGGTGCGTGCATAGAGGGCCGGGCTATCTTGATAGGCCGGGCCATTTACCCCCGAGTCGCCGTTTGTGCGAGCGCGTGAGCTTAAGCTAGGGTGTAAGTAAGCAAGTGGACGTAGGTCACCCCCTGCGTTTACACAACTAAACGCGCGTTCACATGGTGCCGACGTTGCGGGAATGACCAAAATCGTGGATGCAAGTCTGGACTGAATGCTTCGTATGAATCCAACAAGATTTAGTCTTCAACCCAAAATATGAAATTTTTTGTTGAATTCAACAAAATTAGTCTTGAAACCGAAATATGAAACTGTTTATGTTTATACAGCCAATTAAGTTCTGAGGTTCCTACAAAAAACTGACAGTGGACATTGGGAACAATACTTTTATTAGAAAACAGTGATAATGTAAACTTAACTATAGCTGTTGTTGATTTGACAAGTAATTAGCTGTTGTATGAATTGACAACTTAACCTGTTTTTCCGCCTCCACTAAACAAATGAAACATCGGCTATTTAGCACAGGTCAGAGTTCCTTTTAAGCTCTACAGCACAGTTTGAAAATCAGACAATAAAAGAAAAACTAACGTGAACATAGGCGTCAAACGCATACAACACTCCCCAAACAGAAGGGAAGACTTGCAAAACGCACGTCAAACGTCGGATAACACAACGTGGAAGAAGTTAGAACTTTTGTCTGGTAGATCGGACTAACCGGACTTAGTCCGCCAAAAAAGGACTAGTCCTTTTCCGGACTAACGGCCAAAAAAAGACTAGGACTATAGTTCTAAGACTAAAGGACCAGTCCGGACCACACATGGGCGTGGGGGGATCTGGGGGGGGTCCAGACCCCCCCAGATCCCCCCACGCCCATGTGTGGTCCGACTGGTCCTTTAGTCTTTGAACTATAGTCCTAGTCTTTTTTGGCCGTTAGTCCGGAAAAGGACTAGTCCTTTTTTTGGCGGACTAAGTCCGGTTAGTCCGATCTACCAGACAAAAGTTCTAACTTCTTCCACGTTGTGTTATCCAACGTTTGACGTGCGTTTTGCAAGTCTTCCCTTCTGTTTGGGGAGTGTTGTATGCGTTTAACGCCTATGTTCACGTTAGTTTTTCTTTTATTGTCTGATTTTCAAACTGTGCTGTAGAGCTTAAAAGGAACTCTGACCTGTGCTAAATAGCCGATGTTTCATTTGTTTAGTGGAGGCGGAAAAACAGGTTAAGTTGTCAATTCATACAACAGCTAATTACTTGTCAAATCAACAACAGCTATAGTTAAGTTTACATTATCACTGTTTTCTAATAAAAGTATTGTTCCCAATGTCCACTGTCAGTTTTTTGTAGGAACCTCAGAACATAATTGGCTGTATAAACATAAACAGTTTCATATTTCGGTTTCAAGACTAATTTTGTTGAATTCAACAAAAAATTTCATATTTTGGGTTGAAGACTAAATCTTGTTGGATTCATACGAAGCATTCAGTCCAGACTTGCATCCACGATTTTGGTCATTCCCGCAACGTCGGCACCATGTGAACGCGCGTTTAGTTGTGTAAACGCAGGGGGTGACCTAGGTCCACTTGCTTACTTACACCCTAGCTTAAGCTCACGCGCTCGCACAAACGGCGACTCGGGGTAAATGGCCCGGCCTATCAAGATAGCCCGGCCCTCTATGCACGCACCTAGTGAAACTTACTCACTTAACCCCTTTTGAATTTAAGTACCTAAATAATGTAAGTTCCCGGAAACCTAATTGAGGGCTCAAAAAGATTATTATTTAACTTGTTTTGGGACCGAATTCTGGTGCTTGAAAATATTGAAGGTTCCTAAGTATAGTGTAGCACAAGAACAGAATTCAATAGCACGGAAATTCAACCGAGCCCAACATCGTTAATTAAATAATTAATTTTTGCAATATTTTTGGACAGAAAATTATGAAGCAATGAAAAAGCGCCACAGCATGAAGATGCATGCTGCCGACTGTCATGTTACGCTAATCGGTTAAAATAAACAATGTAATTACGAGGGCACGTAGCCCGCCAACGGCATACTACAAATGCCGGAATGGCACACAAATAAAATAGCAAATGCGTAGGGGCGAAAAGAAACCTGCCCACTATGCGACGAAAACGACGAGATTTCCCTGCAGCCACACAGGGGAAAAACAACAGGGAGACTACGTGCGGAAAAACATGTCGCACGGAAAAGAAAACAGGCACAGCATAGAAGCTGGCAAAAACGGGCTTGGAAGCTCAATGTAAAACGAAAAATCTTAAAGTGGAGGAATGATCCTAATATCGTCAAAACTGCGCTTGCACGCAGTTTTAAACGATACAAAAAAGAGGCGTATCAAACGCGGACAAAGAAACGCGGAATGGATCTACGAGAATAACAATAGGCCTATGGGCAAAGCTTACGGTAAAGAATGTACAAATGGAATAGGCACAAATATGAGACACACACATGTAGAGTTTTAACACACGTATGATATGATAGCACACATACCAATTTGTACTAAAGTCGCATTAAGCCCGAGTGCCCATTTTCCTATCCCAGATTTTTATTAAAAATATGTGTGGGAAAGGAAATGAAGATATGATAATTTCAAGAGGGAAGGTGGTCCCGGGCGACACACTATGGGCCGTATGACAGAAAGCGGAATAAGTTATTCCTGGGATAAGCCCTATTCCGGGAATAGCTGTTCTCGTAATAAAACTTATTCTCGTGATAGCTATTCCTGGGTTAAGGGACGGAATAAGCTATCCCGGGAATAAGAAAATTTGGTATTACAGAACGCGAAATACGCGAGGAATAGCTATTCCTGGGATAAGTGAAGCTATCCCAGGGTTAAGCTATGCATTCCATTGGTTTTGTGTATAGATTGCCCATCTAACGCATACAGCATACTGTAATCACGTCACGTTATTTGTTCGAATAGGACGCAAATACAATGTTGTGTGTAGTGTGTGCGTGTAACTTGTGCATTGATGCATGGAATTGAGACTTCTGAATGTCACCAAATAAATGTTTTAATAAAGGCACTTGCTTGCTTCTACGGAAAACAAAAATAAAAATAAAGCATTACCATCGAGATCAAAAAATTTATCATAGCTTGCGCATGGAAATCTACTTTTTTGTGTACTCATGGTGAATATTTCTGTCAACTTGTTGATTATGCTTACTACTTACTGCAATAATTTTTTAAATCACTCCACTCAGCGTGTTTAGTAATGCATGATCGAAAAATTTTAAAATCTCTTTACCAAGAGTTCAACTAGACGAGCTGCACTCGTGGAGCAAACGCACAAGAAAAATTTCTGCATCTTTTTGATCGTAAATACAAGCGAGAACAACAATATTGAATTTCAGGATAAAGAAGAATTGATTAACTATCTTATTGAAATTTTTCGACACATTTACACCCTTTAAGACCGCATAATTATTGTTTTCTTTTTTTGGATGCGGAATAAGTTGAGTATTTGGTTTCTCCCAAAAAATCGTATGGCTTGTTAGAAACTTTAGTTTTTTGCCCATTGTATGAAAAGAGTTATGTTAGGCGCGGGAAGCATATTTCATTGGAAACCATCCATTACATATTTCCCTAAATTTCTTGGATTTTGATGGAAAATTTGCATTTTCTGTGACTTAGCCGAGCGAAAGAAAACACGAGTTCTGAAGTTTTTTTTGACAAAAATTGATTTTTAGTATTCTTTCTCATGCGCTAATGACAAATAATGAACATGAATGGGCGGCAACAAAATTCTAGAAATTCGATGGGACATAATCTCTAAAAATATATAGCACCGAAAATTTTATTCTGACGATTTTTGGAAGTCTGTCAGATTCTCGGGGGGTCCAGCCTTCCAGACCCACCAGAACCCCCACGCATATATTTGGTTATATATCAATCTAATCGGGAGTAATACTGATTACCGACCTGAGCAGCCAAAGATTATTTTTTATCTAAAACTAAGCCTAATCGTTAGAAAAATAAAGTGAAAAACTGACTCATATGATAAATGTCGAAAGTGTTTAATGTTAATTTAATTTTAAATTTTATAATAACTCCACAAATTAGAATTATAAACTAAGGTCTGTAGCTTCAACAATATCGGATTTTCTTGAAAAAAATTTTTCTGTGTCTTCATTATCTATAAATTTTGCAGAAAATCTGGAATTACTAAACCTTGTTTTACTTATCCTCGAAAGCATACATGTAGCGGCTCGAAATTTTGGGTTGGGTTGCCTGGCGTACGTTGGCATGGGGCGGGGGTTTGGGGGTTCGCTCTCACCAGTCTTTTTGTTCAAGGTTCCTTTGTACATGTACAAAGATGGTTCTCAAAAGTCTTTATACATTTTGTACGTGCAAATTTTTGACGCCAAAAATTATTAAAAATGATATTTTAAAGATGTATAGGACAAACAATTATTCATTTCGGCTCGAAGCGCCGAAATTTTCTGGGACTTCTACACTTTTTACAGTTTTGTCTACCCAAAAGTCTTTGTACATCGGGAAAAATCTTTTCCGAATACAAAAAAACCGTGACTCGCACCAGCAGAATTTGAACCCCTCGCATTTCACTGTAGACCCCCAAAATCCTATTTTTCGTAACATTTTTGGCGTATTCAACCAGCCAGTAACCCCCCCCCCGTTCAGAATTTTCGTGCCGCTTATGTATGGTCCTCGGCCAATTTTTAAGGGGGGGATAAATGATTCTAATTCGTGACCAAAAATGGCCAAAAACGCCTAGAAATGACCAAAAAATTAAATTTATTCCTAAAATCGAGTGGAGGGTCAACAATCTTCTGACTTTGGGGGATTGGGGACGACCAACGAGGGTTTGGGATTCCCATCCCTCCTGTTACATGTTTTCCCGAAAATACACTTATACTCAACTTTAGCCAGAGATGCTACGATTAACTAGTTTCATTTTTTATTTTCAGACGTGTGTAGCAGTAATAAGGAAGCAAAGGGCAAACAGCCTTCGTAGCCTTTGGCGTCACTTCCCAAAAGCTTAGCAGTGCTTTTTGTATAGTATTGATTTCGCGAAAGTTAGTGTTTTTTAATTCGGATATATTGTTTGTAATAAATATAATTACTCTACTTGAAAGCTTTGCTAAAATGAGACACGAGAGCAAATGCAATGTGAGTGAGCGACGAAAGTTTAAACTTTTATCAATGATAGTCAACTAGTTTGTTCGGTAGAGAAGCGAATTTATTCGAATTGCTTTATAGTAGATTTTTCCAAGCTAGTGTTTTTAGACAATAATTGGAAATATTATAAATGCACCTTGTTTATAAGTATTTACGCCATGATTTTTATAAATTTTATACGTGCAAAATTTTGTGAGGTATTTTTTTGGTCGCTCTATGATTTTTACGTTTCTTAGTGAAAGGAAAAAATATTTGTCTGCAAAAGATTCGAAAATGTTATTTTCTATTCACAAAAACGAAAAGTCAGATTTTTATTAGAGCAATCGAAAAAGCTCGACAAAACATCTCTGCAGCAAGCGTAAACGAGTAATGCCTAAATTACTGGTGGTCAATAATTTTCGTAGACCAAAAATGTTCCAAAAAATGGTGGTAGGGGCAAAAGAGACTATTTTCTGTCGTCAAAGCTTTATTCGTAGACATGAAAAAATCGCGAAGAAACAGAAATAATTAATTTTGGGGCTTTGGTCTAACCGGACTCTCCCCCATGTCCATGTGCTTTACAATTTTAAGTCAACTTTTCATTCATGTAACGGCTCGAAATCTTACGTGGGTCAGGGTTCCCAGCTGTATAGGAAGGGAGTAAATGACTTCAATTTTTGAACCAAAATAGCAAAAATACCTATAAACAGCCGAAAATTCAAGCTTTCGCTTAAACGTTCGACTTTTGGATAAAAATCGGAGGGGGTCAAACATTTTCTATTTTTCTGGGGACGGAGAAACGTCAAACTGTTGGGTGAGGGACATACATGATCTTGGGGGTATTCACTCCCAGAACAAATCGAAATTTTCGACGCTTCGCGCCATTATATTATTGTTTTAGACGTATATTTTGTTCAATTTGTTCCAATTTTAATTTTTTCAAAATTGTTTGTGTTTCATGTTCTAGAAAGATTGATGCATCGTCAGAAACGCTGAAAAACGATATTTTTGACGCTTACCTACCATACCTGGGCATGCGGGTTTGGGGGGTATGCACCCCGAGAAGCCAAAATCCCCCCCCCCCCCGAAATCAAAATACCACCCCCAGAATTCAGTTTTTGAAATTTTTTTCGTTTTTTTCGCAATTTTCTGATGTCAATTGATAGTGCTCGATGAGAAACGTTGAAAAATTGTGTTTTTCCGCCATACCACCATTTTTAAGGCCATTTTTTTACCTTTGAAAAAATCTTGCACCCCAGAACTTTGGTGCCGCCCACTTATGGTACCTACCATCTTTGGACCAAAAAGAGGCACTTTATAATTTCACCTTTTTCCCCATAATTCCTATGCTGTGCATGTATGGTGGGGGATCCCCAAAAACCCCCTTGTTACATGTATGATTCTAAGTTTTTCTCGTAAAGTCTAAATAAATCGTCTTATGTATATTTCAATCCGCTTTTTATATTTTTATAGTCGTTTTAAACGCGCTGGTGACGCAGGACAAAACTTTGTGTTGTTTAACGTTGGAGCTACTTGCCTTTTAATCTTTAGCTTGCGATTTTTGTTTTTGGTCTTCGCCGCATATTTTGACACTTTTCTACGTTTTTCGTATTTTATGTCGATGTGCTTTGAATTGATTTGTGAAATAATGGTAGCCTAATTAATTTTAGGCTCAATTTTCGGCTGAAACAGCTTCGTCTTGTGATCACACCTGGGCGTGGGGGGTTTGGGGGGGGGTATGCACCCCCCCAGAAACCAAAATACCCCCCAGAAATCAAAATACCCCCCCAGAAATCAAAATACCCCCCCAGAATTCAATTTTTGAAAATTTTTTTCGCAAATTTTTTGATGCCAATGGATAGTGCTTGATGAGAAACGTCGAAAAATGGTGTTTTTTATCGCCATACCACCATTTTTAAGGCCATTTTTCGACCTTCAAAAAAATCTTGCACCCCCCCCCCAGAATTTTCTTGCTGCCCACGTATGCTTGTGATTGGTTTGATAGCCCGTCAGTTGCCCATACCATTTCTTAGATCATCTGGTCCTTTCTTTCTAATACAAATGCTGACAAGATGGGCAGTAGCAAAATTGTGGCGGGGTGCGTGATTTTTTATAGGTCAAAAAATGGGTCATAAAATTGTAATATGGCGGAAATTAACCATTTTTTAACGTTTCTCATCGATCACTATTCATTGGCACGAAAAAATCTCGAAAAAACAAAAAAATTCAAAATTGAATTCTGGGGGCATTTGGCCTTCTGTGGGGTGCATACCCCCTAAACTCCCCTTCACCCCACGCCTAAGTGTGCTGACAACCGTGTGCGCTTGGAACATCCTTTCTGAAAATTTAGACGAACCCTCGCAGTACCATGAATTAAAAAGGATGACGCATATATCTAACGGTTCGAGATTTAAGGAGTTCCCGGCCATTTGGAGGAGGGGCGTGAACGATTTCTAATTTTTGACCAAAAATGACCAACGTATAGGCTTGGCCAAAAGTTCAAGACGCCCCTAATATTAGTACCACGCAAGCTATAATGTTTGCAGTAACGTTTACAAACTTCAGTTAACTTACAGTGCGCACAAGTGAATGAGTCTAAACCAGCCTTTTTGCGCACTTTTCGAAAAACTAACTTTTATTTAAATCTGTTAAGTCGGTCTCGGGATGTTTATTGAAAAATCTAGCACTTTTGCCCGCGTTACGAGTTAATATTGTCTCTATGGTTCATGATGCTCAAATGTCTCTGAAGGCTATGTTGCAGAAACTGACCATTAATCGATAAATTGAAATTGATCGCTTATTAATCAATGTTGAAATTTGGCAACATCTTTCAAAGATATTCGAATATCGTGACTTAACTTTACCTATAAATATCTCGACAGCGGCTTAGCCAATTTCAATGAAACATTGTTTTTCAAAAAGTACGCAAAAAAATGCACTGGATTCTTTCTCTTATGCTCAGCATAAAGTATCCAACTTTGTAAATCTTGTTACAAGTTTAAACGGCATTTTTAGTTAAACGTTAAGGGCGGCTTAAACTTTTGGTCAAGCCTGTACCTAAAACTGGCTAAAAACGCAAGTTTTCACGAAAAATCGGCAGTAAGGGGCGGGGTCAAAATTTTTTGATTTTCTAGGATGGAGGGTACGATTGACTTTGGACAGGGGATCCCTCCATCTTTCTCTTCTTGTATTGGACGACGTCCTAGACGATCAGTTTATATGCAATTATTGCTAAGGAGGGTTCTCAACTACTATTTGTATTTATTTTATGCATGTCCATCATACATGGGCAGCAATTAAATTCTGGGGGTCCGATGGGGCAGAATTGCAAAAGGTTGCACCAAAAATTATATTCCGGGGTCTATCGATTTTGAGAGGTTCAGTTAGACCTCCACGTTTATGTGTGATGTCCACCTCACGCCTATGCGTATATACAATAAATTTTTTAATCTTGCTCCTAAAATCATTTCAAAGGAGCGACAGACATCTGGAAAAAGCATAAAAAATCGCATAAACTTATTCCAATGTTTTCTACTAGCTTGGACGTCATAGCACGGTAAGTTTCGACTGTAAAAACACTTTAATGTGGGGAATATGAGGTTTGGCTATACCTCGATTTCATATTTTTGTCGGATTATGTTTTATTTAACGGATAACGCGAAATTTCATTCGGTCTATGTATGTATTTCTCAACGTCACTTTGTTCCCGCTGCATTGTAAACGTGTAATTCTTATCTGAATTTTTTGCCCATCGTTTGCAGTAAGTCCGATTTTTAATATGCGATTAAATAAAAAGCTTTGAGCTCGTTTGATTACAAGATCACTTTTTGGTTATTTTTTATTTTACTGTTCATATTGCTTAATATTGTTTTACACTCTTTCGTCGTAGTATATTTATTCTCTTGTTCGCAGATATTGAGTAGGTACATACTTTGATGGACCGAATGATCGTGTCCACACCTGGGCGTGGGGGGGGGTATGCACCCCCCCAGAAACCAAAATACCCCCCCAGAAATCAAAATACCCCCCCCCAGAATTCAATTTTTGAAAATTTTTTTCGTTTTTTTCGCAATTTTTTGATGCCAATGGATAGTGCTTGATGAGAAACGTCGAAAAATGGTGTTTTTATCGCCATACCACCATTTTTAAGGCCATTTTTCGACCTTCAAAAAAATCTTGCACCCCCCCCCAGAATTTTCTTGCTGCCCACGTATGATCGTGTCTGCTTGACTGACATTGCGTGCATCACAATATATAGGTACTGCAAGTAAAGGGGCCGCAGAATTGTCATGTTTTAGGTTGCCTGTCTTGCAGTTTTCTGTAAGACGAGTCAATCTTATGTGGCAAACTTTATACTAGGTACCTACCAGACACGCACAGCATGGGAATTCAGGAGGAGGGGCTAAATTTCAAAGTGCTTTTTTGGCTCAGAAACGGTGGGTAGCGTCAAAAACATCGTTCTTCGCCATTTCCGACGATGCTCTATCTTTTTCGAGTATAAACAAAAAATTTCGAAAAAAAATTAAAAAAACTTGAACAATAAAATATGGCTAAAACATGAGTATATGGCGCGAAGTGCCGAAGAATTGACACTTTTAAACAAATCGCTAAAAACGGTTCGAAAACCACCTTTTCTACGAATTTTCAGCAAATTTTTTGGAAACCTTGAAAAAATCGCGAATTCTTGGGGGTTGAAGATCATTTTTGATACGTGTGTACCTTTTTCATTAGCACTCATGTAAAAGAAGAATAGCTAGTACATTGTACGTGTAGTTTGCTAGAAAACTGATATTTCGTGATTTTACAGCACGTTTGAAAGCGTCGCGCACGTTTTTATTCTTTTAAATGCATATTCCTCAACAGCTTTTTGGTTCTATGCAAAATTAGTTTAACACATTTTCGAAATTATAATTTTTTCAGCTATCGAAAATCATTAATAAGTGACTTTTTGCATCTTTGATGACGAGGTTGGGAGTGTGCGCGATACCCTGATACAAAAGTATTTGGATAACCATTTATAAATGTAATAATTTAATCCTCCGTTTACCCTGTCCTATGCCGGCCGGAGGCATAATGAATCACTTTCGTTGCATTTTTTTCTGTTCTACCTTATCCATGTGTCCAGAACTTTGTCTAGCCTCGTTTTGGCTTCAGTTACATCGTTTTAATGATTTAGCTCGAAGAGGAGTTATAGAGTAGTACGAAAAAGGCATTTTTTGGCCTATTTACAGTGATATCACAAAAACTCAAGATGGGAAAATAAGGTTCTAATAAGAAAGTTTTGTGGTTTATTCCTTTCCAGCCCTTTAAACGCATCCCCTGGATGTGTTTAACACAACAGAAATCTACTTTTCCTTGTTTTTGCATAATATCCAACAGGGGCCTATTCTTATGCATTGCGATAGTTTTTTAATTATACCTTTTTCAAGTATAATTTTCACAGAAAATAACACATATTCAGAAAGAGCATAAAAAATTGCACTTAATGAAATTAATAGCTGTCAGAGAATGAAGGCATAGTTTAATATGCACTAGGAGTTTTCGACTGCAAAAACATGATGGTAAACGGGTGAGTGAGATGGTGTGCCTTGGGGTTTGATGGTTCAAGGGGGAAACGAAAATCTGCTGCGCGATAATACGCGGGACTCGTAAGGAAAAATTATGTTAAAGCTAAACTGCAGCACCAAAATTTTGAGTTACAAAGGTCAAAAATGCCGTTATGGCGAAAGAACAATTTTCTCATCGTGCACTATCTATTGGCGCATACCATACCTGGGCGTGGGGGTTTGGGGGTGTGCACCCCCTCCAGAAACCAAAATACCCCCCCAGAAATTAAAATACCCCCAGAATTCAATTATTGAAATTTTTTGTTTTTTTTTCAATTTTTTTGATGCCAATGGATAGTGCTTGATGAGAAACGTCGAAAAATGGTGTTTTTATCGCCATACCACCACACATGGGCGTGGGGGGTATGCACCCCCAGAAGTTGAAATACCCCATCCCCCAGAAATCAAAATACCCCCCCCCAGAAAATTTTTTTTGCTTTTTTAGCGATTTTTTGATGCCATTGGATAGTGCTCGACGAGAAACGTCGAAAAATGGTGTTTTTTCGCCATACAACCACTTAAGACAATTTTTTGACCTTTAAAAATTTTTTCACCCCCCCCTCCAGAAATTTTTCACCCCCGCCAGAATTTCGGTGCTGCCCACCTATGCATACCACCATTTTAAGGCCATTTTTTGATCTTCAAAAAATCTTGCACCCCCCAGAATTTTCTTGCTGCCCACGTATGGTGCATACCCCAAACCATCACATCCAGGTGTGATTATAGCCCCTCTGGGGATTTCCGATCATAAGTGCCCCTGAACTGGACAAAAGCTTGTTCGGCTACTTATCCAGTGTATGTACATACTGCATCTATCACTTATATAAATCATTAATAGCGCGTACCTATGATATACACTTGGGTACCCCTAAAAAATGTCCCCTACAGCTAGAATGTGACACTTCTGTAGGGTCTAGGACAATTCGTAGGAAGACAATTCGTAGAACGACAACTGGTAGGAGGACAATTGGTAGGATGACAATTTGTAGGATAGGACAATTGGTCGGAGAACAATTCGTAGGATGCAGTGCGATAGATGAAATCAAATTATATGAAGTGTAATCATACGACAGCACAAAAAGCATGTTCAGATGAAGGAGAGGGTCAATGCGACCAGAGCAATGGTCTTCTGAGGGATATTTTTTATTGTGCGATTTTGGCCCAAAAATGGCGAAAAATCGCTAAAATTTTCATGTTTTTTCACGAGTCCAAACGGTTTGGGGAGACGGACCCATCTTAGGTGGGGCGATGCCCCCATCTCCTTGTTACATGTATGGCTAATTGATTTCAAAGTGGTTCAAGCTTTCGTTACTTAAGAACATTGCTGTGCTTTGTACTTAAAATATGTTTGTTTTCAGAGCAAGTTACTTTGTGAGATATGTTTCAAAGTACTGATTTTCGTCAGGTATATCCGTCAAAGAATAGCTTTTTTCCATGCTCAGTCGAGTTAAATTCGGACATTTAGCAACAAGTCAACGAAATCATGAAAAATAGCGACCACAACCGGGCATTTAACCGTAAATGATTTTCACCACTGTAACATGTTGACCGAAATTAACCAATTTTTGCCTCTTGTTTACCATACTGCACTCTCTTTGCCTAATTGCTACCTTCGATTATATACATACGATACCTACTAGTTGGTATCCTACCAATTGACCTATACAACAAATTGTCTTCCTACGGATTGTCATCCTACCAGTTGACCTCCTACGAATTGTTTTCCTACCAATTGTCCGGATTCCACTTCTGTATTATGTGGTGTTTTTAAAAGATAATCAAAGAAAATTTGGTACCGTTTTTTCTTTTTTAAACACTTTTATCGGGTGAGTAAAGAGCTTGTTAAGTTTTACTGCAACGTTATAACGTACAGTTTTTTTAAAATTTAGTCGGGTTTCGAAAATACGAGTATTCAACTCAGATTTGCTTCCTGTTAAGTCTGGTTTTTTTAAATGTTCACAATTGATGAAGCTCGATGGCACTTTTTTGAAAAGTACTCATTTCTGGAATGGTATTGTAAAGAGTGTAAGGAATCTGAGGGCCAAGAAACACATTTTGGCCTGTTTTTGGTCTACCCACAACCATGCATGCGTAGCATGAGAATTCTGGGGGTTGAAATTATAAAGTGCCTTTTATTGAGCCCAAAAATGGTTGGTACGCGTTAAAAACATCGTTTTTTGGCATTTCTGACGACGCTCTATCTTTCTAGGGCCGTATGACAGAACGCGGAATAGTGCTATTCCAGGATAAATTAGTGGGATAAGAGGGCGGAATAAAATATTTCGGTATTACAGAAAGCGGAATAAACAGTGATATTCCAGGAATAAAGTTGGTATGACAGAACGCGGAATAGCGCCGTTCCGGGCGCTAACCTCGGGATAAAACGGCGGAATAAAAATAAGCGGTATGACAGAAGGCGAAATAAGTTATCTCGGGAATAAAAACAGCCGCTTTTATTCCGCCATTTTATACCTGGTCAGAGCAGGTATAAGTCAGCGGAATAGTAGTAAAAATCGTTTCTAACGCGGTCTTAAAGGGTGTAAATGTGTCGAAAAATTTTAATAAGATCAGTTAATCAATTCCTCTTTATTCAGAAATTCAATATTGTTGTTCTCGCTTGTATTTACGATCAAAAAGATGCAGAAATTTTTCTAGTGCGTTTGCTCCACGAGTGCAGCTCGTCTAGTTGAACTCTTGGTAAAGAGATTTTAAAATTTTTCGATCATGCATTACTAAACACGCCGAGTGGAGTGATTTAAAAAATTAATTCAGTAAGTGTAGTAAGTATAATCAACAAGTTGACAGAAATATTCACCTTGAGTACACAAAAAAGTAGTTTTTCATGCGCAAACTATGATAAATTTTTTGATCTCGATGGTAATGGTTTATTTTTATTTTTGTTTTCCGTAGAAGCAAGCAAGCGCCTTCATTGAACCGAATTATAAAAAATTTATTTGGTAACATTCAGAAGTCTCGAGTCAATCCCATGCATCAATGCACAAGTACGCGCGCGCTACACACAACTTTGTATTTACGTCCTAAGATTTCGAACGAATAACGTGACGTGATTACAGTATGCAGTATGCGTTAGACGGGCAATCTATACACAAAACCAATGGAATGCATAGCTTAACCCTGGGATAGATTCAGTTATCCCAGGAATAGCTATTCCTCGCGTATTTCGCGTTCTGTGATACCAAATTTTCTTATTCCTGGGATAGCTTATTCCGTCCCTTAACCCAGGAATAGCTATCACGAGAATAAGTTTTATTACGAGAATAGCTATTCCCGGAATAGGGCTTATCCCAGGAATAACTTGTTCCGCTTTCTGTCATACGGCCCCTAAAGCATAAAAACAAAAAATTCGAGAACGATGCTAAAACTCGGCGCCAAAAATTTGACACTTGAGTATACATGCAACAAGGGGATGAAGGGATCCCCCACCAAAGTCGGACGTCCTTCCCACCCTACCCCAAAGCCAGAAAATTTTTGACCCCCGCCCCCCCCCCCGATTTATGGAAAAAATCAAATTTTTCGGCCGTTTTTAGCCAGAAATTAGAGATCACTAAACCCCCCCCCATTTCGAGCCGTAATATGTATGCTTTCGAGCCGATAGATAGCCAAAAACGCTTAGAAAATTACCTATCCGACGAATTTTACGAAATTTTTTGGGAAGTCCCGAAAAAATCGCGGATTCTGGGGGGGGAGCAGAAAATTTTTCTGGGGGATGAAACCCGTCGCCTTCCATGATCAGTATTCCAACAACTCCTGTTATGAGTCCCAAGAAATTTTTTTAACGGTAATGTTCTAGGATTTAAGTGCTACTTTCGGCTTACCAGCAAACTTTTTGCACACAAAACGGAGTTAGATATAGGGTTTAAACTTTACACTCTAGTGGATGGTGTAAATAAGTTTTGTCTCAGATTTCTCCGCCAACATCTCGAGTTATTAAGTCGGGACAGGATGGGTAAAAAAAGTACGTTTCATGGGCTAAACGTCGCAGAAAATTGCTTTTTTTGAAATCAGGGGTGTAACATTAGGAGGAAAAGAACGTTTTTTATTTTTTTGATTGGTAAACTATTTCAAATCGGATGCGGTGCAGAAGTTCTTCACACACAAACGTACTGCAATTCAAATGCTACAAACTGATCCAAATTTAGTTTCTTTACACTTAATGGGGAGTTGGATTTAAATTTTTAGAGTTTACAATGTGGTGGGTGGTGGAAAAATACATTTTCTTCCTTTTTTTGTTCGCTAATTTCTCCGTTTAGAAGTAAGTCGGATAGAATAAAACTAAAGTAGCTTATTTTCTAAGGGGTGTACATAGCAGATTGTGTTTATTTACATCGATATTGAGCTTTTTCGGGAGGTGTAAAGTCAAAAATCGAGGTGTTACTCGCGTTTCTGTCTTGTTTGTTTTCTTTACACCCAGCAGTTGTGCAAACTTTACACTAAAAATTAACTTGTGTAGGAGTGTTGCAAAAACGTACGTCAGGATTACGAGCGTGTAAGTGTTCCTTATGTAGCAGGAGTGCTACTACACGGCTAGAAATGCCTACTTTGAAGTTTAACCCGTGACGTTGATGTTTCATTGCTTCTCAATATTATTCAATACTTTGCGCAGTTGTGAGCAAGAGCCCGAGTAGTCCAGGGCCGGTCGCAGGATTTTTGTTTGGGGGGGGGGGGCTAAGCGGTACATAGTTTATTCACAATTTATCGACCATTTTTGTGTGTATAGACCAGCTAGGGGCATAGAATATCGTCGTTTTTGTGCATTTCTGATCATACCGCAGCTTTTTCAGCCGAAATATAATTTTTTTCAAAATTTTTTTCCAAAAATATTTGTGGTTTTTTGATGTAAAATAACGTTTTAAATTTGAAACTCTAATTTTTAAAAACAAACCATCGTTGTAGACTCAAAACTTACACAGCATGCAAATTTTATGACAAACGTATAGACAATTCTAATTTAGATATTGCACTTTAAGTTCCAGAGAGAAAATGCCTAAAAGTCGAAAATTGCTAATAAAAGTGCCAAAACCATGCCAAGGACCCTCCTCTAAAAAAATGCCAAACTGGCATTGAAAATGCTGGGTTGGCAAAACTGACAATGACATTTGTGTTACAGTATATGGTGCTTAATCGCCATATACGATGAGCAGTGGCAAAATCTAGAATTTTCCTAAGGGGGCGGTATCCCAACTTTTCCAAAACCAGTCGAAAATAGGTCCAAAAATTTGCCCTTTACGCGCGAAATAGCGTTTTTTTTCTGTGTTTTACATTGTATACTTTTACATAAAATCACTTTTGACGCAATATTTCTTCTAAAAATTTTATAATTGTAGACAATTTTGTGCGAAAAAATCATTAAATTTCTTTGACTTTAACAAAAATCTGGCGCGAAGCGCCGGAAAAATTTGTGAAATTAGAGCGGATAGACGTCTAGAAGCATGATTTACTGCTTGATTTCCTGTTTTTAAAGCATTTGATGCGAAACGTCGAAATTTTTAATTGAAAATAGAAGAAAAATATGCAAAAAAGCTGTTTCTGCTGTTAAAATTGTTTTGAAACCTACATGAACAGAAAATGGCTTCCAGGCAGTGTTTTTTTGTACAAGGTCCGTTTGTACATGTACAAAGATGGTCCCCAAAAGTCTTTGTACATTTTGTACACACAAATTTTGGGTACTATAATATGGTACAGTAGCGATTTTAGTGTGGTAATGTATTTTAGTTAATTTTTGGGTCTCTAAGTATAAAAATCAATATGAATCGTTTTAAAACAGCGCGAAGCGCCGAAAAATTTCGCATTTTTCCTTTTGAAGTGCAATTTCTGCCATTATAGACATATATAGAACAAACAATTACTCATTTCGGCGCTGAGCGCCGAAAATTTTGCGAATTTCAGACCTTTTTTGCAATTTTTGTCTTCGCAAAAATCTTGGTACATGCACAAAGACGGTCACGAAAAGTCTTTGTACATCCAGAAAATCTTTGTCAAGTACAAAAAAAAACACTGCTTCCAGGCAGTGTTTTTTTGTACTAGGTCCCTTTGTACATGTACAAAGATGGTCCCTAAACGTCCTCGTACATTTTGTACACACAAATTTTTGGGTAGTATGATATAATATGGTAGCGACTTTAGTGCGGTAAAACAGAGTTGTTCGACCTTTGGTAGTGTATCTTAGCTAATTTCTGGGTTTACGAGGGCAAAAATCATTAAGAATTGTCTTAAAACGGCGCGAAGCGCCGAAAAATTTGACGTTTTTCCTTTCGAAATGCGATTCATGCTATTATAAAGATTAGGACACACAATTACTCACTTCGGCGCCAAGCGCCGAAAAATTTTCGCGAATTTAGGCCTTTTTAGCAGTTTTTGTCGTCCCAAAAATCGTCGTACATGTACATACAAAGACGGTCCTGAAGTCTTTGTACATCGGGAAAAATCTTTGCCGAATACAAAAAACCGTGCTTCCAGGTCGCCAAGAAAGTAAATAAATGTCATTAATAGGTATCATCCGGCGCGTAGCGCAGGAAAAATTTGAGAAATTATGGTGACTGACGGCCGAAAATCATTGCAAATTGTATATCCATTCTTTATCGCGCCAAATGTTAACTTTCGAATAGGATGGGGTTGGGTGGGACCGATCCTCTATTTTTTCCTTTGGTCCCCCCTTGGATATTTAAAAATTTTTTTTAGTTTTGGGGGGGCTATAGCCCCCTAGCCCCCCTGGGACCGGCCATGTAGTCGATTAGTACTACACACGCGAATCAGAGCGGAAGATCCGGGAAACCGGTGCGGGTAAAATTTTGCTCACGTAACGGTGGGAGGCGGCGCCCCCTTACATATTGGAGGTCCCAGAGTTCGTTCTCTGGAGTTGTCTGCGCTTACGCTTTCTCCTAGAGGGGAGGAGTGTAGCAGGAGTGCTACTACACGGCTATAAATGCCTACTTTGAAGTTTAACACGTGATGTTGATGTTTCATTGTTGCTCAATATTATTTTATACTCTGCGCAGTTGTGAGCAAGAGCCCGAGTAGTCGATTAGTACTACACACGCGAATCAGAGCGGAAGATCCGGGAAACCGGTGCGGGTAAAATTTTGCTCACATAACGGTGGGAGGCGGCGCCCCGTTACACTTAGAACCCTGTTGCATAAAACGTTTTCATCAGTAATAAGTAGGTATTGAATTCATAAGTTCATAAGTGAAAACGCGTTGCATAAAATTATAAGTAATAACTTATGAATTCATTAGCGTTCATAAATAAATATTCGCGAGAGTTGCAAGAAAGTTATAAGTTCATAAGTAATTAGGCTCGTTAATTATGAAATGGGCCAATTTTCTTCAACAGCCTTTGTACACGTCTGAACAGTTGTTGTACACGCGTTTTCTACGATAAAAATATATAAGTGCAACATATTTCTTTGAAAAAAAGTTCATTGGACAATAATTGATTATGTAATGGAAAATACAGTCAGAACATATTTAGATGAAAAATTAAGAAGTTGGACTATGCTTTATTGCACATCCTAAATACATTGTCTGTTCTGCTGGATGCCTAGAGACGTACCACGTAGTTTTTGAAAAAATGACACAAAGGTTAGATGTTCTTGAATAAATTGAATCAAAAAATATTCAACGTTAGATTTTTTGACTCGTTAAAGAACGCAACAAGTGAACAATAAATTTCTTATTACGACTAATTCCAATTCTTATTGCAACGCGCGTTATACTCGTAAGATAAGCAAAGCTGAGTAAAACTCGATGCTATAACTTACATCCATACGTTATAACAGTAACACATAAAATTCGTCAATTATAGTCAATCAATCATCAATGACGTCACTCTGCTTTTCAGTCAGACTCATAATTCATAACATCATTCATTAGTATACATAGTAGCTATTCTTGCAAATGACTTGTGTGCGATTCGCACCGCTTCATCTAACTTGCTTCTGCGGCCGGCTCGACCAACCGCTCTGTTTTGGAGTTTTCTGAAGTACTCCAACAGCTCTTTTAGGATTTAACTTGAACGAAAAGACCGACCGTAGTGAAGAAGAAGCTCTACTGAACAATGTTTGGCTTGCATTCGCTATAGATCTGAAATTCGCCGATATTAATTGAGATATCGTCCCAAACACACCTGGGCATGGGGGCGGGGTATACACCCCACTCCAGAAGGCCGAATACCCCCAGAATTCTATTTTTGAATTTTTTTGTTTTTTTCGCAATTTTTTGATGCCAATGGATAGTGCTCGATGAGAAACGTAAAAAAATAGCGTTTTTCGCCATACTACCATTTAAGACCATTTTTCGACCTTAAAAAATCTTGCACACCCCAGAATTTCGGTGCTGCCCACCTATGGTACCAAAGCTTCATTCGGATTGCATCGCAACTGATGCTTGACGCAACAAGCACACTGTAATGAGACCATACGTGTTCTTGGGGGTTGGACCCCCATTCCAATCGACCCCAACAAAATGGCTGAGATCCCCAGACAAATTGTAAAAACTATGCTTTTTAGCTCATTCGGCTAAACTGGCGAATATGTGTACCAAACGAAAAGTCGCAAGCAGTACATCAATCGATAGAGTTTCTGGAGCTGATTTCAGTAAAAAAATATGAGTGGTCGGCACGGCATTATTGATGGAGTTACTGTCGTTTAAAGATATCATATTATCAAGGGGGACTATATGAAAAAACATCGGGAAATGGAAAAAACGTAAGTTGCAAGCAGTACATCAATCGATAGAGATTCTGGGGCTGATTTCAGTAAAAAAAATATGAGTGGGTCGCACACCTGGGCGTGGGGGGTTTGGGGGTATGCACCCCCAGAAACCAAAATACCCCCCCAGAAATCAAAATACCCCCCAGAATTCAATTTTTGAAAATTTTTTTTCGCTTTTTTCGCAATTTTTTGATGCCAATGGATAGTGCTTGATGAGAAACGTCGAAAAATGGTGTTTTTATCACCATACCATCGGTTTTAAGGCCATTTTTTGACCTTCAAAAAAATCTTGCACCCCCCCCAGAAATTTCTTGCTGCCCATGTATGGTGGGTCGGCATTATTGATGGAGTTACTGTCGTTTGAAGATATCATATTATCAAGGGGGGACTATATGAAAAAACATCGGAAAATCGAAAAAAACGTAAGTTGCAAGCAGTACATTAATCGATAGAGATTCTGGAGCTGATTTAAGTTAAAAAAATATGTATTATAACTTGGTAAAATTGTACGAGATAATAAACTTTTTTTTGTTACTAAATGCTTAGGCTTAGGCTTAGATATGTGAATCCGCAAGCATGTTATAGTAACGTTGACAGTTCAATGGCTGTAACCATACGTGGGCAGCAAGAAATTTCTGGGGGGGGTGCAAGATTTTTTTGAAGGTCAAAAAATGGCCTTAAAAACGATGGTATGGTGATAAAAACACCATTTTTCGACGTTTCTCATCAAGCACTATCCATTGGCATCAAAAAAATTGCGAAAAAAGCGAAAAAAATTTTCAAAAATTGAATTCTGGGGAAGTATTTTGATTTCTGGGGGGGGTATTTTGGTTTCTGGGGGGTGCATACCCCCCCCTAAACCCCACGCCCAGGTGTGGCTGTAACTCGTGACTGGGATGAGACCCAATCGAAAATTATTTTTGAAATGATCGTCTCATCGAGTTCTACCAAAAGGTGTGTCATTTGTTAAGTTAGCTTTGGTACAAATATTCGCCAAAAATTCCGCTCATTCTGGCAAAAAGCCTTGAATTTTCGGCGCTCCGTGTTATATACACATTTTTTCACTATATTTTGTTCAATTCACTCGATTTCGAATTTTTTGGAATTTTTTATGTTCTAGAAAGAACAGCACTGCCCGAAGCGTCAAAAAACAGTGTTTTCGACGTGTACCCATCGTTTTTTAGTCCAATACAGCACTTTTTAAAAATTTTTAAGCCTGACCCTGCAATTCGGTTGATGCCCACGTCATTTCGGCCATTACTTACATTGCATCAGAAAATTGGAAATATTTTTAAAAATGGGATTTGCATGGTGTATTATCGTTTTAACGGTTTCTGCCTCGCTTAATAAATATATCCTTTGCTAATGAACGTTTAACGCGTGACCGTGCTAATGAGAAGTTTTAGGAGAACAAAACTTGAGTACCTAATTGATTTTTCGTACAATTGTAATTATGTATTTACAGACTTATCACAAATTATTAAGTGCCTAAAGACACAATGGTAAAATTTTTCGACGTGTCCGCTAAATTCGCTTACTCAGTTTCCTTGTTTGCTTTCTTGAGAGCTTTATCCGTACGGCTCAGTGGCATTGCTGATGATGGTGTCTTGTTATCGCGCGACGAGCCAGAAGACATGGCATACCAAGAAAGCAGCAGAGGAGCCAAAACGACCAATACAAACGTTGATACTCCCGCTATAGATAAGTTTAACACTGGCACGGTCACTTCGAGGTCATTGTCTTCCGACTTAGACTGGTTTTCACAGGAAAGCGTTTTCACGATGGAGAAGAAAAAAAGAAATGAGAACAGCATAACGGATGTCGGAAGCAGAGAAGACAATTTAACAAACAACACTGCTAAATTTGCTGTAAATAAAGCATTGTTCAATATCACTTTATTGTTTTAAGTGTTTGCCATTCTTTCCGACTAATAACCAGTTTACACTCTAAACAACTAATAAATACAAATGCTAAAAGCTAAAAGCAAAGCGTGTAAGAAGAAAGCTTTAAACACCGGTTGACTTAAGATAGTCTGTGCTGTTCCTGGCCCATTTTGGGAGCTTTTTGAGTAAAAAGTAGTTAGAAGTACTAATCTGGCGCGAAGCGCCGCAAAAACTTCTGACGTTTCTACTGCGTTTGACCTCAAAAGTGATACAAAAAACGTTCCATCCGCTCAGAATCGCCGGACAGTCCCTGTCCGGCTGACCTATTTCTTTATGTGTGATCAAAGTCCCAAAATAGATACTGAGCATGCAAATTTAATCACATGCTCGAAATTTTATCTATAAATTTAGATGGTCAAATCGCAGATACTCACTTGGAGCTCGAACAAACGGTCGAGTCGTTTCAAAGCAGCGAGCTAAGGAAAGACGACAAAGGCGTCGAAAAAAAATGAAATTTTGGCTCAACATATGGACTTGGACCCAGTTGAGCAGGATGAAAATTTATGCGCTAGTACGTTAATTTGTCTTAAGTAGATTGAGCATCCATTTCAATGTAAATAATGAGGTTTTTCCTTTCGTTTTTCCATTTTTCTATTTTTCATTCCATTTTTCTGGGAGCTCGTACACTGGTGAAAAAACTCAAGTTATGTTGAAAATGAAAAAACTTATATGAACGTCTTAACTCGCAAATCAGCATGTTTTTGGTACGTACACGCAGAACAACCTTTAGCTCCTCAGGGTTTCGTTTTTTATTTACTAAAACGGCATACATATACCTACTTTACTTTATTTTTAGGCACTTTAAAATCATTTAGCATAACTTGGCTTTAAATGAGGGATTATAAACCCTAATGCGTAGGTCACTAAAATGCCTATTTTTACTTTTCCTTCACTCGTCGTCAGACATGTAAGGGGGGGGTGGGGATCCCTTCAACCAAAGTTGGCCGTCCCTCCATCCCTCCAAGGTCAGAAAATCTTTTATTCCGCCCTCTTACGGATTTTTGGAAAAATTTGCGATTTTCGGCCTTTTTTAGGTGTTTTTGGCCGTTTTAGGCCTAAAATTGGAGGTCATTACCCCTTAAAATAGCCGGGGACTTCCTCTCCGAAATTTCGAGTTGTTACATGTATGCTCGTCATCATTGAGGCCCGTCTCCAAATCTTTTTTAAAATATCGATTTTGTTATTTTATTATGTATCTCTTAAGTTTTCCTTCGATAGCAAAATTTATGTGCATGTTCAGTCGCTTTAAACCTCGCTCTAATCGCTGAAAAATAATTTGCTTTTTTAAAACAGTCTTTTTCCCTACGTAAAAAAATTAGTCATTTTTATTTTTGATATTTTGAAGAGAATTGCCTAGTCATTTTGTGTTCAGATCATGCAGCTGAAAGCATTCAGTGAAACTGATTGTGCTGAAAGTATTGCCCACCCTTAAAGCACAAAAAACGAAGGTTCACTTGTATGCGCAATCGGTTTTTTATATTCGGCAAAGATTTTTCCCGATGTACAAAGACTTTTAGGGACCGTCTTTGTACATGTACAAAGATTTTTGGAAGACAAAAACTGCAAAAAAGGTTTGAAATTCGCAAAAATTTTCGGAGCTTCGCGCCGAAATGAGTGATTGTGTGTTCTATATATCTTTGTAATGTCAGAAATTGCATTTTGAAAGGAAAAATGTCAAATTTTTCGGCGCTTCGCGCCATTTCGAGACAACTATTAGTGATTTTTGCCCTCAGGCACCCAAAAATTAGCTAAAATACACTACCAAACGTGGAATAACTCTGTTTTTGCCACACTAAAATCACTACTGTACCATATTATAGTATCAAAAATTTGTATATACAAAATGTACAGACTTTTAGGAACCATCTTTGTACATGTACAAACTGCCTTGTACAAATAAACACTGATGCGCATACTCCTTCAAAAAAAGTCCTAAATAGTGTTGTTTTTGGTCGCACAATATGCGAAATGGTGTTCAAAGAAGTGGAATATGGCGTAGGAGACATTGAACTTTTCTGAAATGCTTTACATGAAGACGCTGTATTTTCATACTTCCCTGCGTTTACTTACCTTCTTTAAAAAATTTCCATCTTATCTCGATCCTATTCAGTGTTATTATCATTTATTTTGTTTGTCTCTCTACTTTTAATCTGGCAATTTTACGAATTTGATTCAGGAATTTTACGCAAAATTTTGTGCCTTTAAACTTTACCGGAATTACATTCATGGTCATACATGTAACGGCTCGCAATTTTGGGAAGGTCATACCTGGGCGGGGGGTATGCACCCCCCAGAAACCAAAATACCCCCTACCCCAGAATTCAAGTTGAATTTTTTTTGTTTTTTTCCGCAATTTTTTGATGTCAATGGATCGTGCTCGATGAGAAACGTTGAAAAATAGTGTTTTTCGCCAAACCACCATTGCCGTTTTCCGACCTTTGAAAAATCTTGCACCCCCAGAATTTTGGTGCTGCCCACGTATGTTTTTGACTATTACATCGACTTGACCATTTACGCATGCTGTATCACAAAAATTACACGACCGGTGTTGGCCCAGCTATTTTTAGAAACGCGCTGCGCGGAGAAGAAAACAATCGATATTACATAGACGACATAATTTTTATTTTGCTTGAAATTTATATTCTGGCTGAATGAGCTGAAGTGAGACTATAAAACAGTACACAACACAAACACAACTGCATAAAAGCACGATCTATTTTCATTGATGTTGCTTTCATCCTCCCGAAATCTTTATTTATATTACGGAAACAAATTATTTACATACCTACCTACACTGATTCTATTGGTACTTAAACGTATGAAAAAGAACGTCGTCCTTTACACTGCTTAAGGTTTTTTATCATATGCCCGACAGTAACAACAATTCGAACAACATCGTATGTTTTCAAATCTTTGATTAACGCATTTTTTCAAAACTTTGATTAACGTAATTTTGCAAAAACGAGATTGACGTATCTTTTCAAAGGACTTTGAAACGAAAATATAGTCACGAACATAACCTGCTTTCAGATTTTCTCATATACTGCAGCTGCTTAAAAAAGCGCCACCAATGAAAATCTAAGCGCTACACTACACTTATGCAGACTTTGCAGTGCTGTGTAAATATAAGCGCTACACTGCGCAACAGTATACGGCATGCAGTGGGGTTAGGAAAACGCTGATTTAGGGTAATGGTACCTTTGGTGAGACAGGTTGACCCTGAATGGGGGTTGATCCATATATGCAACTAAAACTAAAATATCTTAGGAATCAGCGGACCGATTGCGTTGAAAAATTCGAGCACGGAATGGATATGTACAGCCAGCCACACGCGTATGCTACATATATGTCTCTAGGATGATTGACACTAGAAGGGTGCTTCCTGAGAAGGGTTGACCGTGAATATACTTAAAATCAAAATGTTTTACGAAACCAGTGTTTGCAATTGAGCCGAAATTTCGGGTATTTAGAAGGGATATTTTTCACTCATATGGTAATTAGGTACTCAAGTAGGATTCCTTTGA
>JAVLUZ010000157.1:134207-194103 GCA_036768485.1 Mermis nigrescens | reverse complement strand
CAAAAATCGTTCAACCAAGCTATTTCTCACTTCGTCAATAAAAATTGAACAGTTTTTCTACTGTAATCAAAAACAAAAAGGTTCATTAATTTCGGTTTTCCAAAAAATTCTAGATTGCTCCTATTATACAAGTAGGACAAGTGGAAAAATTAAAAAAAAATAAATGAAAAATTACAAAATTTCAAATTACGAATTAAGATCAAAAATAAAATTATACTCAAATTTATGCAGATTGAAAGAATGGAAATAAGATAAAATAAACAAGAAGCTCACCTAAAAGCCGCTTGCTCGAATAAAAACGCACTGACGTGACCTTTATTTTTAATGTAACGAATTTGAGCCTCGGGCCAAATGTCGGTCAAACTGCAAACTTTGTCCCTGGGAACGTAGGCGTCGCTTTCAGCGCATACGACAGTGATTAGACTCGGATCGACTGGTTTGGAAAAACGTGACAAATGAGTAAATTCGTCCAATACCTGGCGCAAGAATTCCATAACCTAAAATTCCGATAAATGTTAAAGTAAATGTTTTTTTAAAAAATTTTAAAAATGTTTAAAAATCCGAAAAATACTCAAAGTTGACCACTTCTAAAAAAGTTAAGCTTTTTCCGGAATTTCGCGAGGAAAGTCGCTTCTTTACGCTTGTAAAATGCTTTTAAATGTAGTTTGCTTTAATTTACAAAATAGCGTGGGCAGCTTCTCCGTTTAAATAACTGGTTATGCCCCGAAAACTCGAAGGCCCATATTAGCAAATGCAAAAATGAATAAAAAGATAAAAAGATAAGTTAAAAAAATGAAATAAAATATATAAAATAAAAAATAAAAAAAAAACAAAAAAAGATCATTTTGGGCCTTTTTTAGGTGCCATACAGTGATTTTTCAAAAATAAATTCAAATCTCAAAAACTTGATTATACATACATACTTAGAATTGTTAACCACATTCTTTACTTCACAGAAAACGCCATAAAAATGAAAAATCCGGCAAAATGCTCGCTCAACTTAAACAATTTCGACCAATGGGCTTTTTTGCTTCGGTGGTTCTTTTTAAGAACCCATGAGTTTTTTCAAAGTTACACTTTTTTAAAAATATTTATTGAGACATCAATGGAATATCGAATTAACTGATTGGTAGAGTACCTGGCTATGACACATGTAAGGTCTCAAAAATTTTGGATAAGGGTCCCCAGTCCCAGACCGTTTTTAGGGGGAGGGGAGGGGAAAATAATCTCCAATTTTTGGGCCAAAATTCGTAAGTGTTTCCAAAAGTCATGCAAGTTAAAAATTTTTTTGGCTCCGGGAATTAGGGGGACGACCAGCTTTGGATAAGGAGGATACGCCAACCCCTCCGTTACATGTATGCCAGCCAAGATGTAGTTACAATAAACAAGCGCCAAAACCAGAGGCCAGAGGTTACGTGTAAAGAGAAATTGCAATCGAAAAGATACAAAATGGTTTTCTTAGAGGCCACGATTATAGGTACATGCATAACCCGCCACAATCCATTTGATTTTTAAGTTAACACAAGATATAAATGTTCCCCGATCCGATGAAATTCATTGCTATTACTTCTCAGCATCGATCGATGAATCAACAGCTTGTTTGTCCACCAAGTAACGTTGGATCAAATCAATTAGAAATTTTAATTTCGTAAAAAAGGCAACGTTTTCTATGACAGCCTTATCCTTATTGGCATTTTCCGAGCATTTTTTCACCAAGTCCAAAGCAACGACCTGAGGCAGCATCGCAGATTTAAAAATAATATGTCAGGAGATAGTTTGGATGAGGCCCCTGTTCAGGATTTTATTTCGGGGGGAGGGGGTAGGGTTAGTGATCGACCGGAGATCCGGCCCGGCTCCGGCCTCCGGCAAATCCGGCCATTTTTTCCACTCCGGTGCTCCGGCCGGAGGACATCCAAAAATCGGCCGGAGGCCGGAGAATTTTTTCGTTTTTTGCATAGTGACCGAACGTATTAATTGCTGACATTATGCTTATTAAATTTAGTCAGAGCATAATATAATAGCAGAAAAAGGAAATGACAACAAATAAAGTGTCCATCACCATCACAATCGTAAAATATTTATTTTTAGGAAAAAAACGAAAATGAAAATGAAACAAAAATTGTGAAAATCGCTGCAGTGAATTCCTCTTAACACTGGAAGTCATAGGGTAGCATAAGATGCAGTCTGGCCTGCACTGCACATGCTATAATGATTTTCCAGATAATGTTGCTGTCCATTCTGTACGTCATATTCGCGGTTCACTGAACATAATATAGTATGTAATGTACCTATGTATATACGGTCACACACAAGCATGCTTCAACATCGGATATTGCCTATTGACGCTTTATTTAGGGCAGGCTAAGGAGACGACAGCTTTTTTCTAAATAAAAGCATTGAATAAAATTTTGTTGAATGTAGTCTATTTACCAGTTGCGGATCTAGAATTTTCCTAAGGGGGGCGGTATCCCTACTTTTCCAAAAAACAGCCAAAAATAGGTCCAAAAATTTGCCCTCAAAGCGCGACATAGCGTTTTTTCAGTGTTTTACATTGTATACTTTCACATAAAATCACTTTTGACGCAATATTTTTCCTAAAATTTTGAAATTTTAAACAATTTTGTGTGAAAAAAATCATTAAATTTCTTTGACTTCAACGAAAACCTGACGCGAAACGCCGGAAAATTTGTGAAATTAAAGCGGATAGATATCAAGAAACATGATTTATTGCTTGATGCGAATTTTAGACCTTTTTAGCTGTTTTTATCTTCCCAAAAATCTTTGTACATGTACAAAGACGGCCCCGAAAAGTCTTTGTACATCGGGAAAAAATCTTTGCCGAACATAAACAAAAAACCGTGCTTCTAGGTCGCCAAAAAAGTAAATAAATGTCATTAATACATATCATCTGGCGCGTAGCGCCGGAAAAATTGGAGAAATTATGGTCACTGACGGCCAGAAATCATTAGCAAATTGCATATCCATTCTTTAGGATTTTCCTAAGGGGGCGGTATCCCAACTTTTCCTAAAACAGTCAAAAATAGGTACAAAAATTTGCCCTTAACGCGCGAAATAGCGTTTTTTCGGTGTTCTACATTGTGTAACTTTACATAAAATCACTTTTAATGCAATATTTTTCTAAAAATTTTGAAATTTTCGACAATTTTGTGCGAGAAAATCATTAACTTTCTTTGACTTTATAGAAAATCTGGCGCGAAGCGCCGGAAAACTTGTGGAAATCAAGGCGGATAGACGTCTAGAAGCAGTCAGTGTTTTTTGTACAAGGTCCGTTTGTATTTGTACAAAGATCGTCCCAAAAGTCTTTGTGCATTTTGCACACACAAATTTTTAGGTACTATTATATGGTACAGTAGCGATTTTAGTGTGGTAAAAACAGAGTTGTTCGAATTTTGGTAGTGTGTTTTAGGTAATTTCTGGGTCTCTTAGGGCAAAAATCACTAAGAATCGTAAAACGGCGCGAAGCGGCGAAAAATTTGACATTTTTCCTTTTGAAATGCAATTTCTGCCATTATAAAGATATATAGAACACACAATCCCTCATTTCGGCGCGAAGCGCTGAAAATGTTTTTCGAATTGCAGACCTTTTTTTGCAATTTCTGTCTTCTCAAAAATCTTTGTACATGTACAAAGACGGTCCCGAAAATCTTTATACATCGGGAAAATTTTTTGCCGAATACGAAAAAAATCGTGTCTAGAAGCATGATTTACTGCTAGATTTCTTGTATTTATAGCATTTGATGCAAAACATCGAAATTTTTAATCGAAAATAGAAGAAAACTATGCAAAAATAGCTGTTTCTGCTGTAAAAATTGTTTTGAAACCTACATGAACAGATAATGGCTTCCACGTCGCCAAGAAAGTAAATAAATCTCATTAATAGGTACATACTGTCCGACGCATAGCGCCAGAAAAATTTTGAGAAATTATGGTCACTGACGGCCAAAAATCATTGCAAATTGCATATCCATTCTTTATCTCGCCAAATGTTTATTGGCCAAGCTGGGGGGCGGCCACCCCCCGCCCTCCACTTAAATCCGCCCCTGCATTCTTTATCTCACCAAATATTTTTGGCCCATGGGGAGGGGCGGCCGCTCCACCCCCTCCCCGCCGTCCCCTCAAATCCGCCCTGCATTTCATATAACTAACTAGCTGATATGCAATTAAGATGCATGTGCACTATGGTCTAGGTCTTGGTCACAAAGATGTCCTATCTATCCGCACGTGTAAAATTATATTTCTCCGGCTCCGGCTCAGCTCCGGCCGGAGCAACATGGTTCAATCCGGCTCCGGCCGGATCTCTGGCTCCGGCCATTTTGGCCGCTCCGGTCGATCACTAGGTAGGGTGGGGAAGAAGGGGGGACGGGAGAGGAAAGTGGGTGAAAATCTTGAAGTCGGATATCTCGAGAACCATTAGGAGGTAGGCAAAAATAAAGCCATTACAAAAATCATCGAGAAAGCTATCGAAGAAGCTAAATAACTAAACACTTGATTTCTTATCATCCAATCCATAAAGAATTTCTTAACTTTTGTCACTCAATTTTTATGCTTTAAAAAGAACAATAGATAAAATGAATCAATTGGTGCAAAGCCCCGAAAGTCCTCTCCTGAACTCAAATTTGAGCAAAATTCCACGTTCTCTAGTCCAAAAGTATACTAAAATCCTGTTTTGGCGGTGTTTGAAACGCACTTAGAGGATTTTTCATCCTTTTTCGTTGGGGTATCATCAGGAGAAGCAAACATTTATTATTTTAGGCCTCTGGATACGGCCCATAGTCGGAATACACTAAGCCTTGTGAATGTAAATATTTATTATTAATCCTTTATTAATTTTTAAAATTCTTTTTCTTTCCATCAAATATTTTTCATCCATGTGGCATCGTCTCCTTACCATAGAATTTAAAATTAGCTCAAACCGAATTATGAACATAAAAGGAATAAAATTTTTGAAAGTTTTTCAAATTTCTTAAAAAATTTTCATATAGTTAAAAGACAAAAAATTTAATTTAGCCGTAAAAACGACCTGTTAGTCTACAAACATTAAGGTTCTTATGGATGATCTGAGGTATAATCTGCTTAATTTCAAAAGGGCTAAATTCTGCCTATTTTCCTTTTGTCATTAGATTGCTTTATTTATTCATTTATTCGTTCATTCATTTACTCAATCGACTGATGCAATGATAAATAACTTAGGAAATTAAATACACAGGAGCTGGCTTTTTTACGAGAAAACTAGTTTTTCATCATCTTGCTATGCAATTACGAATCAAACTTTCAGAAGAGCTTAATCGCCGTCGATCGTTTTTGAGAAAAGGATAATGAAGGTCAGAACAGATATTTTTCGGTCAAAAAGGCAAAAAGCACCTAAAAAGGGATTAAAAACGCAATTTTTGCATAGATTCTAGGAATTTATTTATTGATTATGTAGACACGCTACCGGTCTATTTCATTAACGTCATTCTAGAAACATTCATTCATTTATATTCATTTCAGCATTCACTCTTTCTATTTTTGCACAATATTCATTCTATTCTATTTACATTCTCTAGGATAATGGAAACCTGAATCGCATTGGGGGATGGCCGAACTTGCGTGGCGTGTGCCACAACTCCTGTCAAATGTACACATGTTACCGACTGCATGAAAGCAGTTAAGGTAGGATAAACAAAATTTAGACAATTACAATTGGCAAAACCATAGATGCAAGCATGGTCAAACAATAGGAGGGTCAGTCAGAGAGCTTGTTTGAGTCAAAATAGCCCCTAAATGATATGAATACTGAAATAGCGTAAAAATTATGTTAATCCGCAGTCTCTGATCAATTACAAGCACTATTTGCAGAAAATTTTGCACTACATGCATTGTTGACTGTCACTTTGCCTTATTTTTACCAAAATAATCCCACGTGTTGGTAAGGCTACTCATCGTGTGCATATTACACTAAGTGAGCCTTTGAATCATTAATGTACGTACATATGTAGGTTCAAATATTTCCGAAACGACCAACGGTCGCAAATGAACATATTATAATTTAAAATATTAAGACAACATTTATGATATAAGCATAAAGAGCTAAAAACGAACTTTCTATACCTTGATATCTTGCCTAAGCGCACTTAAAATGTGACTTTCTTGCTGTCTGAATTCATCCGAGAAATATTGATTTTTCAGTGTATTCCAAGCAACGTCGGACGTCATGACGCCCTTAAAATTGCGAGATTTATTTATAGTATTACTTATATATAACATGCTATCTATTCACATTATTTACATTTATATTTATTATTTATTTTTATTATGATTTATATTGTATTTATTTTACATTAATAATGCGCATTGGAGCATCATTTTACTATTTTAAGTCTACGATCTATTCTACAGTAGTCAGTTAATAATGCAAAACCGGACGACCGAAACAAATTTCAAGACCTACATAATCATTTAGACAAATTCAGCTATAGAATCTGAAAAGAAACGAAAAGTCCAAAAAGAAAAAAAGAAGAAACAAAAATAGGTCGAAAGATGCAGTTTTGCCCTGAAATACTAATTTTCAAAAGGCATTAACCAATATTAGAATTTCCTGAGTACATACATATGTAAGAGCCAGGTAAGTATATTAATTACATGCGTGCATGTACATACAGATCGTTTGAGTAATTATGTATGTACTTTTAGAGATATTCTTTATACATTCACAGGAGACCTCACATTCTATAAAAATTCGATTGTTAAATGTTTTAGGGTCAATTTCCGCTGAGCAGTTCCGTTTTATCTCGTGTTTCATGCTATGGCCATTATTCTTAGGCATCATATATATGTAGCCAGCAGGCCCGTATCCAGGATTTTATTTTGGGGGGGGGCCCGAAAATTTTTTGAGGCCATATATCTCGAGAACCATTAGGAGATGGGCGAAAATATAGGCAGTTTTGAGCGTATCTTGGCGAGCTGTATACGATGGAGAAGAAAAATTTCAACAGAAAAATTGAAAAATTTTCACTATATTTCATATTGATATACAGCAAATTTATCATTTAAGCTGCTTTTTCATCACTTAATCGACGAATTATTTCTCATCTCTTGCCTTTCTACTTAATCATTGTGCTTTCCAAAGAAAAACAATACGGATAATGAATAATTCGGTGCTGAGCACCGAAAAAATTGACATATTCTTGCAGGTAGCAGTTTTGAGCGGACTAGCTGACAAAAAACATACATAAATAATAAATACGGCGCGAAGCGCGGGAAAAATTAATGTTTTTTATGTCATAACTCAAATTTGAGCTGTTTTGAGTGAGCTAGAAGGCAAAAACTATAGCTAAACAATGAATCCGGCGCACAGCGCTAGAAAAAAATTGACTGCACTCCATGTCTAAGTCAAATTTGAGCGATTTCTAGAGATTTAGAAGACAAAACTATACATAAACAATCAATCCGGCGCGAAGCGCCAGAAAATTTTGAATTTACTGGCTGAAAAGTACGTTAAAAACCTGTTTTGGCGGTGTTTCAGACGCAATTCGCCAATTTTTCACTTTTTCCCTTGGGAGACCCTTGGGAGAGACAAAATTTTTTTCCTATTTCGGGAGGGGGCAGCCCCCGCCGCCTGGATACGGGCCTGTCATATTTTTTTCTAATTCAGAGGTGCTGCTGACACTTATGTGTGAATAAAATGAGTTAAATTTAACAAAAAAACGGAACAAATTAAAATACATTATTCGCATTTAAAATAAAGGGGCGACACGGATGTTCAAAAAGCATCTTACTTGAGTAAAAACGCAAGATGCTGTACTCCACGACAGGCAAGGAACAAGTGCTACGGGTTTTTCGTAATTGCAGGCAGCTAACGAGCACATCTACAATGGGATAAATAATAAAAAATACAAGTGAGCGGAAGCAAAATAATATAATAATAATAACATTAATAATAATAATAATAGTATAATACTGTTCTAATTTGATTTTAAAATAATAATAACATTAGGAAATCCAAGTTTCAACAGAAATAACGTATTCTGATCGTGATATTCCTAGTAGAGCGCCGAAAAATAATAATAATAATATAATGCTGCTCTAATTTGATTTTAAAACCTTCCGCCTTTTCAGTACGACGATTATTCTCAAAAAACAACTCTACTAAGATTCAGAGAGCACTTAACCCATATTTCCACCTACTTTGTATGTAAATCATAGTTTTATATTTATTCAGTTTTTTATAGAATTAATTTACGTTTTAACATTCATTTTAGTTAGAAACAGCTTAGATTATTATTTTGAACAATTGATCCAAAAATACGTCGAGCTCTATTTTATACAACTTCGTTTTGATAATAATTTGATTTTATTACAAACAAATCCAGATGAACTGTTTAAAATGAACTTACGTGACCACCCATTGATATGCCGGTCAGAGCCAATGGCCCATATCCTTGTTTTTCACACCAGTCTAACAAGACAAGACTTTCCAGAATTAAGCAGCCTCCCATGATAAATAAATCCGTCACGTTATACAAACTAGACCGTCTGAAATTAGATTCACGAATTTAGAGTAAATAATAATAAATTTAGCAATAATAATAATGATAATATAATGATAATAATAATATACTAGTTCTTCTACTACTGATCGATATTTGCGAAATGGCCTAATTATTTTACATCATTAACTTTTACCCCAGCTGATGAATCCCATTAAGAAGAAAACGAATATTTACGATTATTAATTTTCTATTAATTATTTTTCACAACGTACCAAAATTTAGTAAGAATCAGTAGCAAGCGTGAACTATTGCATATGCATTTATTTAAATTGCTGATATAGCTTCTTTATTAAATTGAACTATTATTACTAATTACTTTATTCATGTATTATTAAGTGACTATCACAAGTGCAAACTTGCGTAAAATCGAGAAGGTTTCCAACAGAATTAGGCATTACCACACGTGGGCAAGGGGGGGGGTTTGGGGGTATGCACCCCCAAAAACCAAAATACCCCCAGAAATCAAAATACCCCCCAGAAATCAAAATACCCCCAGAATTCAATTTTTGAAAATTTTTTCGTTTTTTTCCGCAATTTTTTGATGCCGATGGATAGTGCTTGATGAGAAACGTCGAAAAATGGTGTTTTTATCGCCATACCACCATTTTAAGGCCATTTTTTGACCTTCAAAAAATCATGCACCCCCAGAATTTTCTTGCTGCCCACGTATGGGCATTACCGTTATATGTATATACAGTTATGGCGAGTATAAAGAAAATCTCTAGATAATATCGACTGTCTGAGTACAATATTTAATACTTCATCGGCACTTTATTTTCTTGAATATTATTTGACTTTTTTAGACCTTGGGTAGCTATGTAAGTACATACCTACACATGCAATTACTGAATCACAACAATAAACTTGAATGGACAACATTACCTTTGATAAGTCGGCTTGCGAAGACCATCTTAAACAATAACAGAAAGGAAGATTATATAAAACCTTATGAGAAATCAATAGTAAGTTTACAATAAGGATTTTCCAGTAAAATCGAGCCAATCTCGTTTTTGGCCAATGGCTTGGCCATCAGCAGCCTTCTTCGCCAGAAATACTTAAAACATTGATAACTTACAAAACCGGCTGCAAATGAAATCAAACAGCGAGATGTGCGGTCGGGAATGAATGTCACGTGAAGAGCCTAACACCACATATGTATACCTATGTACATCCAGACATTCACAGTATGAGAATTCTAGGGGACTGTGAAGTGCCTTTTTGGGCTCAAAAAATGGTAAACACGCAACAAAAACATCGTTTTTCGGCGTTTCTGACGATGCTATTTCTTTCTAGGGCATAAAAAAACCTAGAAAAATTTCGAATCAAGTGAAGAAAATATATTGAATAAATGAATAAATGGCGCAAAGCGCCGAAAACTTGGCAGCTTGAAACACATCTTTTCTGTACATATTTTGTAAACTTTTTGAAAATCGCGAATTCTGCGGGGATGAAAAATTTCTGGGGGGATGAAAACTTTTCCGGAGGCGGGAAGTGAAATGCCCACGATGATGTATGCCTACACCAATCATTAGGCTAAAAATAAATTCAAAAAACAGTAATTACGTTTAAGAAATGTATTATTATTATTAATATTATTATTATTACTACCATTATTATTAATTCTTAATGCTAGATGGTTTCGAGGATTTCCCTGGACAGAGTTGTATAATCTTAACTTACTTTCTCCGTGAAACTTTTTCTTTTTGACATGTCTTTTCCAAACTTCTGTGTATTTGTCCAGCCACGACAAGCATATATGCAAATAGGAAGGATGAGGAGGGGGTTTAATCTATCGACCGACTATGTTTTCGATTACTTTTAATTTTTCATAAATTTAATTGATCAATTTTTTTATTTATTTATTGATTTTAATTAATTATTTTTAATTGAGTTGACTAACTCTGTGCAAATTTATACTGCATTTGACACTTTTCGTTAATATGTACGAAAAAATAATGTTTTCACAAAAAATAAAGCACTCCGTCCAGGCCGTATCCAGGATTCGGCCGAGGGGGGGGCAGACTCAACGTAAATTGGTCTGTCTCATAAAAATTCGTCGGGACAGCTCGCAAAAACCGCATTTTTAGACGTTTCTAGACATGTTCCATCCATTAAGATCATAAAATTCGAACTTCTTTGAAAAAAATTTTCACTAAAAAAACCTATATAAAAAAGTGTCATTTTTTTGGCCGCGCTTGAGCCAAAATAATAGAAAATACTTCACTCGGGTGGATATGGTCCTTATTTCGCCTTTAGATAAGAGCCAAGGAATTATTTAAACTTAGTTATCTCTTTAAATACATATCTTTATAAGTTCTTGTTTTTAATTTTAAAATATCTTAAATATTGTTCCCAACGAACACTTGCATAATTTTTGATTAAATTTTCGATTTAAATTTTATACGATAGTGGCTTCAATTTGCAATTTTAAAAATATGAGTCATCCTTTGACACTACCTAAGCAAAAGAAGCATTTTATAAAGCAGCCATGCAGTACGTTAGAAAGAAGCATTCATAAATGTAAAATGTACATGATCTCCAGTTCCAGCCAAGTGAATGCACATAGGTCGCTGAGATTTGTTATCGTCGTTCCATTTTGAGGGCAGTACAATTTGAAATCTTGCCGTCGCTATCGGCTCTGGAACTAAGTCCGGAAATCGTTTGGCAAAAGGCGATAAAAAATGGCCCTCGAGTATCTGAGTGCTTCCATCATTCTCGTTCTAAGAAACCAATCCATTGAATATAGAACTTTTATCCAGCTTCCAAAATACTTTATATCAAGCGAAAGGAATTAAGCAAGTGTTTTGACCAAACATGATCTTGGGGATTGAGGGTATTCACTAGGGATGCAAGAGATATCCGGATCCGGATCCCTTATTATCCGGTATTATTTTGGATCCGGTATTTTGAAAAATTAAGATCCGGATCCCGATCCGGAATTTTAAAAAATAAGATCCAGATCCGGATCCGGTATTTTTACAGTTTAAAACGGATCCTAAACGGATCCAAGAGATTATGATAAAAGATCATTAAACCTTGAATTGTATTGAAGAAACAACATCATTATGAGATAAAAGCTTCACTTCGATTGACTTAATACTCGAATTCAATGACAGGCAAATTGTATGTTAGAAACAGCAGCTTTTCTGCACCCAAAGAAAACGGTAGATTGCTCAAAGTCATAAGCTCAACTAACCGCTCATCTATGTCAATTGATCTTGCATCATCGTTATTCCATTTTTACCCTTAAATCGTACATAAGTTAATTAGAAATCTTCTCATAGAAATAAAATATTTCATACAGCAAGTAAACATGCTTCCATTGTCATTTGCTTATTTTGTTTTTCCCAATTCAAAGCAGTCTTTTCGCAATCTGCGCCTTTTTCTGCAAAGGAAAGTAGACTTGCCTGACGCGAATCTTCTACAATCTGTGCTTAACAAGAATACCTTTTTCCTTTTCTTCGATCTGCTGGGACTCCTCTGCTTTGAACTTTTTATAGTCCACCGCATGCTTAGTTTGCAGATGCTTTTTCATACAGGTGGTACCAGTGTTTTTTGTACTCGGCAAAGATTTTTCCCGATGTACAGGGACTTTTCGGGACCGTCTTTGTACATGTACAAAGATTTTTGGGAAATCAAAAATTGCAAAAAAGGTCTGAAATTTGCAAAAATTTATGGCGCTTCGCGCCGAAATGAGTAACTGCGTGTTGTATATATCTTTTTGAAACCGTTCAATCTTAGCCGTAAACAATATTCATCAACATGGATCACACACCTCCAAAATTTAGCAGCAGATCGATAACAATTTCGCCAGATATAATTGGTTGCGTCCTATGCTCACACTGGGCGTCAAAGGACATAAGTTCAAGTTCAAGTATATATCTTTATAATGGCAGAAATTGGATTTCAAAAGGAAAAATGTCAAATTCGTTCTAAAACGATAGTGATTTTCGTCCTTAGAGATGCAGAAAAAACCAAGCTCATGCAGCTTTACTTATTTCATCATCCTAAAGTGATTCTGCTTCTGAAACTAATGAGCGCCGTACTTGTGAACAAAAATTTAAGTATTAAAAAAATTAAGGGTCCATAATGCATATTCATGGATCAGGATCCGGATCCGTTATTATCCGTTATTTTAATAATTATAGATCCGGATCCATTATTTTAAATTTTATGGATCCGTATCCGGATCCGTTATTTTGAAATGTACGGATCCGGATCCGATATTATTGGGAAACCCGGATCCGTTGCAACCCTAGTATTCACCCCCACCCTTCTAGAAAACTTTTCACTCTCCCACCACAATTCGCGATTTTCCGAAAGTTCTCAAAAAATTCGTAAAAAAAGTGCTGTTTTAAGTGTTTTTAGGAAAGTTTCGCGCTGTTTTTATTCATACTATTTCTTCAATTTATTCGAAATTTTAGATTTTTAAATTCTTTTCATCTTTTCCTTTAGAAAAATATAGCATCGTCAAAAAAGCCGAAAAACGATGTTTTTGACGCATATCCAACACTTTCTAGTCCAAAAAAGCACTTTTAACCCCCAATAATTCCAATGCTGTGCATGTTTGCTGTTGACCTGTGACAAATTTAAATATCGAATACCTAAGCATAAAACTGAAGCAAATGAAAGAAATGTACATAATCGTAAAAAATACATACCTAGGTCACCAAAAGATTAGTTAATTATCTGATATATGCCAACTACGTAAATTGGGCAGAAAAACAAAGCAAAAAAGTTTCCATGTCTTTGCAAAATAAGTAAACCGAACCGCAAATGGGAAAATCCATACTTTCTTAATGGTAATTTGTGGATAACATTGCCTGAGGAGTTGGTTGCAATTGCGTTTATCCATGATAAATTTTCGCATCTGGAACAACCTGAAAATAGTGGACATAAAAGGCACAACGATTCGATTACAAAGGCTGTTTCATATATTATACCGACTTAAATTTTCGGGTTTACCAAAACCGCCAACAAAAAATTTCGATGTCGATTGCGTCAAATGATATAACTGATCTACGGTCGAAGAAAAGCCAGACTGCATTTTGACAGCCGGTGACCGAATATGTACACAGCGGCAGGCGATGCAGTACACAAAATCACTAGTCTATTTTCATCGAGGTAACGCCGATCTTAGGGTTAATCGTCAATCTGCAATAAATTATCATCTCCAACGCAACTCTTTAAAAAATGTATGAGTGGACAAAAAGAAAAATGAATCTGGCGAATTTTAAAATTTATTTTTTAAGTGAAAATCCACCGAAATAATTCCCGCAATGTTTTTGCTGTACTTTATGAAGCAAAGCGATTTCTCATGCAAAAAAAGATTTAAAATTTTTCAAAATTTTCCAAATTTGTGCGAAAAACGGCAAAAAACGTCGAGATTTTGGAAGAATAAAATCGTTTTTCTGTAGACAAAATCTGAAATAAATGTATTAATGCATTATCTTACTTTGCGTATTTAATCACTTTTTCTTCGCTTTAGGTACCTATCGCCGCAGCTCGATAAAAACAAACAAACAAAACACACATTTACTTATTCGTTTGTTGAGAAAACACACAAATGAAAGACAAAAAATTAAAATGCGTTAAAAATTACACTGAAATATGGGACGGTCGACGAAAATGGGAGAAAAACGCAAGGGCAAAGCAAAGACTGCACTTGATTACGCCCCCCTTAAAAGATGTTTGAAGTTAATTCCTGTATGTCTTCTCTGACTTTGCTTTACTTACCTGAAAATGTGTAAGGTATCTAATTTTCAATTTTTGAATAAGGAAAAAAATTTTTTGTCAAGAAAAAGAGTAAAAAACGGTACTTCTAAAGAAAAGTAACTATTTTATCCCCAGCCATTTTTCAGCATCCCTGGCACAGGCCGGGCAAGGTCAAAAAATGGCCGGGGCCGGGGAAAAATTTAGTGTAATTCGTATTTTGTACAGGATGTGATACTGCCAGTTATTTATCAATGGGCAAGTGTTAATTTTGAGAACTGCACTGATTCGACCATATGTAAACTTAGATCTTGTTATATCTTTGCTACTGTGTTTAAATGAGCTTTTACTGAATAAACGTTCAGAACAATCTGCATGTTTTCGATTCCTTCACTAAACTCATTAAACCAAATGCTTCTTTTATCTCATTTATTTGTAGCTAGTGACCAAAAGATTTAGAGTTGACAAATACGTTCCATTTCTATTCGGAAATTGTACATTTTCAAAAAACCATTTTTACCAAAAACACTTTTAGATTTAATTGAATGGGAACCGCCTGCGTTAAAACGCGTTTCTGGTGTTATAGTTATTAGGACGAAAGTTAATTATAGGCAAATGTAAACTACGCTGCAGAATTGTGTTCGATCCGATAAACTATAAATGTCTCATTTATTACATCCAATACCTATTCCGCCCGATCGCTACATCTACGTGATTCCACTATAACGCGTTTCTTGCGTAATAGTTATTGCAGCGGAAGTAAACTACACTGCAGAATTGCGATCGATCCGATAAGCTATACATTTCTCATTTATTACGTCCAATACCTATTCCGCCAATCGCTACATTTCTGTGATTCCACTACTTCTGTTTCTGATTTTGTTAGGCACGTAGCTCTGGGGGAAATGAGGGGGTCCGGACCCCCCAAAATTCCGAAATAACCGGAAAAATAGGACTTTTTAAACGTTATTTTTAACCTTCTTGGGCTTGGTCCCTTCAAAATTGGTATTGGTCCCCCAAAATAGGACAACCAGCTAGGTGCCTGGGTTTTGTTAGTAACGATTATTACTTCTGTTTTTCACCGGAGCTTTCTCATTTATTTTCAAAGTCTTTGTTTCTTATTTTAAATTGCTTGAAAAATTATGCTGTTAGGGCATTGACCAATCATTTCTACTCGCTTTCAGACATGCAGAGTAAAAAATTTCTGGGAGGGATGACATCAAAAAATTTTTCAAAATGCCATTTTTACCGTAAAAACGCTTATGTATTGAAAACGCGATTTTTAA
Source organism: Mermis nigrescens (assembly GCA_036768485.1). Taxonomy (NCBI): domain Eukaryota; kingdom Metazoa; phylum Nematoda; class Enoplea; order Mermithida; family Mermithidae; genus Mermis; species Mermis nigrescens. The sequence goes on along the minus strand of JAVLUZ010000157.1, from coordinate 178,553 downwards.
GCATTTCTGGTGATGCTCTTTCTTTCTAGAACATAAAAACACGAAAAAATTTCGAAAAATTGCATCAAATTGACCAAAATATAGTTAGAAAGTGACTATTTAATGCCAATTTGGCGCGAAGCGCCATAATTTGACAGCTTTGAGCCATTTGAACGCTAAAAACGCTTAAATCTTGACACTTCCTATCAGGGATTTTTTTAGCGCCACCCCCATTTGCAGCAGCTAATGGCCAGGATAGAGCGTTTGCGCGCGGAGCTTCTCATTAGCGCACCAAAAAACCTTTAAATGCTTGGCGATAGGCAAAAATAAGGGCATTTTGAACTTCTGATGCGCTCCATGTACTGCTGACTGACAATAAATTCTGGCAAGAAATTTAAAAAAATTCTTACTACTGGTTCCAACTCGAACAAGAAATCTAATGGTAAAAATATCAATTTGATACCTGATTTCTCATTGCCTTGCCTATACTAGACTGAGCGATTTCTTCAAGCTGTCTTTGCAGTTTGCACTCAATTTTCGTGTATTGCAAAATGCAACCGCTATACAGAAAACCAATAATTAGATGCAAAGCGCCTGAAATTTTGGCATCTTCTCAATGTGTATCTCAAGGCTGGGCTATTTCAAAGATAAATTTAAAATGAAAACAATTAATTTGGCACCATGCACCACAAAAACAAGGATTCATTACTGCAAAGATGCTAAAGCAGGGATTCGCTTATGATGAAACAGGAAAGCGGTGGTTGGCAAACACAATTAATTCATTCTTAAGAAGTCGGCGCCAAGCGCCGAAAAAATTTTAAAAATTTTAAAATCAAAATGCAATATAAAATGTTTAAATTTCTAATTTTTTGCCCAAAAAAGCCTTTGCGCATGGCGCTAATGAACGAAATGTCCCATTAGCGCAGGGCGGGTTTCCTTTGCGCCGCGCTAAAAAAAACAGTGCTTCCTATGCTTTTTCCGAAAAAGTGAAATCTAGGGGGAGGGGTTCAGCTTTAATGAGTAATTACAGGCCGATTTCTATTTGCTGCTCATCAAGTAAAATCATGAAAAAATTGATTAATTCAAAAATTATCGATTTTCTCACTACAAACAGACTCTTATCTTCTTCTCAGTTTGTTTTTCTGAAAGCTAAGTCTTGTGAATTACAACTACTTAAATGTAAACACAGCTGGACGGTATCTTTGAGTAATAAGACTCCTGTTGATGTAGCTTACAAAGACTTTTCTAGAGCTTTTGATAAAATCCCGTTATCTAAGCTTTTATATAAGCTCTAAAAATATGGAATAAAAGGTCTACTTTTTAATTGGCTTGATTCCTTTTTACATGGTCGGTCTCAGCGTGTTTGTATTGACGGAGTTTTTTTCTGATTTCATGCCTGTTGGCAGTGGTGTCCCCCAAGGTAGTTGTATTAGTCCTACCTTATTCTTAATTTATGTTAATGACCTATGTAATTTGATTGAATATAGTAGAATTTACCTCTTTGCTGACGATGTCAAAATCTTTCGGTCCATCTTCTGATTATCATTTAATAGAAAGAGATCTGGATAATATTTATACTTGGTCTATTAATTGGCAACTTCCTGTTGCTACGGAAAAATGTGCAGTTTTGCATCTCGGTAAAAATAATCAAAAAAAGCTCTATTCTCTCAATAATATTACTATTCCAAATGACATTAGTTCCGTTCGTGATCTGGATGTTTATATTTCTCATAATCTTAATTGTAAGGAACATTTAAATCACATAATTAAAAAACTGTTTCTCGTTGTTTCCTAATACACAAAGCTTTTATTTCTCGTGATAAAGCTATTTTAGTTAAGGCCTTTACTACTTATGTAAGACCCATGCTTGAGTTTTCTGTTTCTGTATGGAATCCATATTATGGAAATGATATAAATCGTCTTGAAAATGTTCAGCGTAAATTTACTAAATGTCTTTTTGTTTTTCATAGTAATTTATCCTATCCTGAACGCCTGAAGCCTCTTAACCTACCTTCTTTAGAACTTCGTCGTCTTCACATACGTCTATGTCTAATGTATTAAATTATTAACGGTTTATCTTGTATTGATGCTGATGAATTTTTTTTTATTCCCAGCAAAACTCGAGCAACAAACTGCCGTAAACTTAAGTTACCAGATTGTCCGTTCAAATGCTCACCTCAACGACTTTTCCCAGCGCTATTTGAAAATTTGGAACTCCTTACCTGATCAGATAGTCGCTTCTCCCAACCTTCGTTTGTTCAAAAAAGAGCTCCTAAACATTGATTTTACAGTTTTATTGTCGAGGCATACCTAGCTGTATCACACTCGTGATCTGTATGTCCTTTGGTTCAGTCGCTGTTTCATCATGTATTCGTGTTTTACCAAATTTCGTGCATTTTTCTGGACAATAAATATTTTCTTGTCTTGTCTTATTTGTTCGTTCAAAAAAGAGCTCCTAAACATTGATTTTACGATTTTATTGTTGAGGCATACCTAGTTGTATCACTTCCTTGATCTATATGTCCTTTTGTTCAGACGCTGTTTTATCATGTATTCGTGTTTTATCAAATTTCGCATATTTTCCTGGAAGTGCCCAAATTAGCAACACACTATTATTTCGTACGATAAAATGTAGCATCTCATAATTGTTTTTATACGTGGGTTAACCACTTGCTGCTCCGTTTTTTGGAATTAGCTGAACAATCGTCATCGCACCGCCCCATCCAAGCTAATTAAAATGTCACGTGATCGTTGGCGTGTTTCCCATTTATGTCGTTTTATTTAATGTCTTGTCAACAACAACAACAATTTATTCGCTAAGTCGAAAGAAAATATTAACATACATGGATAAGACGAATGAACGAAAATGAAAATACATGAAAGACAAAACAAATTAAGTATGACGAAGCAGGGTAAACGCAAAGGCAATAGGAAAAACTGCTCTTACTTACGCCCCTTTAAGAAATTTAGAAAGGCTTAATCTTTTAAGTTTAGTCAGAAAAATGTGTCTATTTGGAGCACTTATAATCTGTTCAGGTAGAGAGTTCCAGATAGGAATTATTCGATTGCAAAAATCAAATTTTCTGCAATTTTTATTTACATGATTGACGAGAAGTTTACAAGAATTTGCTGCTCGATTAGAATTTAAATTAATTGTGAAGAAATCCTTGAAAGGAAGAGCTTGACATTTGATAATAGAAAAGGCTAATGTTAGGTCGTTATGGAGGCGTCTTAGTTCAAGAGTGTCCAGACCAAGTTCGTGTAATCTTGCAGCATATGTCAAATTTTTATCACTAAAAATTCGTTTCGTAAACCTTCTTTGAACCCGTTCGATGGAGGTGATATCACACAGCAGGTAAGGACTCCACGAAACACAGCAATATTCAAGCATTGGTCGAACGTAAGTAATGAAGGCCTTGACAAGTAATAATCTGTCTTTAGAAATAAAACTACGCAAGATCAGATTGCTTAACTGCATGCCTTTTTTCACAATATATTCACAATGAGATCTGGACGATAAATTAGAATTCAGAAAAACACCCAAATCTTTTACACAAAGTGTGTCAGTAGAAAGATAGAAATCATTTATGTGATAAGAATGCCTAGGGTTTGAACTACCCAGATATAGAACTAAACATTTATCAACTGATATTTTTAATTGCCATGTATTGGCCCACTCATGCACATAATTTATGTCAGCTTGAAGTGTCATGAAATTGGATGATAGATTCCAAAGTTTGATATCGTCAGCAAACAAAGTAAAATTACTGTTTTGGCGCATTTCACATAAGTCGTTAATGAAGATTAAAACCTAGTATACTACCCTGGGGCACGCCACTGGTAACAGGAATAGAATCAGATAAAGAATTTTTAATTCTAACTACTTGGGATCTATTAGTATTAGTTAGTCATACATGGGATTTACCTATTTCACGAACCAAAAGTCAAGTTCTATATTTGGGTAAAAATAATCAAAAAGTTATTTATAGACTAAATGGGGAAATTATTTCTAGTGATTTGTTTGTCCGTGATTTAGGAGTTTTGATTTCCCGAAATTTAAAATTTAAGGAACATTATAATTCTTTGATTAAAAAGCTTTCTCTAGATGTATTTTAATACACAAATCATTTTTTCGCGTGATAAATGTAACCTTGTTAAAGCTTATAGTTGTTATGTTAGACCTTTATTAGAGTACTGTTGTAGTGTATGGAACCCTTCTTATATTAGTGATATAGATCGACTGGAAGCTGTTCAACGTATATTTACTAAATATATTTTCGGTTATAATAATATTCTTTCTTACGAGGATCGTTTAATACAACTTAAATTGTGCAGACTTGAATTAAGACGCTTGCAAATTTGTCTGTGTATGATGTATCAGATTATTTGTCACAAATCATGTTTGGAAGCTGATGATTTTTTTGTATTTAATCATAATATTACCCGCAGCATTAATAGATTTAAATTAGTTATACAACAACAAAGATTTATTGCAAAACGTACAAGACATGGTAAAAATAAAGACACAGCATACGATACAAAGATATGATAAAACGATAAATGACTAAAACGTCAGCAACGGGACACGCAGTCACGAACGTGAAAACTTACACGTGCCCCTTCAGATGAACAGAAAAATCAAAAGCATTTAGTTTGCGTTTAAAAATTTCTAGCTAGGTGAATTTACAACATCAACTGGAAGTGAATTCCACAGATTCACATATCTTTGACTGAAATCATACTTGAGAATATCTGAACGAGCTACTGGAACAGTCAGTTTAAGGTTATTGACAGAGCGAGTATAGTTGCGATTAAATGCGAAAAACTTGTCACAGAGAATGTGTGATTTTCCATTAATAATATGATAATAAAAGGATAAAGCAAAACAAATACGGCGTATTTCGAGACGTTCTAACGACAGACTTTTTAAACGATCATTATATGACAAACCACTGTTAAAACCAAAAATACAACGGGTAAACTTGCGCTGAACTCGCTCGATACGATCAAATATCTCGAATACGATAAGGACTCCAAACGGTACAGCAATACTCTCAAAACGGACGAACATATACAACAAAAGCACGAGACAAAATTTTATGATCACGAGAGAAAGAATAACTTCAGTATCAGACTGGATCGCTGAGAAGCTTTTTTAATCACTTTATGATAGTGCTGCTGAAATTTCAAATTTTGAGACATTAGAACACCTAAATCACGGACACAGTCAGAATCAGAAGGTAAAAGTTGATTTCCAATAAAATATTGATGTACATTCTAATTTAGAAAAGTTTGATTTCTTTTACAAATACATTGCAGTTTGGAACGATCTACCTGACTTCATTGTTTCTTCCCCAACCTAAACATATTTAAATCTAGATTAGTAAACTTTGATTTATCTAGATATCTTGTGGAGACGCGTAAAACTTGTCATTCCATTGACTCGCATGTCCCGTTACTAATTCGTAATCGTGTATTATGTATTTTGTCATTTTGCATTTTATCAGTTGGTGTATTAGTAATAATGATGATGTCAAGCGTTTTGCCTCACAGACCGGTTTCGACACGACAAAACTCGTCAGCATCCGTCGGTCGGGCCCTGTCATCGTCTCGAGAGGACAATTGCGATTTGCCACGGATCCTTGGAGGTAAAGTGTGATTCCGAACAATCAAAGGCCGAATTGATCCGTTGCGTTTCAAAATTTTCTGATCGAGGCCGTCGATCGAAGGTCTATCGCTAGACCTGATCGCACTTGGAAACAGCGCAAAACCCTTCGCCATTTGAACGCTGAATTGGCTGAAAAATGGGATTCAGGCGAGATGGATTGGTTCATCAATCGTAATTCTTATGAGTTGAAGCAGTTTAAGCGTCTTTTGCCTCGCCCTTAGGGAGTTCACGCCCCTACTGTTCCTGTTAAAAAAGCTAAATTCTAAGAAAATCAATATCAACTGTGTTTTATTTAATGCAAGAAGTTTGCAAAATACAGATATCTGAATTTCATGCTCTACTTTCTTCAGAACGTTATGATTTAGTGTTCGTCTCTGAGACATGGTTACATGATCATATTTCTGATGGCCTTATTTGTCCATATGCAACTTATTCTGTTCACAGATGTGACAGAATTGGCTATAGGGGAGGAGGTGTCGCACTCTTTTTCAAGAAGTCCCTAAAAATCAACAATGTTTCTATTGTGGAAGAATTCTTGTGTCCTGAAGTATTAGTTTGTGATTTTCACTTGTGTAAAAAATCTGTCAGATTCATAATGTGTTATCGTCCATCCCAATATGACTCAGAAATCGCTAATAAGTTAAGTAAATTATTTGAACATTATGTCGAAAATGCTCAAAATTGTATCCTACTAGGTGATTTTAATTTGCCTGATTTGAATTTGAATATTATTTCTGCTTATAGAAACCCTGTGACACAAGTATTTTATGATTGTTTTGTCAATCTTGGTCTTATACAATTATCTTTTGATCCAAATAGAGATGAAAATATTCTTGATCTAATTTTGTGTACTTCCAGCAATCTTGTCTTCAATGTATTAACTACTGAACCTTTCTCTAATAGTGATCATTGTAGCATTGAGTTCAGTTTACCTGCGTCTGTAGTACCCAACCAAACTTCCCTTGAGTATGACTTTAGAAAAAGCGGACTATGCATCTATCGAGATTTTTTTAGCCTCTATCGATTGGCACCTCTGTTTTACCCATTGCATTAGCATTAACGATTTTTATGTTGTTTTTACTTGACATAATTAATGAGGCTATATATCGATACGTTCCCTTTAAGCATACTGTGCATAAAAAATCACTGCCAAAGTCAGTGTCGTAAATTGCAAGTAATTAAAAAGGAACTTTGGGAAAAGTATAAAAAGAGTCGTTGCCCTGTTATTTTAAGCAAGTATAAGAAGATTACTAAAGAAATTAAATTTGCTTTGAAAGATCTTTTCACGAGGAGGAACGTAAGCTTTTAAATTCTCGAAATGTAAAAATTTTTTATTCTTTCGTAAATGACCGGTTAAGAAAGACAAAGTCAGCTTCAATATTAATATGTGATGGTAGGATGATAGATAATGATTTTGAAAAAGCTAATGCTTACAACTCTTTTTTTGCGAGTAATTTTGTTATTGACGATCTTGTTTCTCCCCATTTTCGCAAACAGAGTCAAAAGTGATGCTCATCCTCTTTCTGTAAAATTTAATGTTCTGACTATTTATGAATCCATAAGTAGGCTTAAGCCCACTTTGTCGCTTGGCCCCGATGGCTTGTGTGCATATTTTATTAAAAGTTGAAAACAGTGTTGCTCTCACCTTTAGAAACCATCTTCAACGTTTCTTATCAAAGTGGAAAGATACCCGATTTTTGGCGAAAAGCTGTTGTGATCCCAGTTCATAAAAAGGGGGATATGTCATCAGTTGATAACTATCGTCCAATTTCCTTATGTTGTGTTTCTTGTAAATTAATGGAATCTATAATGAACATGTCTTTGCTTTCTTATCTAGAGAAGCAAAATCTGCTAAGCGAAAAACAGTTTGGTTTTAGAAAAAATAGATCATGTGCGTTACAACTTGTTGAGTGCAAAAATCAGTGGACCAAATTTCTAGATGAGGGAATTCCTGTTGACATTGTCTACATTGACTTTTGTAAGGCTTTTGATACCGTGTCACACAAAAAACTGCTAATTAAGTTGGCATCTTATGGACTGAACAAACTCTCCTTTAATTGGATCGAAAATTTCTTGACTAATAGATCCCAAGTCGTTAAAATTAAAAAATTCTTTATCTGATTCCATTCCTGTTACCAGTGGCGTGCCCCAGGGTAGTATACTAGGTCCCACACTTTTTAATCTTCATTAACGACTTATGTGAAATGCGCCAAAACAGTAATTTTACTTTGTTTGCTGACGATATCAAACTTTGGAATCTATCATCCAATTTCATGACACTTCAAGCTGACATAAATTATGTGCATGAGTGGGCCAATACATGGCAATTAAAAATATCAGTTAATAAATGTTTAGTCCTATATCTGGGTAGTTCAAACCCTAGGCATTCTTATCACATAAATGATTTCTATCTTTCTACTGACACACTTTGTGTAAAAGATTTGGGTGTTTTTCTGAATTCTAATTTATCGTCCAGATCTCATTGTGAATATATTGTGAAAAAAGGCATGCAGTTAAGCAATCTGATCTTGCGTAGTTTTATTTCTAAAGATAGATTATTACTTGTTAAGGCCTTCATTACTTACGTTCGACCAGTGCTTGAATTTTGCTGTGTTTTGTGGAGTCCTTACCTGCTGTGTGATATCACCGCCGTCGAACGGGTTCAAAGAAGGTTTACGAAACGAATTTTTAGTGATAAAAATTTGACATATGCTGAAAGATTACACGAAGTTGGTCTGGACACTCTTGAGCTAAGACGCCTCCATAACGACCTAACATTAGCCTTTTCTATTATCAAATGTAAAGCTCTTCCTTTCAAGGATTTCTTCACAATTAATTTAAATTCTAATCGAGCAGCAAATTCTTGTAAACTTCTCGTCAATCATGTAAATAAAAATTGCAGAAAATTTGATTTTTGTAATCGAATAATTCCTATCTGGAACTCTCTACCTGAACAGATTATAAGTGCTCCAAATAGACACGTTTTTCTGACTAAACTTAAAAAGATTAAACCTTTCTAAATTTCTTAAAGGGGCGTAAGTAAGAGCAGTTTTTTCTATTGCCTTTACGTTTACCCTGCTTCGTCATACTTAATTTGTTTTGTCTTTCATGTATTTTCATTTTCGTTCATTCGTCCTATCCATGTATGTTAATATTTTCTTTTGACTTAGCGAATAAATTGTTGTTGTTGTTGTTGTTCTTCTTCTTCTTCTTCATTCGTCGCGATCGTAAAATTTTAGCTCTGGTCTTAAAATTGTTTGCCTATCGCCCAACAATATAATAATTAGCCACAGAATCCCTACACGTTGAGAGCAGCAGCCTTACAGTTAAGAAGAAAGTTCTCTTGCCAAAAAAACCAAATTTTAACCTCAAACTGCCTAAAAACCCCCAACCAATGATTAAGCATAGGCGCAAAAAACCTCAATCACTAAAGTACCTCCAAACGGCCTCAAAAACCCACAGAATGGGGAAAACCCCCAACTAAGCAACTCTGATGCTGGCACATTTTTTCAACTGACTTGAATAGGTACAATAATTACTTTCTAAAAGAATACTTATATGAAAAATAAACCCTGCATTTCATAAATTTTCTACACGTGAATTCAAACTTGAAATAATGAAGGTTAAGTGTTTCAGCAAAACCTTGTGCGTGACCACAACTTTTGCATTGATGACAACGAATCATAACCTACATATACATATATCGATGGCGAAAGAGAAACAACATCAAGAGTCACATCCGAACTGCATAAGAAACAAGGGATAAGGGGATCCAGAGCCAACTAGAACACAAAAAGAAGACTATTTCTCAAAAAGTAGGGCAAAATAAAGGCGAAAAATAAGTGAAAATTAAAAATTTTGGAAAATTTTGAAGCCCTCGCCAACATGTATAGTTTCGCACTATTTTAGCGTGTAGGTATATGCGTTCCTATACTACTGGAGAATTACGCGAAATCAGCGATACGTGGCGAGTTTGGCCAGAGTACAAATTTTGAGTTTGATCGCATGGTCTGAAACGCATGTGTTGCGATCTGCATAAAATAGATATACATAAATGTTACTGTAGCTAAACAGTACTAAATAGAAGAAATGTATTGTTAATCGCTTCGACGAAAGAAAACACATCACCAATAGGCGTAGCCAGAATTTTTCCAGGGGGAATAAAAATTTTTTCATCTAAAAAAAATCATGAAAACGGTTGGGGGCCATTGGATATTCTGTTTTATTATTAATAATAATAATAATAATAATAATAATAATAATAATAATAATAATAATAATAATAATAATAATAATAATAATAATAATAATAATAATAATAGTTTATTGGCTGAATTACATGGACAAGAAATGTTACAACAAATACCAATACAATAATGCAAAGAATTATTAAATGAGCAATTTTAGGAAAGGAATTGTCAATAAATGCAAAAAATAACGCGAAATAAGTGAGTTGGTATGTAAGTAAAGCCAAGGTTTACAGGCAGTGCACTTACATACGCCCCTTAAGAAATTCTAATAAATTAAGCTTTGAAACCAAAACCCTAAACTGTTTAAAATTTCTGCAGTCAACAATACATTGTGGCAATGTATTCCAAATTCTAGCCACCCTGTTTGCAAAATCATTCTTTCTACAATCCAAATGAGATTTTCTAATATACAACTTTATGTCGTTAACAACAACAACAACAACAACAACAATTTATTCGCTAAGTCAAAAGAAATATTAACATACATGGATTGGATTGGACGAATGAACGAAAATGAAAATACATGAAAGACAAAACAAATTAAGTATGACGAAGCAGGGTAAACGTAAAGGCAATAGGAAAAACTGCTCTTACTTACGCCCCTTTAAGAAATTTAGAAAGGTTTAATCTTTTAAGTTTAGTCAGAAAAACGTGTCTATTTGGAGCACTTATAATCTGTTCAGGTAGAGAGTTCCAGATAGGGATTATTCGATTACAAAAATCAAATTTTCTGCAATTTTTATTTACATGATTGACGAGAAGTTTACAAGAATTTGCTGCTCGATTAGAATTTAAATTAATTGTGAAGAAATCCTTGAAAGGAAGATCTTTACATTTGATAATAGAAAAGGCCAATGTTAGGTCGTTATGGAGGCGTCTTAGCTCAAGAGTGTCCAGACCAACTTCGTGTAATCTTTCAGCATATGTCAAATTTTTATCACTAAAAATTCGTTTCGTAAACCTTCTTTGAACCCGTTCGACGGAGGTGATATCACACAGCAGGTTAGGACTCCACGAAACACAGCAATATTCAAGCACTGGTCGAACGTAAGTAATGAGGGCCTTAACAAGTAATAATCTATCTTTAGAAATAAAACTACGCAAGATCAGATTGCTTAACTGCATGCCTTTTTTCACAATATATTCACAATGAGATCTGGACGATAAATTAGAATTCAGAAAACACCCAAATCTTTTACACAAAGTGTGTCAGTAGAAAGATAGAAATCATTACTATGTGATAAGAATGCCTAGGGTTTGAACCACCCTGATATTAGAACTAAACATTTATTAACTGATATTTTTAATTGCCATGTATTGGCCCACTCATGCACATAATTTATGTCAGCTTGAAGTGTCATAGAAATTGGATGATAGATTCCAAAGTTTGATATCGTCAGCAAACAAAGTAAAATTACTGTTTTGGCGCATTTCACATAAGTCGTTAATGAAGATTAAAAAAAGTGTGGGACCTAGTATACTACCCTGGGGCACGCCACTGGTAACAGGAATAGAATCAGATGAAGAATTTTTAATTTTAACGACTTGGGATCTATTAGTCAAGAAATTTTCGATCCAATTAAAAGAAAGTTTGTTCAGTCCATAAGATGTCAACTTAATTAGCAGTTTTTTGTGTGACACGGTATCAGAAGCCTTACAAAAGTCAATGTAGACAATGTCAACAGGAATTCCCTCATCTAGAAATTTGGTCCACTGATTTTTGCACTCAACAAGTTGTAACGCACATGATCTATTTTTTCTAAAACCAAACTGTTTTTCACTTAGCAGATTTTGCTTCTCTAGATAAGAAATCAAGGACATGTTCATTATAGATTCCATTAATTTACAAGAAACACAACATAAAGGAGATCGGACGATAGTTATCAACTGATGACATATCCCCCTTTTTATGAACTGGGATCACAACAGCTTTTCGCCAAAAATCGAGGTATCTTTCCACTTTGATAAGAAACGTTAAAGATGGTTTCTAAAGCTGAGAGCAACACTGTTTTCAACTTTTTAATAAAATATGCACACAAGCCATCGGGGCCAAGCGACAAAGTGGGCTTAAGCCTACTTATGGATTCAGAAATAGTCAGAACATCAAATTTTACAGAAAGAGGATGAGCATCACTTTTGACTCTGTTTGCGAAATGGGGAGAAATAAGATCGTCAATAACAAAATTACTTGCAAAAAAGAGTTGTAAGCATTAGCTTTTTCAAAATCATTATCTATCATCCTACCATCACACATTAATATTGAAGCTGACTTTGTCTTTCTTAACCGGTCATTTACGAAAGAATAAGAATTTTTTACATTTCGAGAATTTAAAAGCTTACGTTCCTCCCTCGTGAGAAAGATCTTTCAGAGCAAATTTAATTTCTTTAGTAATCTTCTTATACTTGCTTGCTTAAAATAACAGGGCAACGACTCTTTTTATACTTTTCCCAAAGTTCCTTTTTAATTACTTGCAATTTACGAAACGACTTTGGCAATGATTTTTTATGCACAGTATGCTTAAAGGGAACGTATCGATGTATAGCCTCATTAATTATGTCATGAAAAACAGCATAAAAATCGTTAATGCTAATGTAATGGGTAAAACAGAGGTGCCAATCGATAGAGGCTAAAAAATCTCGATAGATGCATAGTCCGCTTTTCTAAAGTCATACTCAAGGGAAGTTTTGTTGGGTACTACAGACGCGGGTAAACTGAACTCAATGCTACAATGATCACTATTAGAGAAAGGTTCAGTAGTTAATACATTGGAGACAAGATTGCTGGAAGTACACAAAATTAGATCAAGAATATTTTCATCTCTATTTGGATCAAAAGATAATTGTATAAGACCAAGATTGACAAAACAATCATAAAATACTTGTGTCACAGGGTTTCTATAAGCAGAAATAATATTCAAATTCAAATCAGGCAAATTAAAATCACCTAGTAGGATACAATTTTGAGCATTTTCGACATAATGTTCAAATAATTTACTTAACTTATTAGCGATTTCTGAGTCATATTGGGGTGGACGATAACACATTATGAATCTGACAGATTTTTACACAAGTGAAAATCACAAATTTATACTTCAGGACACAAGAATTCTTCCACAATAGAAACATTGTTGATTTTTAGGGACTTCTTGAAAAAGAGTGCAACACCTCCTCCCCTATAGCCAATTCTGTCACATCTGTGAACAGAATAAGTTGCATATGGACAAATAAGACCATCAGAAATATGATCATGTAACCATATCTCAGAGACGAACACTAAATCATAACGTTCTGAAGAAAGTAGAGCATGAAATTCAGATATCTTATTTAGCAAACTTCTAGCATTAAATAAAACAGTTGATATTGATTTTCTTAGAATTTAGCTTTTTAACAGGAACAGTAGGGGCATGAACTCCCTAAGGGCAGAGGCAAAAGACGCTTAAACTGCTTCAACTCATAAGAATTACGATTGATGAACCAATTCATCTCGCCCGAATCCCGTTTTTCAGCCAATTCAGCGTTCAAATGGCGAAGGGTTTTGCGCTGTTGCCAAGTGCGATCAGGTCTAGCATAGACCTTCGATCGGCAGACCTCGATCAGAAAATTTTGAAACGCAACGGATCAATTCGGCCTTTGATTGTTCGGAATCACACTTTACCTTAAGGATCCGTGGCAAATCGCAACCGTCCTTCCTCGAGACGATGACAGGGCCCGACCAACGGATGCTGACGAGTTTTGTCATGTCGAAACCGGTCTGTGAGGCAAAACACTTGACATCATTGTCCAATTTCTCGTCTTGATTGATCGGAGCGAAGTTTTCCAGGACGACAGTGGTCTTTTTCGACTCGGCTTCCATCGTATCACGAACAGCACTAATGACCATCTTGCTGAGATCCATCGGTGGATGGACAGCGGCTAGATTGTTCGGAGCAGGATTTTTCATGACCAGATCAGCCAGCTTGTCGAGGACGACTTGTAACCATACGTGGGCAGCAAGAAAATTCTGGGGGGGGTCCAAGATTTTTGAAGGTCAAAAAATGGCCTTAAAAATGGTGATATGGCGATAAAAACACCATTTTTCGACGTTTCTCATCAAGCACTATCCATTGGCATCAAAAAATTGCGAAAAAAACGAAAAAAATTTTCAAAAATTGATTTCTGGGGGGGGTCTTTTGATTTCTGGGGGGGGGTCTTTTGGTTTCTGGGGGGGGGTCCATACCCCCCCAGATCCCCCCACGCCCATGTGTGCTTGTAACTGTAGATTCGAATGAAGCGAACCGTTTATCCAAGCTGGTGAGCTTAGGTTCGAGCGAAAACATGCGTTTCCCCATCGGCAAACAGATGGGGCAAAAATACAATTGATCCAAATCTGCCATAACGTTGAACTGAACGTCTGTCAGGCCAAGGCAACCAGCGTGGAATCACTTGTCGCAAAAATCGCAGAGAAGCGCCTTTGCATCGTCGTCCACATGACCTCTGCACTTGCCGCACGACTCGAGATCGAATTTCGGATCACTAGCTCGTTTTTTCGCCATTGAATGAATATCGTATCAGAGCGTTCCTCTAATGAGGGTCAAAATAATTTCGGCACTTGTTTATTGTGCGAAAAATCTGTAACAGAAAGCAACTGTCCCTTAATTATCCTAAAAGCAAAAGTAAGGTCAAAATAGATACGCCGTGTTTCGAGTCTTTCAAGATCTAACAAATTCAATCGTTCGCTATAAGACAAATCCTGCTGTTGATGCCGCCAAAGTATTCGTTTTGTAAATTTACGTTGAACATTTTCAATTTGGTTGATGTCTTTTATCAGGTAAGGATTCCACACCACCGTGCTATACTCTAGTATCGGTCTTACATCAACTTTAAATGCTTTCACCATCAAATCAATATTTCTGGAAATAATTAATCAAATAATTAATTAGAAATAATTAATTAAATAATTAATAATAAATAATAAATAATTTCTGGCTTTTCGCATTGTCCTGCACTATTAAAGCAATAAAAAATTGTCTTTTGAAATTTTTTTACGTTTTTCACGAAAAAAATGCTTATAATCACCGTTTTTTCCACTTTTTGGCCTATTTGTCAACTAAAATTTTGGGAAATGGAAAAAAGTTTTGGGCTTGGTTGGCATTTGTGGAAAATTTCCGTAATGTTAGAATGCGTTTTAGAGAGGTAAAACTGCAAAAAATTTTCGGCGCTTCGCGCCTAATTAATTTCATTCTTACTTGTTATTAATCTTTAAGCCGCACCGCGCCAATTGCAGCTTTTGGCTAAAGTAGAGGAGATTGGAAAGTTCAAGAAAGTTATGACAAGGACATTTTCTAATTAGGTTTGGGCTGGGGAGTTCATATTTGAAAGAATTATGCGACGGTCAGCATTATTGACCGAGTTACAGGCTGTTGAAATTCATGTGTTTAAGGATAGGCGAAAAAGGGCACTTATCCACTTTAACCCCTATCGAATTTTTTCTATCTTTTTTAACATTAGGGTATATACAGCAGTATAATATATCTATCATATGATTTAATCCTTGATTTTCTTCAGTTTTTTTTGTTTTCTTAATTTTCATAATCAACTTTTGCAATAATTTACTCGATTAGATATAGGAAAATGTAAGTTTTTGCTTCCAATATACTTAGGCTTAGGCTTAGTATATCTGAAAAGGTGTTTTAAGCTGCTTAGGTCGAGGTCGCTCCCGCTTAGGTCAATATATAGATTCTTAGGTCAATGTATGTATAGATGCTTAGGTCGATGTATAGATGCTTTGGTCGATGTATAGATGCTTAGGTGTGAGAACCCTGGTGTTAAAAAAAGATGGAAAAAATCCACCCTGTATATACCCTAATGTTAAAAAAGATGGAAAAAATTCGATAGCTGATTCGAGCAGTAATCGACAATGTGGAAGTCGAAAACAGCGGTAAAATGTGATGTGAAAAAATTTTTTTGAAGATTTTTTTCACTCAAATGGTTTTCCGCTAATGTTTTCGGGTTCTATATGTTAAGGATTATTGCTTGAAAAGGCATAAAAACATGTTTTTTTGAAAATTTGAGACTTTCCAGTATTCTCTACTCCGCCCCAGCTTTTTTATTGACAATCTGGTCTAGAACTTAATTACGATTGAAAATCCTAACTTCTGCACGGATTTGCTTAGTTTTTGTAATGAAAAAATGCGTTTTAGAGAGCCAAAATTTCCAAATTTTCTGGCGTTTCGCGCCATTTGATAAATTATAGTTTTCATTGTCAAAAGCGACTCCAGAATTGGCTAAAATGCTTAACTGAAGGAAGGAAATTCAAGTTTACAAAAGAAATAACGTATACTGATCGTCATATTTCTAGTAGAGCGCGAAATTTTCATACAAAAAGTGCATCAAACATCGCTATTACATGTGCACATAGGATTCTATACTTAAAAAACACTGATGTTTTAACACAGGCGCTCTATTTTTAACGTTTCTAGACCTCCTAAAAAACGTGGGAAAAGGGCGGAAAAAGTGGAAACAAATTTTGGGTCCGGTCTATAATGTCAACCAAATCGCTGGAAAAAAACGAGCTTATTATGCGCGAGAAGCGCTAATTTTTTTGACTTCCCCTGCTAATAAAAGGATAGAAACTGCCGAAAGATAGAAGAAATCGGCGCAAAGCGCCGAATTTTTCGATTTTACGTCGCAGAACAGCATTAGGCAACCATATTGCTCAGAATGATATTTTTGATAACTTGTCAAGTTCGACTTCTATGTTCACGGATGACCTAAAAATATTTAATCTTTCCTGCAATTATCAAATACTTCAGTCCGATTTAGATATTTTTTTATTTGGGCCATCAAAAATTGTTAAATTGTTTACCAATATCATATTCTAAATGCACAGCTCTACATTTGGGCAAAAATAATCCTAAATTGTCATATACACTCAATAAATACACAGGTTATTATGGACGATTCTGTCTATGTTCGCGATTGGGGTGTGCTAATTTCGCAAAACCTAAAATTTAAGAAGCATTATAGCAGTATAATCAAGAAAGCTTTCTTGAGATCTATCTTAATTAGAAAATCCTTCTTTTCGCGCAATAAAAATAATCTCGTTAAGGCCTTCATTGTTTACGTCAGAGCGATCCTTGAATATTCCTGTACTTTATGTAATCCCTCTTAAGTTAGTGATATCAGCAGGCTGGAGGCTCTTCAGCGTAAATTTACTAAATACATAGTTGGATATCATAGCCCTCTTTCGTACGACGAGCGCCTTAACCAGCTTAATTTGTGTCGATTAGAATTACGTCGCCTGCATATTTGCATATGTATGATGTATCAAATTATTAGTCAAAAATCTTGTCTTTCCATGACTGATTTTTTTGCTTAATTAAAATACTACTCGCCGCACAAATCATTTCAAGCTAGTTCGTTTCTCTTGTCCGTTCTAATTTACAAAAATTCGATTTTTTCAAGTATATCTCTGTTTGGAATCACCTACCTGATTTTGTAGTTTCTTCCCCTAACTTAAATATATTCAAATCTAGATTAATTGATGTCGACTTATCCAAATTTATTAGAGGATGGGCTTAAATCGTCATTTTCATGACTCGCTTGTCGTCTTTTGCTGTACGCTTTTATTCTATTGACCGTACGTTTTATTACTCTTTTACATCCTTTGTAATTATCGCGTGTTCAGTAATAAAGCATTTCAGTTCAGTTCACTTCAGTTCAGTTCTTGAATCGTTTTTCGGCGTTCCTGACGATGCTGTATCTTCAAAGAGCGCGTAAAAACACGAATAAAAATTAATAGGAAAATTTGAGTGAAAAGTCAACACTTTTGAGCAAATATATGGCTAAAACCTCTTAAAATAGCACTTTTTTGTGAATTATTCGGAAGATCTCGAATTCTGGGCGGAGCCAACAAATGTCTGGAGGATGAAAAGCTTTCTGCAGTGTGAAATTCCCCAAACTCCCAAAATCATTTGGTCATATTTTTAAGGAAAGAGAATG
This sequence comes from Mermis nigrescens, assembly GCA_036768485.1. Lineage (NCBI taxonomy): Eukaryota > Metazoa > Nematoda > Enoplea > Mermithida > Mermithidae > Mermis > Mermis nigrescens. The sequence continues at coordinate 160,676 of JAVLUZ010000157.1, read as the reverse complement.
AGACAGCCATCCTCTAAGTCATCCTCTAAGTCGTCAAAAATTTTTAAAACGTTTAGCTTAGCGATTTGCTTACATTTCTTATTTTTTTATGCTTTTTGTTTATAGTATTGTAGCTCTTTTTATTATCTACTGTTGCAAGAAGCAGCGAGCGATGAGTGATGATGAGATCGATCCAGAAATAGAGTCTCGCTTATATTCCTTGATACATCATCAGCCACTAGCCGAATTGGTCGATGCTAGTTTTGATCACAAAATTTGTGCCTCCAACCCTAAAAATCGACCTCATTTTTATCAAACATGTTTATCGAATGAGTTTGACTCTGAGAAACATGAATCGCCTAAATCTTTATCACATGATCATTTGCCCTGTACATTTCTGACGTCGGCCACCAAAAAAGCCCCACGCAAAAGTAAGTGGTACGGTCCTTTGTCATCATCGTCGGAAGACTCAATAGCATCGGTTGGACGGGCCAGTTCCTCGGCCAGTGTCCAAATTTTGAGTGATACAGATAGTCCCGCTTGCTCAGTAAGTGACATGATCAATTCTTACTGTGCCTTTACATACAATTAATTGAACTTGTGTATAAAGTAATGTACGAACATTCAGGCGGCCTCATCTTACAATTGATCGTATTAATCAGTATTTAGGAATTTTGTTGAAATTTCATCAGCCAGGTATCGGACATGTATAAGTCTATAAAAATCAAAATCTTGGTTATTCTTCATACTAGTCTATGCTGTATGGCCAGCCTTTTGATTTTAATAGCAAATCACATTTTTCAGCTATGTATGTATATTTTGTATGCATTTAAATGATTTTCTTGTATTTTTATTCAAAAAAGTCTGCGTATCATTACCTAATTGAATTAGATACCTATGTATAAGTTCTTGAACCTTAAATCGCGAGAATTGAATTATTGCAGAATCAGTAAACTAGGATCAGTTTCGTATCTAAGCATTATTTGGAGACCGATCAGTACATATCCAGTTTCTGAACCCTTTCAAGCTGCAACTTCCAGCTACTCATGGGCGTGAGGAGTCTGATGGGTCTGGCTGGACTCCCCAGAATCCGAAGGTCATTCTAAAAGTACGGTAGACTTTCCAGAATTAAATTTTTGATATCTTTTTTCGAGAGTTTGCCCCATCAGACCCCTTGAAGCATAACACGCGAAATCGCAAAGCTTATTTTGTTTGACCAGTTCTTGTCCAGACTGCATGTGTTTAAACGATAAATGCGAATTGCGTGTGTCGTTTCGTTATATTTTACATAATGTGTGTTTGGTTATTTCCACCTGATTCATAAAAATATAATGTATGAATTAATCGAGAAAGTGGACTCTCAATTTTTTGATTAGAAATTTCTAAAATTAGTCAGGCGTATTTTGTAGAAATTAGCCACTCGTTTTGAAACAAAGAGCAGGATTTGGACGAAATTTCGCTCAAATCTAGCAACAACTCCCCATCAGAAGCGCTTTGTAACTTGAATATTGTCCATTATGTTGCGCAGCGTAAATATAAAGACAAATTACATACATTTGTTCGACGCTCACTATACATGATCTTAGGGTTTTGCGGGGGGGGGGTTCACCCCCGAAAAATTGGCACCCCCCCCCCCTGAAAATTATTCATATCCCTAGAATTCGCAATTTTTAAAAGTTTCTTGAAATTCGCTAAAAATTCGTAGAAAATTAAATTATCAAATTACGCCGAATAACGATGTTTTTGACGCGTACATACCATTTTTGGGTCCAAATGGCACTTTAAAATCCACCCAGAATTCCCATGCTTTGCATGTCTGCAGTACTCGACAGCATTATCGTTTTATATTATTGATTTTTCTCAATTCTCTATTTCGATTTATTCTAATTTGTTAACTCTTCCAGGAATCAAGCTTCATAACTCCGCTGCAGGACGAGAATAATGTAACGTCGAATCTAGAGGCCTTGGAAACTTCAACTAGTTGCTCTAATCATACGAATTGTTCTGCTAGTTTACCTGGAAACGTCATGGAAATAATGTCAGTAGAGGAAATTCAATCTCAACTCCCATGTAAGCTCAAAATCTGTTTAAGTTTGCTTCTTTATTCTGTACCGAAATGAGAATTAACTTTACAAAAATTGGCTCCGTGTCTTAGAAAATTTTACATACCTACATATTTAACGTTTGCTGTTGCGTGTTTTGTTGCTATTTTTTGTCACAAATTCACTTTAAGCTTAGGCTTAGTAATACTCATTCAACTGGACGCCAGCAGGTAGACAGCCGAAACGAGAATACCGAATTAAGGCTCTTGTAGGATACTTGGGTTGGGCCGAATATTTTTTTGTATCTGAAGGAAAAATAATATGTACAACTCCTCTGAAGCGTTTATATACCCATTGTGAGTAACCTTTTGACGCAGTTCAGTTTTAAGTACTGGATTATTTTATAAATAACAAGTAATGAATAATTAAATAATACATAGTATTATTGATATATAATTATATATTTAAAAATATGTTTATGTGTATGTATGTTTGTGCCAGGGTTGGCTCCGGCCCAATGAAATTGGTGGGCTGATATTTTGGGCCGAGGTCGGTCCAACGGGGAAGGAGCCGTAGCGATCTTGAAATTTCGACAAACGCACCCATTGGCCCTGGGCAGGAGGGAGCAGGGTTTGGCCCCTGTGCTATAAGCCTCCACGATTTCGGGAGATGGCCGATTTTTAGCTATTTTTTCAAAAATTAGTTTATACTGTTTGTATAGGGATACCCCGGCCAGAGGAGCATGCCTGGCGACACTATGTACATTGTTATATGCAGTGATCGGACCGAGGCCTCGGCCTCGGCAAGCCTCGGCGTTTTTGGAGCCTCGGCCTCGGCGCCGAGGGCCGAAGCTGAAAAGTGCCGAGGCGCCGAGGGTTAAAATCAAATTTGAATAAGTTTAATATGTCCGTTGAATATTAACTATTTAGAATGCATCTGAAGTACAAAGGCTATTTTTTACCTATAGACTTTTCTTGTGGTTTCAGTCGCGAACCCGGTTACACAAAGTTACATACAGCAAAGTGCCAATTAATTATTCATGTGATGACTAAGTTTTAATTCTCATGCTTGCTACATGGATCGGAAACACACATTCCCGAAGGGGAGGGGTGAGGGAGGTTTATTACCCCCCTCTCAGATCAAGTCACTGTCAGACGATTTTTGGTAAAAACCTTTCGAATATTTTTGGAACCTAATTTTTACTATGGCGAAAGTGCAGCTAAGTATTAGAATTTCGAAGTGATAGAGTATTTTGAATTTAAGCAAGAGTAAATAGACAAACTGTCACTATAAAACATGCATGTAACAGCTCAAAATTTTTGGGAGGGCTCCTCGGCATACATGTAACGGCTAGAAATTTCGGGTGGGGGATTAGCGACTCTAATTCTGTGTCAAAAATAGCAAAAGCAAGTAATATAGCCAACAAAGCGCAAATTTTCGCCAAAAATGGGGAGGGTGGGTCAAAATTTTCTGACGTTGGAGGAAGGGTTTGGGGAGGACGTCCAACCCTGGGTGGGTGGTAATTCCCCAAAGCCCTTCCTGTTACACGTATGGTTTTCGGCCATTTTTATGGGAGAGGGCGTGAATGATTACGAATTTTCGGCCGAAAATCGCAAGAGCGCACCTAAAAATGGCCAATAAATGCAGCTTTTGCCAAAAATCAATTTTGGCTCGCGCATTTTTGGAGCCATTTTTTTACAATGTTAAAATACTTTCTTGGACAAAGTGATAATAATTATATCGTTTTTCAGAATATTTTAGGAAATTTCAAAAAATTTTCAGCGCTTCGCGCAAAATATCGCTAATATACTGTATTTAGATTGAAGCAGGGGAAATAAACACTCCAAAATCAATTTTTGTGTAATCTAGGCCAGAGCCTGCGCGGGCGGGTCGGCCCGCCCGCCCGCCGCAGGCCCGCGCGGCCCGCGCGCGGGCTTTTTGCGGGGCGGGTCACACGGCTGGCGGGGCGGGGCGGGGCGGGGCGGGGCGGGCTTTATTTTCAAAAAATTTTGGCGGGGCGGGGCGGGGCGGGCCTTTCTTTTTTTTAAATTTTTGCTGTGCAAAAGGATACGTGCGCGAAATTGATTTTCATGCACAAGGTTTCGCGAAATAGACTATAGTTCTAAGTAATGCTCTGCTGCTCATCCTTTGAATAAATACTCAATGGAATAGAACACATGGGGCTGTTAAAATAATACAAATTGAAATAATCCAGTTTTACCATGCAAAAGCTTACATATATACAGTGTTTCAAAAAACGAAACCCATATTCGACCTTGTAACTTTCTAACAACTCGCTCAATTTCAATGCAAATTGTTTTAAACGATAGACAAAAACCTTCGTAAGAAACCTGTTAAGTTTCGTATCCGTAGCATGCTCTGTTCTTGTGCAACGCGCAATTGTGTAAAAGTCGTTTTTTCATTAAATACAATGCGTGTTTAGAAATAAATCATGTGTTTGCAACGTTGTAGCTTTTAATCGAGTAAACATTTTAGAATACGATCTGCTCTATTCAAAAGCCTGTTTGTCTGGCTGTTAGCCTGTAAATTTTCGTACTATTTCGCTACTTGGTTCGAGAGTTATTGAGCTTTCGCTAAATATCATTCCTTAGGTCATTCACAAGCGCAAGCAACTCGCTGCTTATTTTGTCATTGCTCGCTCAATCGCCGAGGGAGTGTACTTAGGCAAAAGCTCAATAGCTCTTGAACCAACAAACAAAATAAAACTAAAATCTAGAGGCAATTAGCTAGATTAATGAGCTTTTGATTGAAGCAAACCGTATTCTAAAATGTTCACTTCGATCTAAAGCTACAACGTCGCAAACACATATTCATTTCTTACGACACATTGTATTTAATGAAAAAAACGACTTTTACCCAAATGCGCGTTGTACAAGAACAAATAAAGCTGCGAAAACGAAACTTCGCAAGATAATATGAAGGTTTTTATCTATTGATTAAAGCAAGTTGCATTTGAATTGAGCGATTCATTCCGAAGTTACAAGGTCTGATATGGGTTTCGTTTTTTTGAAACACCCTGTATATTTAGGTAGGCAGGATACCTACATACACACGTGGGCGTGGGGGGTTTGGGGGGAATGCACCCCCCAGAAGTTGAAATACCCCCCCCCCCAGAAAATTTTTTTTGCTTTTTCAGCAATTTTTTGATGCCATTGGATAGTGCTTGATGAGAAACGTCGAAAAATGGTGTTTTTTTTGCCATACGACCACTTTTAGGACCATTTTTTGACCTTTAAAAATTTTTCTCCCCCCCAGAATTTCGGTGCTGCCCACCTATGCCTACATATATGTAGGTACACACTACGTCCTTACATAAGGTAGACTATCACCTATAGGATTTGAGTAATGGCGAGCATTGGGATCTGGGTTGTCCCCTGGGATCCAGCAGACCCCCAAAATTGATTTTGTTGTGCTAGTTTTGGCAATTTCGCCCCATCAGACCCCCTCAGAATTTGAGCAATCAGCAGTGCAAAATTATGCCTTTTGCAGCTTACCTACATACCTAACTACACCTATCACAGTAACATCATTGTTGTTCCAATAAAGATTATTGCTGTAAGACATTAGCTCTTATTCAATTTACAAAATTGCATTGCACTCATTTACATTGAAGATTTTGTATCACTCATTGTCCGATTCTTTATCCTCTTGCATTCTAGCTCCTTTTCGACCAGAAATGGATACATAGAGTACATGAGAAAATTTTGCGGGGCGGGGCGGGGCGGGCCTAATTTTTGTAACATTACTGGCGGGGCGGGGCGGGGCGGGTCTAAGGAGCTGCGGGGCGGGGCGGGGGGGCTTTATTTCTTTCTTGGCGGGGCGGGGCGGGTCAAAAAATTTCGGCCCGCGCAGGGGCTCTGATCTAGGCATCTTTATGCAGATTTATATATATCTTTTGTATCTATTTATACTGTTTGTAAAAATTTTATGCAAAATAAGTATTATTTAATAACTGCACTTTTTTGCCGTTCAAAGATAAAATTGACTAATTTATCCTGATGTTGCATTGGATTTCTAAGCACAGTAGTGCTTATTACAAGATTTAATTGGCATATTACAATATCTGTAATATTTCTGATTTTGTAGTAGGTACAAGTTGTTTTAGCTTTCTCAGTCAAGTTTTATGTGTAAATTTCATCAAAAGCTCATAAAATTTCGGCGCTTCGCGCCAAATAATCTATATGAACTATATCCAGGCCGAATTATCACATTTAGGACCACGCTTTTTTGTATTCGGCAAAGATTTTTCATAATGTACAGAGACTTTTCAAGGCCGTCTTTGTACATGCACAAAGATTTTGGAGAGACAAAAACTGTAAAAAGGTGTAAAATTCCCGAAAATTTTTGGCGCATCAGTAATTGTCTGTCCTATATATCTTTAAAATAGTAGAATTTGCATTTAGAATGGAAAAAATGTCAAATATTCAGAGATCCAGGAATTAGCTAAGATACGCTACCGAAGGTCGAAAACCCCTGTTTTTACCTTACTAAATCGCTACTGTACCATACTATATATAATAGTACACAAAAATTTGCATGTACAAATGTTCAAAGACTTTTGGATACCATTTTTGTTCATGTAAAAAGGTATCTTGCACAAAAAAAAAACACTGTTTAGGACTGCATGCCGGTTGCAGGTCACACACGGGCAGTATGTAAAAACGTGTTTGTTTAAAAATATATTTATATATAATATCTACAAAAATTTGTTCGCTCATACAAAGACACTACTTAATTTACTGGTCCCCCATTTTGGGATTTCACCCTTCCCTCAACTCTGGACCTTGGGAAACTATGATCGGGAAGTACAGTGCAGTTTCTGTCATATTACCTACCACACCAGAATTGGATGACTGAAAAAGCGTGTTTAAACATGCATTACTGCAAAAGCGAGCACAACAATGGCTACAGTTCTGTCTTTACTTAGCTTATTTCGTTTGTTCGTATTTCTTTGACACTGTTTTCTTATTTATGTATAGTAATAAAAGTTTTTATAGTGCTTGTTCAGCCATATTTTTCATTAACTTTTCCAAGTCATCAACGGCAACTTGTTAAATTAAGTATGCTTTCATTCTGCTGACTTTATTCAATAAATCCTTCACACATTTAATCTACTATTATTGAAAATGACATTCGATAAAGTGTTCAATATTACGATTATTCTCTAGCTCATGTGCATACAAAATATTCTAAGAGCACCATTTATGGGTATAGGTATATAAGCTTGACCCTCGGCATTACCCTCGGCCGAGGCAAGGATTTTAAGACGCCTCGGCCTCGGCCGGGCCGAGGGATTCAAAAGTACCCTCGGTCCGATCACTGGTTATATGTTATAGCATTGGTCGGCACTGCAGAAACATCAAAATACGGGTTTAACCAAATGATGCTATAACATAGGCAATTTTATAAGATAGGCATGGTATGAGATACTATGTGCAACAAGATAAGCAATGCTATAAGATAGGACGTGATATAAGATACTCTGTGCTACAGGATAGGCAATACTATAAGATAGGACGTGATATAAGACACCCCGTGCTACAAGATAGGCAATGCTATAAGATAGAACGTTATAAAAGATACCCCGTGCTACAAGATAGGCAATGCTATAAGATAGGAAGTGATATAAGATACCCCGAGCTGCAAGATGAGCAATGTTATAAGGTAGTATGGGATATAAGATACCTTGTGCTATGAGATAGGCAATGCTATAAGATAGGTTTGGTATAGATACCCTGTCTGTGCCATAACATGCAGTGATATAAGATAGGAGATACCATCAGCTATAACATATTACGTGATATATGACACCCTTTGCTACAACAAACAAAAAATTTTTAAAACATCAAAAATATGGTTTGACTGAAAAAATTTTTCAAAACATCCTAAAACATCAAAAATATGGTTTGACGAAAAAAATTTTCCAAAACATCCCAAAACATCAAAAATATGGGTTTGATTAAAAAAATTTTCCAAAACATCCTAAAACATCAAAAATATGGTTTGACGAAAAAAATTCTCCAAAACATCCCAAAACATCAACAATATGGGTTTTATTAAAAAATTTCCAGAACACCCCAGAACATCAAAAATATGATTATGGCTAAACAATTTTCAAAACCATACTGTAACGTCAAAAATATGGATTTGATCAAAAAAATGGTTGACAAAAGACATTTTAAAAAAATCCAAAAATAAAATATGGTTTGTAGCAACAATTTTTTTAGAAATATCCCAAAAACATCAAAAGTCTTGAAAAATAAAAAATACAAGAGACATATTAATTCCATATAGCTATCAGGCCTAAGTTCAGCCCGGGCAACGCCGGGCAGCTCAACTAGTATAATTATAATTTAAAAATATGTTTATGTGTATAATCAATGCTGAATGACATCCTCAAACATAATGAATAAATTTTTAAGATTGCATTTCTATTACCTGCATAAAAGTAAGCTAGTTTGAAATCGTAAAATATTCTCCTGCCATGCTTTACTTATTAATTTGCATAGTAGCACATATATTTCGGAGAGGCAGTAGAATGATATCTAAACGGGTATGCAAATTGCTGCATGGTAATTAGTTACCAATCTGAGGTCGATTGTAGAAATCATTAGAAAACGTTATGGTCATGTTATTCAATCTGGGCCCGGTTTTTTAAAGCCTGCACTTTATTTAAAGTAGGACTTTATTTTAAAGTGTCACTTTAGGCTCAAGTGTCACTTTATAGAGTAGGGGCTCAAAAGTACGTTTTTCGAAGGGATTTACATGCTCCTTTAATAAAGTACCTCTTAAAGTCGTACTTTATTTTTTCAGCATCTTTTTTTCGTGTAGCCGATGTGAGTTGTTTCGGCAAAAATCATTTTATTGATCTAAGTATTACTTTTTTGAAAATTGGGTTGTCTTTCCCGTTTTTTTGATATTTTACACTCATTTAATCTGCTTTCACAGGATTTTTTGCCATTTATTTTTATTCCGTTTATATTTGGTGCAAATGGAAGCACCGGTTTTTAACGATACAGGAAAAAGTGATGTCATTAAAAGGCAACGCGCGCCACATTGGAACCACGCATGGGCGTGGGGGGGGGAGGTTTGGGGGTATGCACCCCAGAAGTTGAAAATAACCCTCCAGAAATCAAAATACCCCCCAGAATTCAATTTTGGAAATTTTTGCTTTCTTAGCGATTTTTTGATGCCATTGGATAGTGCTCGATGAGAAACGTCGAAAAATGGTGTTTTTTCGCCATACAACCACTTTTAAGACCATTTTTTGACCTTTGAAAATTTTTTACCCCAGAAATTTTTCACCCCCCCAGAATTTTTGTGCTGCCCAGCTATGATTGGAACCAGAGCAGCTTCAATTGCTGAAATTAGTGCTTAAAAGGAAAGGATCTTATGCTAGAAAAATACAGTCTCTATTGTACAACAGAAAAATAGTACGTGGAAAAATGTAAAATATCTCTACTCTTCTTTGATTGCTAATGTAAAAGTTTCGATTTAGTTTAGATTGCAAATATGCTGCATAATCGCACAAATGGAGTTAATCGTGATTGGAAACAGGTTAAAAAATGCTGGGAAAATATTTCCGCCCTGTCAGAGAAAAAATATTTCTGCTTTTAAAACAGAAAATAAGAAAATATTTCCCCTTCCCCTTCCCTCCCCCCATCGGGAAAGTGCACACACCCCCTTTACACCCCTCTAACTACACGAAAAATTATTTTTGTTCAAAATGGATAGCACCATTCAGCGCAAAAAATACTTATATATAAGTAAAAATAACTGAAGGTTAACAAATAAAATGTTAAAGTGCGACTTATTGGGAGGTCCCTACCTCCTTTAGATGAATAATGTTATAATAAAGTGCAACTTTATTATGTACTTTATTTTCTTCGAAAACCCGATCTCTACTCTTCCATTTCGAAGTGCCACTATAGGAAAATAAAGTGCCACTTTAGAGTCTAAAGTGGCTTTTAATAAAGCAGCACTTTTATTAAAGTGAGTCTCACAAGTGTGGATAAAAAAACGCACTTTCGAAAGTGTCAATTCATAAAGTGACACTTTAGCTAAAGTGACACATAATTCTTCGAAAAACCGGGCCCTGATGTCTTTTACGTGTATCTGCTTGCACATACATAAAATATACTTGTAAATTCAAAAACGCATTCACACAAATTTCCTTCTGGAATAATTTGAAATTTTCGATAGATCAGCCTTATCAAATTTTAGACTCCCCGGTTTCGAAGTCTAGTGTATGTGTATGAATTCGCCCACAAGGCACATATCTGTCGTTAAATTTTCCGCCCTTTAAGCTGATCCAGATTTGTGGAAAATTTGCTCCGAGATCTTTGGGCTGAGACATTGAGTAGCAGTTCGAGAGGTCGCTATTACGCTAGGAAAATGCGCTGTAAACGATGCCACGAAGAGGTCATAGAGTATCCGAATGCCCGAAAAAATCGGTACGTATCACGGTTTTTTCGTATTCGGCTAAGATTTTTCGCGATGTACAAAGACTTTTGAGGACCGTCTTTGTACATGTACAAAGATTTTTCGGAAGACAAAAACTGCAAAATAGGTTCGAAATTCGCAAAAATTTTCGGTGCTCCGCACCGAAATGAGCAATGGTGTGTTCTATATATCTTTATAATTTCAGGCTTTGCATTTTAAAAGGAAAAATGCCAAATTTTGGCGCTTCGCGCCGTTTTGGGAACGATTATTACTGATTTTTGCCCTCAGAAACCTAGAAATCGCTAAAATAGTAACCAAAGGTCGAACAACTCTGTTTTTGCCACACTAAAATCGCTACTATACCATATTATAGGAGCCAAAAATTTATTGTGTACGAAATGTACAAAGATTTTTAGGGACCATCTTTGTACATGTACAAATGGACCTTGTACAAAAAAAACACTGGTTCGTATGGAATATATGATTTATATGACTTGTATCGATGTGAAGCGAAATATTACTTGTCAACAACAGGACAAATTTGAGGAGAGGGAGCAAACTAAGGACTGGTAAGATATTCATATAAGCGAAGATTTAGGACAAATATTTCAAGAAACGACTGACTGAACAACCAACCTCAAAAAGTTTGAAACAACCTATAAGCGTTCATCAATAGACCTATGAATAGTAAGTAGGTAATGCAAATTTGTATTTGCATATGTATTACACCATGATACTTCTAGATTGCACTTTAAATTCGAAAGAATTAATAAGTCGTTTTTCTATTTTTTAGGTGAAGATTTGTTTCGTTTGTGGAGTACGCGGTCATTTGGGCTTCTACTGCCCCGAGAAATGCTGCGTCCTATGCTTTCGAATAAAACATAGCGCCGAAGACTGTAGACTCAAAAGATATATTTTCGACCGAATGCATTGCTCGCGATGCTTGAATATTGGACATACGGCTACAGTAACGCAATATTCTTGCTTCTTATACTTTTTTATTGTTGCCCGTCTAGTCGTATTTGTTGCACACGTGACACGTCTACATAACGTGATAAAAATCGTACTGTCTAATGTAATAGCTGGTCTGAAGGTCAGAAGCATAAGTTGGCGTGGAGGTCTTTGGGTTATACACCATAGTTGGGCGGCACCAAAGCTCTGGAGGAGGGGGTGCAAGATTTTTTCAAAGGTCAAAAAATGGTCTTAAAAATGGTGGTATGGCGAAAAAACGCCATTTTCCAACGTTTCTCATCGAGCACTATCTATTGGCTGCAGAAAAATTGCGAAAAAAACAAAAAAAAATTTCAAAAATTGAATTCTGGGGGGGAGTATTTTGGTTTTTGGGGGTGCATACCCCTCTCCCAAACTCACCCACGCCCGGGTATGGTAAACACCCCCGCAGAATTCGAAAGCCCCTAGGTTACTGTAGACCCCAGAATTATTTTTTTAGTAACATTTTTGGCAATTAGTGGAGATTTCACCCTACCGGACCCCCCAGAATTTTCTTGCTGCCCATATACAGTGGTCGCCATGAAAGATGACGCGCCATCACCCTCAGAATTATAATGGAAGGTGCGTCGCGAGCGCCGCGTTACGTCCATCATGCGCAATCATCTCTTTTTCTAATCAGCGCCATTAACCTCCATCATCGCGTTAATCTGGCGATGCGGACAGCTGCAATTTAGCTATTAATAGCACCAACAAGAAGGAAGCGCGCCAGCATTCACGTGCGCGCTTCCTTGTTAGCGCTATTGAAAGCTAAATTGCGCCGTCCGCCATCGCCAGATTAATGGGATGATGGAGAATAATGGCGCTGAATGAAAAAGAGATGATGGCGCATGATGGACGTAACGCGGCGCTCGCGACACCATCTCATTATAATTCTGAGTGATGGCGCGTCATCTTTCATGGCGATCATGAAGTCAGAAGACATGTACAGCATGAGAGTTCCGGTTGGTCGCTCAGCCTCGGAAAATTGTTTTCTTAAGTGACTTTCTTAGGCTTACAGATACCTACCGCATTGTGTAAATGACTTCTTATAAAAGCATTGAATTAACTTATCAAAATTCTGAGACCGAAAGATTCTCGTAAGAGTATGTATGATTCTTCTTTTGATCTTTTCTGATGAAGCGATGTATATTAAACGACTGTATTGAATATTTTTAATATGTGTAAACTGCCGCTTTTAGATTGTATCCATTCATATGCGTGTAGCTAAATTGGGGCACTAATTTCAATCTTTTGAGAGTGTTGGAAACTATTTCAGAGTGCATCTTTCAGTCTTTTGCATTACCATGTTAAAATGTATGTTGAACTAATTAAGGATTGCCATGAACTATGGCGTCAATATCACGCGACAACTGGCCCGGACATTGAATTTCGGCGATTTAAGAAGTCGAAGCCTCAGCTGAATAAGCGCCATAAATGGTGCTACAATTGCGCTTCAAATGGTCATCTTGGTCATGTAATTTAATTTATCATTTGCACTTACAATGAGGATAGTGGATGTGAATTTTTTAGCATTTACTCAGTATGTACGGACAAATAGAGAGCGCTGTTGACGTATGGTTAAACAAATTTTAAAAACATGCATACAAAACATACAAATCTAGTACATACATGGTAGCGATTTTTGTGTAATAAAACAGAATTTTTCGACCTTTGGCAGTGTATTTTTAGCTAAATTCTGGGTTTCTGACGCCAAAACTTATCGAAAATTGCCTTAAAACGACGCAAAGCGCCGGAAAATTTGACATTCTATATTCTAAATGCAAATTCTGCCATTTTAAAGATATATTGGACAGAACTCATTTCAGCGCAAAGCGCCGAAAAATTTTGGGAATTTCATACTTTTTTCTACAGATTTTGTCCTCCCAAAAATCTTTGTGCATGTACAAAGACGGTCCTGAAAAGTCTTTGTACATTGGGAAAATCTTTGCCGAATACAAAAAACACTGGTATGTACATACGCATGCGCTTCATGAATTTATTGCATGTACGTTATTGCGACTTTTATATGACAAAATTTATTTTTGGGAAATCGATAATAAATTCTGGAATTCCGGGACCTGGCATCTTAACAACAAACTCATGAAAGTCGTTCTTATGTAATAAAAAACCACACATTTTACCCTTTTTTAGAATCTTCTTGATGCCACCGTATTGAACTCGATAATGAACATAAATGGTATTTTACTGTTCATTTTGCCAATGTTTGCGGTTTTTGGCCTTTGAAAATTTTTGACTCTTAGAATTTTGGCTTGTTCAGTAATTTATGTATTGTCTTCGAGTAAGAATTTTTTGTTCATCCTTAAGTAGATTTTGGGGTTTCTTGCATTGCTTAAGTTCTGCATAAACGTAATCTCGAGACATTAGAACGGCTGCTGTTACCTTCAATTTTTAGCCTCTTGGCAGTTGAAAATTCTCGCATATTGACGAAATAATTTTCACCACTTTTATTACTAGCTTTTTGATTTTTTTGTCGAAAACAGTAATTAATTATTGATTTTCTTCTGCAAAAATAAGGCTTATTTGTGCGGGGCAACAGGATTTGGCCTTTTTATTTATTTAAAAAAAAAATTTTCAAGTCCGTGTTTTCCTTCCCCCTTTTTAAAACGACAATTAATTACATACATCCGAAATTTTCTAATGCGAGTACACGATACCAACCAAATAAAGAGTAATCAAACTTTGGCGTGGTAGGAGGAAGGTGGTTTATCATGCAGCTGGTCTTCCAGAATCCGGAAAATATTCGCCTTTTAAATTCAGTAGACTGGAATTTTTAAGATTTTGCCAGTTTTTCTGGCGTGTTTCTGATGCCAGCGAATAAGGCTCGATAGAGAACGTCGAAAAGTGGTGTTTTTCTTGCTCTGCCATAAATTTTTAAGCACTGTTTTGGCCTTAGAAATTTTATTAAACCCGAGCATAAGTGGGCGGCACCAAAATTATGGTGGGGGTGCAAGATTTTTCAAAGGTCAAAAATGGCCTTAAAATGGTGGAATGGCGAAAAAACACCATTTTTCAACGTTTCTGATCGAGCACTATAATTGGCATCAAAAAATTCCGAAAAAAAACATAAAAATTTCAAAAATTGAATTCTGTGAGGTATTTTGGTTTCTGGGGGTGTATTCTGGTTTCTGGGGGTGTATTCTGGTTTCTGGGGGGTGCAAGATTTTTCAAAGGTTAAAAAATGGCCTTAAAAATGGTGGTATGGCGAAAAAAACACCTTACTTCAACGTTTTCTCATCGAGCACTATCCATTGGCATCAAAAAATTGCGAAAAAAAAAGCAAACAAATTTCAAAAAAGTGAATTCTGGGTTTTGGTTTCTTTGGGGGGGGGGGGTGGTGCAAGATTTTCAAAGGTTGAAAAATGAAAAATGGCCTTAAAAATGGTGGTATGGCGAAAAAACACCATTTTTCAAAATTTTCATCGAGCACTATCCATTTGCATCAAACAATTGCGAAAACAAAATTTCAAAAATTGAATTCTGTGAAGTATTTAGGTTTCTGGGGGTGCAAGATTTTTCAAAGGTTAAAAAATGGCCTTAAAAATGGTGGTATGGCGAAAAAACACATTTTTTCAATGTTTCTCATCGAGCACTATCCATTGGCGTCAAAAAATTGTGAAAAAAAAACAAAAAAATTTCAAAAATTGAATTCTGGGGTTTATTTTGGTTTCTGGGGGTATTTTGGTTCCTGGTGGTGTATTCTGCTTTCTGGGGGGCGCAAGATTTTTCAAAGGTTAAAAAATGGCCTTAAAAATGGTGGTATGGCGAAAAAACACCTTTTTTTAATGTTTCTCATCGATCACTATCCATTGGCATCAAAACAATTGCGAAAAAAACAAAAAAATTTCAAAAATTGAATTCTGGGGGTTATTTCGGTTTCTGGGGTTATTTTGGTTTCTGGGGGGGGGAGTATTTTGGTTTCTGTAGGTGTATTTTGGTTTCTTGGGGGGTAGGGATGCAACGGATCCGGGTTTTCCAATAATATCGGATCCGGATCCATTCAATTCAAAATAACGGATCCGGATCCGGATACGGATCCATAAAGTTTAAAATAACGTATCCGGATCCGGATCGGATCTTTAATTATTAAAATAACGGATAATAACGGATCGGATCGGATCGGATCCATAATTATGCATTATGAACGCTTAATTTTTTTAATACTTAAATTTTTTGTTTCGCAAGTACGGTGCTCATTAGTTTCAGAAGCAGAATTACTGTAGGATGATGAAATAAGCAAAGCTGCATGAGCTTGGTTCAGTGGTCCGGAGTTGATCTTAATTCGGCTGTAGCTTGAAAAACTGCTGAATCTGGCGTCTTCTTCTCATTAATCGGAGATGCCAAAAAGCATTTCTAGTCCTATCTGGAACTATTTTACGCTAGCTGATTACGAAACTAAATCGCATTGTAATCTCTGCGCAGCAAAGCTTTCCAGAAGCGGTGGAGGGGTACCACCCCGTGTTTTTTGTGCAAGGTCCGTTTGTGCATGTGCAGAGATAGTCCCAAAAGTCTTTGTACATTTAGTACATGCAAATTTTTGTGTACTATAGTACAGTAGCGATTTTAGTGTGGTAAAACAGGGTTTTCTATCTTTGGTAGCGTATTTTATCTAATTTCTGGGTTTCTGACGCTAAAAATTATTAAAAATTGTCTCAAAACGGCGCGAAGCGTCGAATCAATTGACAGTTTCCATTCTAATTGCAAATTCTGCTATTTTAAAGATATATACGACAAACAATTACTCATTTTGGCGCGAAGCGCCCGAAATTTTGGGAATTTTACACCTTTTACAGTTTTTGTCTTTGCCAAAAATCTTTGTACATTTTGTACACACAAATTTTAGGGTACTATAATATGGTACAGTAGCAGAATTTAGTGTGTTAAACAAAAAGTTGATCGACTTTTGGTTGTGTATTTTAGCAGATTTCTGCGCCTCCAAGTGCGAAAATCTATCATCTTAAAACGGCGCAAAGCGCCGAAAAATTTGACATTTTTCCTTTTGAAATCCAATTTCTGCCATCGTAAAAGACATATATATAGAACACACAGTTACTCATTTCGGCGCTAAGCGCCGAAAATTTTGCGAATTTCAGACCTTTTTTGCAGTGATCGTACGGGGACCCCGACCCCGACCCCGAAAAACCCCGGCCTAAACCCCGACCCCGACCCCGACCGGGGGCATGATTTTTGAGTCGGGGTTGAACCTTTTTCGAGGGTGAAATATAGCATTTTATTTGTTGGTACATAGAAGAATTGTATAAATAACAAATAAATTCGGAACAAGGACGATTCATTCACCAGCAAAATTAATATGTTAAACTCGACATTCGCAATATTTCATAAAAAGTACGCCTGGTCGCCATGTTGTTATGACGTGTACATACATGTTCGCATATTTTCCATTGTGAAGCGCGCCGAAGTTGCTGCGGAATCACAGGCGTAGCCGGGGGGAATGGAGGCACATGCCGCCCGGAATTTTCAGAAATTATGTTGATTTTTCTGGCGCAATGTAGTCCAGAACATTGAGTTTAAAAAGGCACAAACGTCAAAATTTTCCGGCGCTTCGCGCCGAGTCAGTAATATTTATTGTTATATAGATCCAATGAATTTAAAAGCTTGAATCTGTTAAAATAATCCAGGACTTCGCAGCACTTTAGTGATTTAATGCACTATTAGTTCATTGAATGAAACTGCACATGCTTGTTGAACATAATAGTAAAAGTGCGAAAATGTTTGCGTACCAATTTATCTATTCTCTGCTTTGTTTATCTTTCTTTACAAGGACACATAATTCTATTTTAAATGGAAGGAAAGGCCAAATTTTCTTGTGTTTCTGCGCATTTTATGTTTTCTGAACTAGTTAATAAGAAGGCCACAAATGGGCCTGAAAATGGTAAGAACAAAATTCTCATTGATACATCTTTCAGTGACTTATTGGTTGAGACCCGTTGCTGCGCTACATAGTTAGCAGAGGTCGAAAAACACATTTTAGTTCAGAAGTTTTGTGCAGTGTAGGTGTTCATTAATTTTAAGTTTTTGGACTTAATTGAGAACCGAGATTTTGCCAATTTGCGAAAATTTTAAGTTTACTAATTAAAAATTGGAGTGCTTTTTTACAAAATTTTCGGGGGGTTCTCCTCTGGACCTCGCTGGTGGCGCTTGAGCGCGCCACCCCAGACCCCCAGCCGTACAATCTCGTTCTACATGTCGAAAGAGATTTTCAGGAGGACAGAAAAGGTAAAAGGATTAGGAATTTTTAAAAATTTTGGGCAATTCGCTCCTGCAATTAGTTTATCTGTTCTGTATGATTTGAGCGGTATAAATTAAGTTTAAAGAGTAAAAACGTCAAAATTTTCCTGCGCTTAGCACCGCCGATTATTGTCTTAGGGCGGTAAAATATGACTGAATTTCTTGATGCTTTGCGCCACTTATGATTTACGAACTGTTTGTCAACAAAAAGGCGTAAATTCTACATTGAAAACGGTAAAAATTCCATAGAAAACCGTTATGAAAAAACTGTGGAAGAATACGGAAAAGCGAGAGCGGTTAGTGATTAAAATTGAAAATAATGCTTAATTACTAAAACCATGCTTGAACTTGGAATGAAAATAAAATGTTGAACATAACCAGCTTTATTAGTATGCTCTACAAACAAGTGAAGGTATCGTTTTTATCCTTTTCAAATTGGTATGTAATCATGCAATGTTAATTGTTAATCTTCAACCCCGACCCCGACCCCGAAAACCGGGGTTCTTCATCCCCGACCCCGACCCCGATCGGGGGTGAAAATCTGACCCCGTACGATCACTGCTTTTTTACAATTTTTGTCTTCCCAAAAATCTTTGTACATGTACAAAGACGGTCCCGAAAAGTTTTTGTACATCGGGAATTATCTTTTCCGAGTAACCACCTGTATGAAAAAGCGTCTGCATACTAAGCATGCGGCGGACTATAAAAAAGTTCAAAGTAGAGGAGTCCCAGCAGATCGAAGAAAAGGAAGAGGTATTCTTGTTAAGCACAGATTGTAGAAAATTCGCGTCGAGCATGTCTCACCTTCCTTTGCAGAAAAACGCGCAGATTGCCGAAGAGACTGCTTTGAAACATGAAAAACAAAAGGTGCAAATGACGATGGAAGCATGCTTACTTGCTGTATGAAATATTTTATTTTTATGAGAGGATTCCTAATTAACTTATGTACGATTTAAGGGTAAAAATAGAATAACGATGATGGAAGATCAATTGATATAGATGAGCGGTTAGTTGAGCTTATGACTTCGAGCAATCTACCGCTTTCTTTGGTTGCAGAAAAGCTGCTGTTTCTTAAATACAATTTGCCTGTCATTGAATTTGAGGATTAAGTCAATCAAAGTAAAGCTTTTGTCTCATAATGATATTGTTTCTTCAATACAATTCAAGGTTTTAATGATCTTTTATCACAATCTCTTGGATCCGTTTAGGATCCGTTTTAACCACTGTAAAAATAACGGATCCGGATCCGGATCCGGATCTTATTTTTAGAAATTCGGATCCGGATACGGATCTTAATTTTCAAAATACCGGATCGGATCGGATCCAAAATAATACCGGATAATAACGGATCCGGATCGGATATCGTTGCATCCCTATTGGGGGGTGCATACCCCAGACCCCACGCCAGAGTGTGAACCCGAGTCCCTTCGGAATTTAGGCGCTGCCCATGTACGACAGTAGTATCATTTTGTGCTGCAGGAATGCCTCAGGTCGACCAATTTTAACGGCAGATTAATAGCCTTTCGACCATCAGTACGGAAATATGATACGGCTAATCAGTTGCTCAAGTTGCAGCATTCAGTCTTAAACGATTTAGAAACGCATTCGGATGCTGCATTTAATCGCATTGCGGATACTCGTGTTATAAAGAGTTGGGCTTTTTCGTCTTTTTTTTGCTATGCTTGCAATTTTACAATGCGGAATTTTCGCTGAAAATTCCAGTCATTTTATAAATCATCCTCCAAATTTGGAAAAATAAAAAAATTTTGTATCAAATAATGGCTGAAGTTCACTAGCTTTGAATAACATTTTCTGTATATATAGTGACTTAAGCTGAAGAGTGACTTGTAATGAAAAGCTTTTGTTAGAGCTTGAAATCTGCATATTTCGTGACTTTAAGTTTAGTTATCTGCATAGGTGGGCGACAGCACCGAAATTCTGGGCGGGGGAGTGGTGGTGCAAGATTTTTTAAAGGTCACAAAATGGTCTTAAAAATGGTGGTATGGCGATAAAAACACCATTTTTCGACGTTTCTCATCAAGCACTATCCAATGGCATCAAAAATTTGCGAAAAAAACAAAAAAAATTTTCAAAAATTGAATTCTGGGGGGTATTTTGATTTCTGGGGGGGGGTATTTTGGTTTCTGGGGGGGGTGCATACCCCCCAAACCCCCACGCCCAGGTGTGGTCGTAACTATGGGTAAAAAACACCATTTTTCAGCGGTTTCTCATTGAGCACTATCCATCGGCATCAAAAAATCGCGAAAAAAACAAAAATGATCAAAAATTGAATTCTGAGGGGGCAGTGTTTTTTTTTGTACAAGGTTCGTTTGTACATGTATAAAGATGGACCCCAAAAGTCTTTGTACATTTTGTACATACAAATTTTTGTGTACTATAATAAAGTACAGTAGCGATTTTAGTGCGGTAAAACAGGGTTTTCGATCTTTGGTAGTGTATTTTAGCTAATTTCTGGGTTTCTGACGCCAAAAATTACGAAAACTTGTCTCAAAACGGTGCGAAGCGCCGAAGAAGTTGACATTTTCCCATTCTAAATGCAAATTCTGCCAATTTAAAGAATAATAGGACAAACAATTACTCATTTCGGCGCGAAGCGCCAAAATTTTTTGGGAATTTTACACCTTTTTTACAGTTTTTGTTTTCCCAAAAATCTTTGGACATTTTATACATAAATTTTTGGGTACTATAATACTGGTACAGTAGCGATTTTAGTGTGGTTTGTTGGTGTATTTTAGCTAATTTCTGGGTCTCTAAGGGCAAAAATCACTAAGAATCGTCTTGAAACGGCGCGAAGCGCCGAAAAATGTACATTTTTCCTTTTGGAATGCAATTTCTGCCATTATAAAGATATATAGAACATACAATTACTCATTTCGGCGCGAAGCGCCGAAAATTTTTGCTAATTTTAGACCTTTTTTGCAATTTCTGTCGTTCCAAAAATCTGTACACGTACAAAGACGGTCCCGAAAAGTCTTTGTACATCGGGAAAAATCTTTGCCGAGTACAAAAAAAAACACTGGGAGGGGTTATTTTGCTTTCGGGGGGGGGGGTATTCGACCTTCTGGGGGTTCATACTCTCCACCCCACCCCGCACCACGATTGGTTATCTGTCGTGTTAGGATGTTTTTTGTTTTTTATATTATTTTTTAGTTAACGTTTTCTAAATGGTATCTTCAATTATTTATTCTTTTTTTATTTAGATTTTTGTACACCGAAAATCATACATATGTACATAACCATTTAAAACGTACTCTTTATATATCATTTGTTCAAATGTAGTCCTTTATTCAGCACTGAATTTATTCTTAAGCAGTTGAAAACAGATTTCTTTCTGCCTAGGTTAAACGAGGTCTTTTATTTTGTTTAGTTATTTTCCGTTAAATTCAACGAAGTTCTTAACCGCTTCCATACATTTACTGCAAAACATAGTAGGTACCATCATACCTGGGCATGGGGGGTTTGGGAGGGATGCACCATGCGTGGGCAGCAAGAAAATTCTGGGGGGTGCATGATTTTTTGAAGGTAAAAAAATGGCCTTGAAAAATGGTGGTATGGCGATAAAAACACCATTTTTCGACGTTTCTCATCAAGAACTATCCATTGGCATCAAAAAATTGCGAAAAAAACGAAAAAAGATGTTCAAAAAATTGAATTCTGGGGGGGCGATTCTGGTTTTCTGGGGGGTTGCCGCCACCCCCCAAACCCCCCTCACGCCCGGGTGTGGTATGCACCTCCCTGAAAGCAAAGTACCCCTTCCAGAATTCGATTTTTGAATTTTTTCTCTTTTTCCGCAATTTTTTCGATGTGAATGGATAGTGCTCGATGAGAAACGTTGAAAAATTGTGTTTTTCCGCCATACTCACCACTTTAAAGGTCATTTTTTGACCTTTGAAAAGAATGTTGCCCCCCCAGAGCTTTGGTGCCGCCCACCTATGGGTACCATACATGGGCGTGAGGGGTTCCGAGACCCTCCCCAAAAGGGTCGATAGGCCCCCAGAATTGAATCTTTGACATGTTTTTGGGATTCTTATTGGTTTCACACAACCCAAACCCCCACTCCCCACCTGCTCATGCATGATATGTAGTAGTAGTACCGTGTAGTATGTAACATGGAATGGACCAAGGAGTTTTCTTCTTAACACATAAGATGCGAGGCGGCACCAAAGTTATGGGGAGGGGGTGCAAGATTTTTCAAAGGTCAAAAAATGGCCTTAGAAATGCTGGTATGGCGAAAAACACCATTTTTCAACGGTTCTCATCGAGCACTATCCATTGGCATCAAAAAATTGCGGAATAACAAAAAAAATTTAAAAATTGAATACTGGGGGTATTTTGGTTTCTCGAGGGGGAGGGGGGTGCATACCCCTTAGCCCCACGTCCAGGTGTGCATACCACCATAGGTGGGCGGCACCAAAGCTCTGGAGGTGGGGGTGCAGGATTTTTCGAAGGTCAAAAACTGGCTTTAAAAATGGTGGTATGGCGAAAAAAACACCCTTTTTCAACGTTTCTCATCGAGCACTATCCATTGGCATTAAATTGCGAAAAAAACGAAAAATTTTCGAAAATTGAATTCTGGAGGGGTGTTTGGTTTCTGGGGGATCGAATACCCCCAAACCCCACACGCCCAGATATGCATACTACCACCAGTTTTAATACCATTTTTCGATCTTTAAAAAGTCTTGCACCCCCTCCTCCTGAATTTTGGTGCTTCCCAGCCCACCCATGGTGTATGCCCCGCAGACCCCCTTCCGCCCATATGTGCTCCTCCCCCGCCATGTTTGGGCAGCAACCAAAGTGCGGGGATCCGATAGGAAAAATCGCTAAAAATAGCGCCAGAAATTCAATTTTTGGAGTCTATCGATTTCGGGGATCTCTCACGTAATTATTCATTCTTTTTTAGATAAATTCAAGCCCCAGCTTATTAAAAATCCTAAATTTGATCGCCACAAAGTCGAATTATCCTACTTCGATTCATCTTCTAATGCGCGACAAGAACGCAAAGGGAAAAGAAAGAACAAAAGTAAAATGGAGGAAAACGCGATCGATCGCGACGTGAATCCGTTTGACAGGATTAAGCGAGAAAAAGCGGATAAAAATGCAAAGAAAAAATTAACTAGAAAGATCGATCGAAAGTTCAATCGCTCAACTTCTGATCGTAATTCAATAGGATTGGTCGAAAAATTCAACAGACGCTCGAAAAAGTTGAGAAAAATGGTGAATAAGCGAGCTAATGTTAACAGTCAATCAGGAGAATCGACGAGGACACGAAAAACATCGAATGATGCAGGTGATTCGGTCGTTTTCATTAATTGCAAGAGGGCCAAACGCGGCTCATTCAATACTAATTATTCAAACAAGAATCAATTCACTTGGGACCGTGACTGTCAAGCTGAACTGCGCGGCGCTGAATCATCCGGTGGTTGGTTTTGTTGAATTTCGTTGATAATAAAAATGTCACCGCATTATAGTACATCTGTGTAGATGCAAATATATATTGAAATGAGGAAACGGAAAAATTTTCAGTAATAAAATTGAACCCAGGCTAGAGAAGCGCAAATTTTCCAACATTTTTCATCAAGATGTGTGCAGGACTTTTATCGAGGAATGGCTAATTTTTCAAAAATGAAATTCTCCGGGGTCTGGCTAATTTTACGAGGTTCTTATCTCCCATACTCGTGCGAGTATGGCAGGCTATGCTCATTCCGTCTGCATATTGTAGTCGGAGTCCGGACGTCCCCCCGTCCCGCCCCCCAAGTCAGATAGATTCTGACCCCCTGATTTTTGAAAAAAAGGCATGGCCGGGGAACCTTCCCCACCCAACATTTTGACCTTTTACATGTATGCATAGTGCCTACAATATCATCAGCAGAAAGTTGGTAGACGCTGCAGGAAAATGAGACATTTTTTCTCAAAAAGAGCAATCTCTTTCAAGTGTTTGAAGCGAAACATGCATACGCATGCATCAGGT
The DNA here is from genome assembly GCA_036768485.1 of Mermis nigrescens. Lineage (NCBI taxonomy): Eukaryota > Metazoa > Nematoda > Enoplea > Mermithida > Mermithidae > Mermis > Mermis nigrescens. The sequence continues at coordinate 136,946 of JAVLUZ010000157.1, read as the reverse complement.
GCATTACAAGACAATGCTAACTCGAAAAATGCTCACTTATCCTAAAACTGCATTTGTTAAGTGCGCTTTTTACAAGTCCCCACGGAGGCAAACAAGCTTATGATCCTTGAAGCGCCCTTGGAAGATTGTCAGACTAAATCTTAGCACTTTTGACCTACAAAGCCCAAGATTTTCTGACGCTCTGCGCGGTATCTATTGTTTTTGTAAAACTTTTGCCCAAGTTTGAGCATAGTGTTAAAGTGCCTATGTATGCATGTAATATATACTGGGCCAAGAGATTCCTTTCTTAACAGGGAAGATACGGATCCCTCAGAGCGTGGCTGGCAGGCAGCCTCTCCCTGCTGAATTGGCTGATCCAGCAATCCCATGCTCAAAATATTGTTTTCCTATCGTCAACTTTTAATTCTTTTTAAACAATTTCCGAGCACTTTATTTTATGCATTGATTTCCTTTGTGAGGTGAGTATGTACGAGGGTTGTTAATTAAGTTCGTTTTAGCTGTCTAGTAACTTTTTCTGTTCCAAGAGATATCAACATGTGGTTCATTGCTTATGAGTGACGCAACTCCTGCTTTACACGTACAAAAGTCACCATTTCTTTCTATTTTTTCCGCTTTTTCTAGAAAAATTTTTTTTAAATACCTCACTTCTTTGGTTAAGAAAACAACTTTTATCTTGTCGCAGCTTGGGCACTGATTAGCATTTGATCTCAAAAAGTTCAGGTAAAACAAAGTCAGTTTATGACTTTCATTGATGCACCACCAAAAATTCCATTGCGATTAAGTTGCTCCTTTTTAATGATGCATTTTTTCGTTAAAACTCAATTTTTTGCTGATTTTGTCAAAGAATTTGCTTCATACAAATGCATCGTTTTATGAACAAAAAACATTCTAAAAAGTGCTTTGCGTTGGATACTCTCCCAGCTAAAATATCTATCCTTTTTCCTTGAAAAGAATGAAGTCAAGGCACCTTCTGTTTAGGGCTATATTTTTAATCAATTTTAATCTATGATAAAACAAAATTATTTTACTGGAAAGCGGAAAAAAGGATAAGAAATGATGAGGTCCAGAGATGTAAAGCAAGAAGTTGCAGAATAACGAGCGAAAAAACCGCGTGCTGATAATTCTTATGGAGAAAGTTATTAGACAGCTAAAAACGAAAGTAATTGACAACGCCCTCGTATGTACATACATATCTATCACAATTAAGAACAATTTATCAGCTGGGTCGAGTCTGGTGTTGAAAAATCCTTTGCGTAAGCATTGCTCCGCAACATATTCCTTGAATACGATCGGAAACAAGTACAAATTTTCGAATTTCCTAAATAGTTGTTGCTCATCGGTTTGTAGAGCTCGCTAAAAAACAGTGGAAATCACTCGTTCCCTTCATATTCAGAAGACCAGCTAGCTATGAGAAGTGTCTGGATATTTAACAGCTTTCATAAATCGTATGAACGTTGCGGCAAGCACATTTATTATACGAATAGAAAGAAAAAATCAATAAGCGCAATAAATATTAACAGTAGGTACATAGCAAACGCGAATAACATATATAGAGCAGAAAAAGACAGGTACAGTGCCACTCAAAAGTCCAGCCTCCCTAGTACACAATGACGTTTTCTTAACTGTCTCTTTGTTTGCTCAGCGTTGGTTTAGAGCAAATTTTACACAAAGTATTTTTTTGTGGTTCCTGTGTAAAATGCATGCGAAATCTGACTGACATTTATTTTTGCTCTAAGACTACTCTGATTTTAGTGAAAACGATTCTTTTCCCCAACAAAATGAGCCAAAATTGGGGATTTGTTCAAGAGAACAAAACTATCGAAAAAGAGATGGCACTGACGATTGAGTATTGATTCTAAGTCTGTATGGAATGTTATCGAAAAAGTTGAAAGCGATGATGGTGCATCTAGCTGTTTTATGGACGCTGAGAGGCCCAGTAGACCGAGAAAATTGAACAATTGTTCCTGAAAGAGCGACTGGCGCATCTTGTTAGAGCAAAAGATCATCCAAAATCAGCGATCGCGTTACAAGATGAATTATCGGTTGGCGGCGGACCATAATTTCTCATTTCGAAAATGAAATTAACATTCAAAAACATTAATTTATTGGGCGGGTAGCTGTAAAAGAAGCTATTTATCTCTAAGATTAACATGGAAAAACGGATAAATTTACACGAGCTCATTTGTGATGGCAAATGAAAGGTTGGGCATACATGCAATCCTCTTAACTGATGAATTCAAAATTATTTCACCCAAAAATCGCGTATTTTCTTTGAGCAGCAGACCATTAAAAAAGTACTGGCAGAAATACTGGCTGGTACTGTAAACATTATGATGGTATTAAAACCGAAAGAGGTAGCAACTTACGTGCTGCATGTCTACAATGTTGTATTGGCGTGAAAGGCATAATTGTAAGCTCCTTGATTAATAATCAATTGTTGATTACCCCATTATGTAAAAGCATACCTAAAGATGACAGCACTCAAACACATATAAAGCATTTTAGGGAGGCGCTAGACTTTTGAGCGGCGCTATACCTATGTCAAGCAGGTACGCATAGATATACACCTAGATTAAATTTACTCAACGACTGACCTTTGATATTACTGCATCAAAAGCCGAAAACTGAATATCAGCATTCTTTCTTTCTCACATAGCAAGCGATCTGACCAAACAACCATTAATCACTTCGAAACAAAGTCGATAAATAAACTAACCATGTGCGGGCAGCACCAAAATT
>JAVLUZ010000157.1:114868-134107 GCA_036768485.1 Mermis nigrescens | reverse complement strand
GAAAGCTTTTAAAGTCTATGTAAGACCCATTTTGGAGTACAGTTCTGTAGTTTGGAACCCTTATTTGATTAAAGATATCACTGTATTGAAAAAGTTCAGCATATATTTACGAAAAGAATACTATGGCGACAAGGTGACTTGTCTTACAATGAATGGTTAGGTTTGTTAAATCTTGAAAGACTCGAAACTCGGTGTATTCATTTTGATCTTTTTGCATATATTCATTGTGCAAGCCAGTGTTTTTTTTTGTACAAGGTCCGTTTGTACATGTACAAAGATGGTCCCCAAAAGTCTTTGTACATTTTGTACATGCAAATTTTTGTGTACTATAATATAGTACAGTAGCGATTTTAGTGTGGTAAAACAGGGTTTTCGATCTTTGGTAGTGTATTCTAGCTGATTTATGGGTTTCTGACGCCAAAAATTACTAAAAATTATCTGAAAACGGCGCGATGCGCCGAAAAATGTTGACATTTTTCCATTCTAAATGCAAATTCTGCCATTTTAAAGATATATAGGACAAATAATTTATCAGTTCGGAGCGAAGCGCCGAAAATTGTGGGAATTTTACATCTTTTTACAGTTTTTGTCTTCCTAAAAATCTTTGCACATTTTGTACACAAAATTTTTGGGCACTATAATATGGTATAGCAGCGACTTTAGTGTGGTAAAAACAGAGTTCTTCGACTTTTCGTAGTGTCTTTTAGCTAATTTCTGGTATTCTGAGGGCGAAAATAACTAATAATCGTATCAACCGAAAAAATTTGACATCTTTCCTTTCAAAATGCTATTTCTGACATTATAAGAGATATATAGAACACACAATTACTCATTTCGGCGCGAAGCGCTGCAAATTTTTTCGAATTTTAGACCTTTTTTGCAATTTTTGTCTTCCCGAAAATCTTTGTACATGTACAAAGACGGTCCCGAAGAGTCTTTGTACATCGGGAAAAATCTTTGCCGAGTACAAAAAAAACCGTGGTGCAAGCACCCCAATCTAGAAACTTATATAATCAGAGCAATCTCCCGTCGATGCTCCATCTTTCACCACTTAGTTGATTTCATAGATCCCTTTAGTCTTGGAGAAAGAATCGATCAAAGTCAAAAGTGAAAAAAACCAGCAAAGTCCATTTGGGAAGTAAAAAAACCATGAGAAATAAAAAAACCACCCCCAAAATGTTATGCAAAGTGCGTGGCTTGCAGCGTAAAACAGTTAGTTGACCTTACATGATCATATTTTTCGATTGAAAAAAAATTCATTTTTTACGATATTTCCATTCATTTTATCACATTTATATAAAAATCAATAATTTTTTCTGAATTTCGTTAAAAGTTCTATAAATTTCAGAATAGTCTTCAAGTGATAAAAACAACTCGAGGTAAGTCTCTTCTACATCCTCTGCAAGAATCAGTGCAAAATTATGCAACTTGATGAGAAGTAATTTCGTTGCCATGGCAACGTTTACTTAGCATTGGTCTTTTTTTAGGTTGCAATGGTTTGTTTAGGCTACAATCGAACTTTTTTGGCAGTTTTTGCGGGTGATTCCCATTTTTTTTGTGAAAAATAAATATCAGTTTCTAATATGGTTCTGTCACCGATTCTCCTAAAAATACTTTTTTCTGATAGATTCGAGGACGCTGAGTCCAGAAAAAAGCGTTTAGGGGGCTGACGAATATTTGTGGAGCCAGAGCCCTTCAAACTTTCAAAAAACGTGATTATCAAAATGTTCTTAGGGCTCTATCTCCTAGGGATGCAACGGATATCCGGATCCGGATCCGTTATTATCTGGTATCATTTTGGATCCGGATACGGTATTTTGAAAAATTAAGATCCGTATCCGGATCCGGTATTTTTAAAAAATAAGATCCGGATCCGGATCCGGATCCGTTATTTTTACAGATTAAAACGGATCCTAAACGGATCCAAGAGATTGTGATAAAAGATCATTAAACCTTGAATTGTATTGAAGAAACAACATCCTTATGAGACAAAAGCTTTACTTTTGACTTAATACTCAAATTCAATGACAGGCAAATTGTATTTAAGAAACAGCAGCTTTTCTGCAACCAAAGAAAGTGGTAGATTGCTCAAAGTCATAAGCTCAACTAAAAGCTCATCTATATCAATTGATCTTGCATCATCGATTATTCCATTTTTACCCTTAAATCGTACAAAAGTTAATTAGGAATCCTCTCATAAAAATAAAATATTTCATACAGCAAGTAAGCATGCTTCCATTGTCATTTGCACCTTTTGTTTTTCATGTTTCAAAGCAGTCTTTTCGCAATCTGCGCGTTTTTCTGCAAAGGAAAGTAGACATGCCTGACGCGAATCTTCTACAATCTCTGCTTAACAAGAATACCTCTTTCCTTTTCTTCGATCTGCTGGGACTCCTCTGCTTTTAACTTTTTCTAGTCCACCGCATGCTTAGTTTGCAGACGCTTTTTCATACAGGTGGTACCAGTGTTTTTTTGTACTCCTAAAAGATTTTTCCCGATGTACAAAAACTTTTCGGGACCGTCTTTGTACATGTCCAAAGATTTTTGGGAAGACAAAAATTGCAAAGGTCTGAAATTCGCAAAACTTTTCGGCGCTTTGCGCCGAAATGAGTAACTGTGTGTTGTATATACATGTCTTTACAATGGCAAAAATTGGATTTCAAAAGGAAAAATGTCAAATTTTTCGGCGCTTTGCGCCGTTTTAAGATGATAGTGATTTTCGCACTTGGAGACGCAGAAATTTGCTAAAATACACTACCAAACGTCGATCAACTCTGTGTTTCACACACTAAAATCGCTACTGTACCATATTATAGTACCCTAAAATTTGTGTGTACAAAATGTACAAAGATTTTTGGGAAGACAAAAACTGTAAAAAGGTGTAAAATTCCCAAAAATTTCGGGCGCTTCGCGCCAAAATGAGTAATTATTTGTCCTATATATCTTTAAAATAGCAGAATTTGCATTCAGAATGGAAAGATGTCAACTTATTCGGCGCTTCGCGCCGTTTTGAGACAATTTTTAATAATTTTTGGCGTCAGAAACCCAGAAATTAGATAAAATACGCTACCAAAGATCGAAAACCCTGTTTTACCACACTAAAATCGCTACTGTACTATAGTACACAAAAATTTGCATGTACTAAATGTACAAAGACTTTTGGGGACTATCTCTGTACATGTACAAACGGACCTTGTACAAAAAAAACACTGGGTGGTACCCCTCCACCGCTTCTGGAAAGCTTTGCTGCGCAGAGATTACATTGCGATTTAGTTTCGTTATCAGCTAGCGTAAAATAGTTTCAGATAGGACTAGAAATGCTTTTTGGCATTTCCGATTAATGAGAGGAAGACGCCAGATTCGCAGTTTTTCAAGCTACAGCCGCATTAAGATCAATCCGGACCACTGAACCAAGCTCATGCAGCTTTGCTTATTTCATCATCCTACAGTAATTCTGCTTCTGAAACTAATGAGCACCGTACTTGCGAACAAAAATTTAAGTATTAAAAAAATTAAGCGTTCATAATGCATATTCATGGATCCGGATCCGGATCCGTTATTATCCGTTATTTTAATAATTAAAGATCCGGATCCGGATCCGGATCCGTTATTTCAAATTTTATGGATCCGTATCCGGATCCGGATCCGTTATTTTGAATTGTACGGATCCGGATCCGGATTCGGATCCGATATTATTGGAAAACCCGGATCCGTTGCTTGTATCCCTACTATCTCCACAAATATTCGTCAGCCCCCAGAACGGTTCTTTTTCTGAACTCAGCGTCCTTGAATCTATCAGAAAAAAGTATTTTTAGGAGAATCGGTTAAAATATTTTTTGAAAAAAATTATGCAAAAAAAGAAAAAATGCAAAAGCCCCCATTTTTTAAATATCTACATTGAAGTTCTGAGGTTAAATGAAGTTCTGAGGTTAAAAAAGCGTAAAAATCAATTCTACCAGCTTGCTTATACGAACATCTTAGGCTTAGGCTTAGAAAGTGTATTCACATTGGTGCCAGCTGATGGTCTAAGCCTGAGACAATCGGGGCGAAAATTGCGGAGCGAGCGAAGCGAGTGGAGCAATTTTCGCCCCAATCGTGCCTTAGGCTTAGACCATCAGCTGGCAGTTGGCTGGCACCAATTTGACATGCACGGCAAGTCCAAAACAATAACTGTGATAAATCGAGTACACTCTGCTTCAACTTTTTTAACGTCAGAACGTAATGTAGAAATGTTAAAAATGGGGCTTGCAGAAAAAATGCTTGAAAAAAAATTATGCGAAAAAAATTATGCACAGACCCCCATTTTTAACAAGGTTAAAAAAGCGTAAAAACACTGTCTTTGGGAAAATTGAGACAAAACCATATTAAAAAAAATTCCCAAATGATTACAAAGCGCGCGAAGCGCCAATTTGCTTTTACTTTTCCTGCAACAAAACTGCTAAATGATAGAAGAAATCGGCGCGAAGCGCCGAATTTTCCGATTTTACGTTGCAGAATAGCATCATTAAACCATATTGCTCAGTTCTTGGACGTGTCGAAATTTTCCACAAGGAAGGAGGGAATTCCCATTCTTCCTAGCTACGCCAATGGACAAATATACCAAAAAGATTGGAGAGAAACGATGCTTTAGCTTACAACCGCTTCTACATCATGAAAAGAGAGACTACAGTAATCATCGCTTTTATTTATTATGCGAAAAAGATAAACTTGCTTCATAAATTTACTTTGAAAAAACCAAATTCATCCCATCCCTTGTTTTTGCTTGACGGCTTATTACTGTAGCAGAATAATTTATGCGTTAGATTGTTGCGGCAGTCTGTTAGATGCGCCATATGTTAAGCAAAGCCGATTTAATATCGATAAAAAGAGTTTAAAGCAACCGGATTTCGCGAGAGCATAACTGATGAAGCCACTTGTGCAGTGAAAATCCATTACAGTTATAAGACTTTAGCCAAAAATGGGCCGTTTGGAATGGAACAGACTATAGTAATCAGCGTAAAAATATTATGTCAGTGTAATCAAGGTTACGAAGATCCTGTTGAATATGCTGCCGGCTGGTTATTGCAGAAAATGATCAGATTTACATAAAAGTAATTTTACTGTCGAATAGAATAACACTAGAAAAGAAAACTTCTCCGATGGAACAAAAAAGATGAATATACTTGGAATTGTGAATTGTTAAGGATGTTAAAGGAGGGGACCATACGTGGGCAGCAAGAAAATTCTGGGGGTGCAAGATTTTTTTGAAGGTCGGAAAATGGCCTTAAAAATGGTGGTATGGCGATAAAAACACCATTTTTCGACGTTTCTCATCAAGCACTATCCATTGGCATCAAAAAATTGCGAAAAAAACGAAAAAAATTTTCAAAAATTGAATTCTGGGGGGGGGTTATTTTGATTTCTGGGGGGGTATTTTGGTTTCTGGGGGGTGCATACCCCCGAAATCCCCCCCCCCCCCACGCCCAGGTGTGGAGGGGACTAGGAAAAAGCTATACCTAAAGTCGCAAAATCTGATAAAAATCACGCTTTCTCTAAGCAACGCAAAAAATCGAAGTATATTCTGCGGCCTCTAAAAAGTGTCTTTTGTAAATAATTTTCAAAGTTTCAGATAGGAGTGTATAAACGAAATCTATAATGTTTACTTTTTTAAATTGCTGGCAAGTAGCAACACTATTGTATTAAAAGTTGTTTTATTTTATTATGAGCATGATAGCAAGGAAATCAGGGGCCGATTGATTAGTGCACACAATCGTTACGGGCATGCTAGTGTACCTACATTTCGTCTGTTTCAAGTCAACTCATGCGTTTCCTACTGTTTTAAACCAACAATTTCTTCAATTATTTTGAATCCATCCATATTTGCTATTTCATTCAATTGGCTTAGAAAGACTGTTACTCAATATCATTTACCCTAGCTATTGCATAGCTGACGTGCTGCTTTTCGATAATTTTTATGGTTAAATATTTATTTTAATGTGTTGTTGGCCGCAGAATATACTCCGATTTTTTGCGTTGCTTAGAGAAAGCGTGATTTTTATCAGATTTTGCGACTTTAGGTATACATACCTTTTTCCTAGTCCCCTCCTTTTACATCCTTAACAATTCACAATTCCAAGTATATTCATCTTTTTTGTCCCATCGGAGCATTTTTCTTTGCTAGTACCCTACTTTTAATTAGCATGATTTGAGTACATCAGTCAGTAAAACATATGTACAGTAACATGCCACAATAATGACAGCAGTCCAAACACGCGGAAAACAATATTGTTCATAACATCAGCATTATTCTTTTTAAACAAGACAACCTTACATTATTTAAACAGATCAAAGTTTTTCAGCATAAACTTTACGAAAATATCAAGCGTCAGGAACACTAACGCTCAGATTTGGAAGTAAAATAAATTTGTAGTATAAACTGCATATTAACAACAAATGAATAGTGCAAACTTTACAAAACTACTAGGTGTAGAGAAAACTAACAGTCAGATTCCCAATTCTGATTTTACGTTGAACATTTGGAAAAAGATTAAGCTTCCGTAAGGCTCTAGAACTAAAGTTAATATGCATTGTAAACTTTACACAACTACAAAGTGTAAAGAGAATTTCAGTCGGATTCGTAGTTCTGATATCACTCTGATATTGCGATCAACATTTTTATTAAAAAATAAAGTCTCCACAATGGCCCGAGGACAAATAAATATCAGATGTAAACCACTTTACACTACTGTTGAGTGCAAACAATCTAGCGTATCACATTTGGTTCTGGTTTATTTTTAGACTTGAGATTATGTCCAGGCTCATAACCCAAAACTTGGCAGAAAAAACAAGACAGAAACACGTTTAACGCACCCAAGTTTTGACTTTACACCTTTAGAAAAAGCTAAATAATGATGTAAATAAACGCAATTTGTTGTGACGTGTACCCCTTGGAAAGTACTTTATTTTTATTCTATTCGACCCATCCCGATTTCTAAACGGAAGAAATTGCGAACAAAAAAACGGGCAAAAACGTATTTTCCACTATCCACTACGTTGTAAACTTTAAAAATCTGAACCTAACTCCTTATTGATTGTAAATAAATTCGGTTTGGGCCAGCTTGTAGCCTTTGAATTTTAGTACGTTTTTACGCGGAAAACTTCTGTTCCACAAAATATTTGAGATATTTACCGATCTAAATAGAGAAAAAGCGTGTTTTTTCGATCATTTTACACCACTAATTTCGAACTTTACACCCCCATTAATAACTCAATATTGCGTTCTTTCAAACGCTATTTGCTGCGACATGTAGCCCTCAAATGGTACTTTATTTCTATTTTATTCGATTTATCCCGACTTATAAGCGGTAAACTTGGCAGAGAAATCTTAGACAAAATTCGGTTTTTACACTGTCAACTAAAGTGTAAAGTTTAAAGCCCCTAGACCTAACTCCGTATTGAGTGTACAAAACTTTGCTGGTAAGCCGAAAGTAGCTTTTGAGACGTAGTACATTTCTGCTGGAACAAAGTTTTTGGGACTCATAGCCGGAGTTGTTGGCAGACATAAACTACAAGTCGAAAACTCGGCCAAATGTGTCTTTTCACCCCCAGATTTTCGCACTCTTTACACTCCCATTCGAGAACTGAGGCGAAATTCAAAAAACAAAAAGTGTTATCTGCAGAACCTAAATAGATGAATAAGTCAATAAAGTGCATGGTTTGAGCGAAAGAATTAAAAAATGAAAAAGTCAGCATTCAGAAGAATTCGAACCCATCATTCCTTCTCGTAAGTCCGCATGCGAGGACGGAGTACGGCCGCCACTGCGCCAACTCAACTGACATAGCCGAGATTGCTTGATTATACTCTACTGAAAAGTATTCATCATTCTATTTGTTAAGAATAGTGCATTTATGATGATAAGAACAGTAATTATTCATTGGAAGACGAGTCAAAAACCTCTGAAATAAGAAAAAATCTGATCAAACAATATGCAATACGGAGTTATCTATCGGCATTAGAAAAATAGATGTGGTATGATTCAAGAGTTCACTCCGTCAATACCTCATTGAAAATTTGGGAAAAGGTGGGAAACTGAAGTGCAGAGCCCACAGTGCACTATCGCGCAATAGCTACTAGTATTGGCTATGTTAGTGGCTACCGCGAACTGCTAACGCTAGTTCGCCAACCGTGTAACTCTCGTAGTTACACTTGCATACGAAAGCCAGTACCCAATCAGTATGCATTTTACTATGAGGAAGTAACCCAATGTATGAAGAAGAAGAAAGAAGAAAGAAAATGTTATTACTAATACCAACTGTTAAAATACAAAATGACAAGATATATAATAAATGCAATTACGAATTAGTAAAGGGACATGCGAGTCAAGGGAATGACAAGTTTTACCGCGCCCCACAAGATATCTAGATAAATCAAAGTTTGCTAATCTAGATTCAAATATGTTTAGGTTAGGGGAAGAAACAATGAAGTGAGGAAGATCGTTCCAAACTGCGATGTATTTGTAAAAAAGAAATCAAACTTTTCTAAATTAGAATGTACAATAGGTATATAACTAATTTAAATCTATTAATGCTACGGGTAATATTATGATTAAATACAAAAAAATCATCAGCTTCCAAACATGATTTATGACAAATAATTTGATACATCATACACAGACAAATCTGCAAGCGTCTTAATTCAAGTCTGCACAATTTAAGTTGAGTTAAACGATCCTCGTAAGAAAGAATATTATTATAACCAAAAATATATTTAGTGAATCTACGTTGAACAGCTTCCAGTCGATCTATATCCCTGAGATAAGAGGGGTTCCATACACTGCAACAGTACTCTAATAAAGGTCTAACATAACAGCTATAAGCTTTAACAAGGTTACCTTTATCACGCGAAAAAAATGATTTGCGTATTAAAATACATCTAGAGAAAGCTTTTTTAATCAAAGAATTATAATGTTCCTTAAATTTTAAATTTCTAGGAATCAAAACTCCTAAATCACGGACAAACAGATCACTAGAAATAATTTCCCCATTTAGTCTATAATTAACTTTTTGATTATTATTACCCAAATATAGAACTTGACTTTTGGTTCGAGAAATAGGTAAATCCTATGTAATTGCCCAATCAATAATCTTATCTAAATCAGACTGTAATAATTTACAGTTACGACTATATTGAAAATTTTGATATCATCAGCGAACATATAAAGCGTACTATGAATATTATCACATATATCATTTATAAAAATCGAAAAGAGCCTAGGTCCCAAGGACACTTCCTTGGACGACACCGCTGGTAACAGGCACATAATCTGAAAAAAGACTGATTAACGCGAACACATTGGGAACGATTAAACAAATAGGCCTTTAACCATGCATACAAATTACCGTTTATTCCATATCCGTTTAACTTAATAAGAAGTTTTTCAATATTTACTTTATCAAATGCTTTTTAAAAATCTAAGTACTATATTATATCGACAGTTTCTTTTTTAGCTAAGGACTGAATCCAAGAAAACTTACATTTTAACAACTGTGTTTCACAAGATTTATTCTTTTGAAAACCAAATTGAAAAGGAGATATTAGTTTATTAACCTTAAGAAAGTCTAACAATTGACTATTAATAATTCTTTCCATAATTCTGGCAATAGAACAACAAAGAGAAACGGGCCTGTAATTATCCACTAATGCTGGATCCCCCTTTTTTAAAATTGGAATAACATGTGCCATGCTCCAAAGCTCGGGAATATTTCCAGACAGAAAAGATACAATGAAAATACTAACTAACGGCTTTATCATTTGAAACGACAATTTTTTAATAAAAAGATGACATATGCCATCAGGGCCTACTGCAACTGACTTATTTAGATGGTTAATTGCTTCCAATACGCGATCCTCGCTAAAAATAACGTCAGAGAGCGAAAAATCACAGCGCTTCTGAAAAAGAAAATTCGCGTTAGTAATGTCACTAGAAAACACAGGAGCGAAATAATCATTAAAAATGTTAGCCTTGCGTAATGAATCGGTTATAACCATACGTGGGCAGCAAGAAAATTCTGGGGGGTCCAAGATTTTTGAAGGTCAAAAAATGGCCTTAAAAATGGTGATATGGCGATAAAAACACTATTTTTCGACGTTTCTCATCAAGCACTATCCATTGGCATCAAAAAATTGCGAAAAAAACGAAAAAAATTTTCAAAAATTGATTTCTGGGGGGGTCTTTTGATTTCTGGGGGGGGTCTTTTGGTTTCTGGGGGTCCAGACCCCCCCAGATCCCCCCACGCCCATGTGTGGTTATAACTATTATCAGAAAATGTTAGAGGAGGAATTTCATTGCGACTTTTTAACCTATTATTTACAAAAGTATAGAAAGCTTTAGGATTATTATTCTTAAGCAATTTGTTTTCTTGAGAAGAGAAATAATTATAAATAGTTCTCGTAGAGCTTTACAATGATTTCGATGCAGTAAGTATATCAAGGCTGTTAACTTATACAAATTTAAATGTTTTCATTTACTTACTGTTTCAATTCGGCACGCCGCCTCCGATTCATTAGGTATAGATAGGCACCGTTTTTTCCACATTTAGGGGTTTTTGTGAACCAAAATTTCGGAGATGTGAAAAAAAAATTTGAGCTGGTTCACATTGTGGAAAATTTTTGTAATGCTAAAAATGCGTTCTGGAGAGGTAAAATTCCAAAATTTTCCGGCGCTTCGCGCCGGATTGATTCATTTTCATTGCATTTTATTGATGCTCACGCCGCGCCGCACCAATTGCTGCTATTTTATTAGCTTGCTCTAGAAAACTTGTCTCAGATGAAAAATACGCATTTCCAGCACAGATTTTAGGGTAAATAGACCAACTTGAAACCACCGATTTTTTTCCACATTTGGGTTAAGGGACCAATGCGTTTTCTTGACTATAGGTTACTTAAGTATACCTACGTAAACAACTAACTGAAGAAAGTGTCTATATCTCTAATAGACTTTTAATAATTTTTTAATCCCCTTTCTATGAAGCTGATATTTTGCGCGTTTTCTGATTTTCTAGATTTGAAAACGGTGATTTGATTTAGGTAGGTACCTAATCAAAGTTTGATTTCTGGAAAAATAAGAAAAAACTTATCAACCCCACAAAATTTGTCTTAACAACGTCTACACATGGCACTTCTTTCTTACTCATTCTCATTTGCTGTTTGACCAAATGTGTTTAGGTATGTAAATTTATGGTCTGGCTGGTAACCTTCTGCATATTTAAGGCTGCAATTGTGATAAGCGATTATCTCTGGTGCCCTCAAAATACCATACTCGACGATTTATTTAAACGACAATTCGCATTCTCCAAATACCTTACTCGATAATTTATTTAAACGTCAATGATTCACATGGAGGATAAATGCCCATTTAATTCAACAATGGCAACTCAACATTTAGCGGCTCAAGTTTAATGTAATAAGCGTTATCTCTGCTGCACTCTAAATACCATATTCGACTATTCATTTCAAATTTGCATTAATTTTGAATATATTGTTGCTTTATTATGGCATGTAGAATTACAGACTTTTTCAAAAAAACGTCAAAGAGACTGTCCAGTGACTGTGTTGACCTTTCTACAGAGCAGTTAGTTGTAGATGATGGTGGTTCTAAAGATCTAGACGATGGTGATTCCATGCTTGCAGACAATAATTTACCTCTGGAAGAGGATGCTATGCTTACGGACAACAATGATTTCACGCCTATGGATAGTAATTCCTTGCCAGTGGATGATGTTGACTGTCATTCAAATGCTACTGGAGATAATATTGAAGCTGAGGAGGAAGAAATCTTCCTAGATGACAAGGATACTGCGGAACCAGAGACTAGTCAGAAGCCAAAGCGTGGATTTGTGCAAAAATGGAAAATTGAGTTCCCTTGGATAAAAACCATATCCAATGACACTGTAATCTGCACTATTTGTGAGCAATCAAAGGATCTGAAAGATGACTGGGTCCATGGCAAAATAATTCCAAAGAATTGTTATAAAACGACCTTCAAAAAGCATGCTAAAAGCAAGAAGCATGTACGAAATATGCAGATTATTCCAGGAAGGCTTTCATTAGTTGAGGCAACAACAACATCACTTTCAAAGGCCGAATCAAGAGTTGTTGGTCTCATGAAAAATATTCTGGCGGCCCTGCAGCAGGAAATGGCTGTTCATAAAGTAGATTTCCTCCATTCTCTTGTGGATTCGCAAATGGCTTACTTTACGGAACAAATGAAGGTCGTACTTCCTGAAAAGCTCAAACTACATTCAAAGCACCGTTCTTCATACTCAACTTATAAAATGCTGCGAGCCTTGGACACTACTGTTGCAAAGTCAGAAAGTGATTTGTTTTCCTCAGCCAAAGCTCTTTGCCTGCACATTGATGAGAGCACTGATCAAAAAAACTATAAACTGCTGCTTGTGTATCTCACAATTTCATCGAATGATATGAAATTCAATGGTGAACATTTTGGGACCATCATTCACCTAGACACTGGCTTGGACGCACAATCGATCGCAGAAAAAGTCAACAAATGGCTAAAAGCAACTGATATTCCAAAAGAGAAAGTTGTCCTGTTTACATCAGATGGTGCTTTGGTAATGTTGGGTCGTCTGGGTGGTGTTGCATATCGGCTTCGGACAGAATATGGCTACATCCTGATGCAGGACTATCACTGTATTTGTCATCGAGAAAATCTGGCGCTTAAGGATGCATTCAAGGTAAAAATTGTAGAAGAGAAGATGATTTAGGAAATTTTTTTATGAACATTAGGTTTTTCCTCCTGAAATTTGCTTCCATCATGAGATTTGCTTGCTTAATCTTATGAAACTTAAAAAGATTTGTTTAGTTATGTATGATTTTCTCATTTCAAACATTTTGACAATAATTTTTATGCAATAATGAATAATAAAATGATAAGAAACAAATTAATCAAACATCTGATCGGAAGTGATAATTGGATTTTTATTTTGAAAAGTATCAATTAATTAAGTAATGTACATAAACAAAACACATTAACTAAGAATTTTTAATTTAATTTCCAATCCCTAAATACAGTATATATGCATGAGTTTTCAATTACCCTGCTGTTTTATGCCTATCTGTGTTCTTCCTTACATATTTACGTACTATAGAATGTATTTTAAGTTCACTTTGCAATTGCAAAATGCATAGTATTAAAACGAACTATATATCTGCTTATTTTAAGCCATAATAACAGAATCGCTGTTTTATTAGAACCATACATGGGCACGCTCAAGTTTTTCAGGGTCAAATGACTTCCCTAGAACCTGTTGGTCAAAACCATAGATGCTGAGCATGAGTGATCTAGAGGGTGGATGGAAAATTGAGCTTTTTTATTCAACCTCAAAACTGGTTTAAATGCTAAAATAGAGCTAAAACTACATTATCCGCAGTCTCAGGTCAATTTCAAGCACTTATGAAGAAAATTTTCAATTTTCATCTGTTTTCAGCCTTGATTTTGTTTCACTTTCTCCAAGAAATTTTCAAAATTCTTGTAGGATTGGTCCGGTTTCCCCTGCAGGGATGCTAGGTCGCTCAACTGCCAGGGTCAAGTCACTTGACCCTGTATTGACCCTGTGCCCATGTATGATAAGAACTAAGTGAATGAAGTTTCAGGAAAATTCGATTTTCGTTAAACTGGAACAAATTCTACGTGACTCAATTGGCTATCTGACGCTATACCATAACGTAAATCACTTGAAGCGGATCGCAAAGGAAATTGACAGTGTATTTTGTGTTCCTCACAGAATAATTGAAATCCGGTGAGCACTTTTGCAATACAAATTTAGAATACATATATGATATATAGATCATTGCCAATACAATTTTCGCCTGCTTGAAAAGTCATTTTCACTATTGATACTGATTAACTCGATTTTCAAATACAGTTTATCGAATTGTTTTCTGTTTTAGCCATGTATTATACAGTCAAATCAATGCTTGAGACAGCTAATTGGTAATAATGGTTCAAATTTATCAAAAAATGGATATTTATGTAATAAACTTGTTAGTTTAATTTAGAAATCAGTTATCCAAATAAGATTTTCCACTTTATGCCCAAAAACCTTCCCTGTAACATTTTGCATCTTTTTGGGAGTCGCCTCGCCTATCCTGAGGACAGAATCAAATTTTTCAAAATTTTAAGAATTGGTTAAACATTGTAGACAAATAGTTCTGCTGTTGTTAATACAGTTTTTGTTTTCTTAAATGACCCATAAATTTATATATGTATGTATACATATGTACACGTACTTGCATCATGCTCATGCATGCTTATTTTTGAGCTGGCTGTCACGTTTTCGCGTTGTTAATGAATTTGTAAAATCACTGCCCGTCATAGGAGAATTTCTTCGGCAAAAAGAAGAAGCTGGTGATTCGATAGCAGCAGTAAGATCTTTTTGGTTCTTTTAAAAAGCTACTATAATATTTGATTTGGCCTACATACAGGCAGGCACATAGGTGTACCTGGCTGCACACGTTGGCATGGGGGGTTTGGGGGTATGCAACCCCAGAAGTTTGAATACCCCAAATTTTTTTGCCTTTTTCGCGATTTTTTGATGCCAATGGATAGTGCTCGATGAGAAACGTTCAAAAATGGTGCTTTTTCGCCCTAAGACCATTTTTTGACCTTTAAAAAATTTTGCAACCCCGTTCCAGAATTTCGGTGCTGCCCACCTATGACTGCCTGTATACATTTTTAATTTTCAATTTTTTAGAACATTCGCAGCCGCTTATTTGCTCCTAAAATGGTGCTTTTACTTTATTATTTGCATGACTTATTGCGTCCATCTGAAACCTTGATGCTGCAGCTTCAAGCTGCTGAGCTCCATCCGTTTGATGCCTTTGTAAGCTGAATAAATGTATAATTTTTACTAATTTCTTTTTGTCTTTGTTTATCTAGTATAATGAACAACCTCATGGTATTTGTTATAAATATTTTAAATACATACCTAGGTTACACATATCTATATTTATTTTATTCTTAGTCAAATTATAATTTGCAGCGCTTAGTTCAATCAACAAATGCTGTCATTCGGGCTCAGTTTCGTGATTGTGAATCAATCTGCGGTGAATCTTTTGAAAAAATGTGTGACTTGGCACACAATGGCGCACTTACATTGACTGAAGATCTTACTGCATCCCATAGAGCCTCCTGTGAAAAGCATATTCGAAGTACATAATTTCGTCTTACACATTTTGCTGATTAAAGATTATTTTACATCAGTTTACTTTCAATAACTTTGTGCCTATTTATATATTTTTATAACCTGTGTAATATGTATGCATGATGCTAATGTTAAGTAATTACATTAAACACCTGAAAACGTGCACATAGGAAGGACTGAAAAAGTTATTAACCCCAAGAAAAATTATAATTAAAAAAAACTAAAGCTAAGTACCAACTCTTGAATGATTTTGATTGAAAATAGCTTCCTGCCCCTAATTATGTGCATCTTTGGTGACATTATCTTCATTTTTACATATATTCAGAGCTAGCTAAGGCAATGGTGAAGAATTTAGAGAATAGGTTGTGGAGCGACAATTCTATAGTAACGTCCTTTCGGATTTTCAATCCAGATCCTGTTCAGCTTTCTGAAATGCAAAACGACTTACCGTCTTATGGCAACTATCAGATTATGGAATTATTTGCTTTCTACAGCAAGGGCATTGAGCTCAAGCAAGAAGAGTTATTATCTGAATGGAATCTCTTTAAGGTTATAATTTTTTATGTTTTAAATCTAATAAATTTAAGAAAAACCACAGTAAATTTGTCAATCTAAATCTTTATAATG
Source organism: Mermis nigrescens (assembly GCA_036768485.1). Taxonomy (NCBI): domain Eukaryota; kingdom Metazoa; phylum Nematoda; class Enoplea; order Mermithida; family Mermithidae; genus Mermis; species Mermis nigrescens. Next base: position 118,279 of record JAVLUZ010000157.1, on the reverse strand, counting down.
AAACCTTGAGTCAGTGAAAAACAATGTGTTTGCATGCATTAAAATACATCAATATTTTTATTTGCACAGGTCTTTTTTTTACCTGTATGGAAACACTATTGTACTATTGTATATGTATATAAATGTAATAGTTTATGACCTTTTTAGTTCAACTACATGAACCCAATGAATGATCGCATACCAACATGGAAGCAGCTTGTGTCAATCGGCTGCCATAATTTGGATTTATTCCCAAATCTTGGAAAGCTGTGCTACGTATGTAAGTGACTATTGACTACCATAGATGCATAAGGTTAGGTTGTCCAGGGAGGGGTAAAATTGAGATCTTTGAGGTCAGGGAGGGGTAAAATCCAGGATTTTTACTGCAGTACATTGAGTTTTTAGGTAGGTATATACTATTTTTGTGGGGGTTACCCCTCGCACCCCTCCATATGTGCATGTACATATGGTGACTACAGGGTGCAAACATCTTATAAATTTTTGCTTCATTATTTTTTTATGATGAAAATGATTCAAAAAGTAGAAAATTCTTATTTTGAACTACTTATTTGCCAAGGGACACACATTTTTATTTGGTTTTGTTTTTTTGTCTTTGTAAACCTGGCATGCTTTATTTCTGCACTAAGATAAAGTAGACATTCTTTTTCAAAAGTAGGCAGCGTGAAAAAACAAATTTCTTGTGGCAAAATTAGTAATTCTGAAAGCTCCATTTATTCTAAAAAGCTTCAAAATCCATTAGGAAGGAGCAGTCAAATAGTTTTTTCTAAGCTTTATGTATACATGTATAAAATATTTATTTTTTCCCATGTATGCTATGCTTATATTTTTTCTTATTTTCCTTATAGTGAACTGCTTTAATGCCCAGAACGCGACAGTGGAACGTGGATTTTCGCTGATGAATCGCATATGCACTAAAAATCGAAACAAAATATTACCACAACAGCTAGAGATGTTGATGAGGTTGCGTTTGTCGACTACTAATTTTGCCGAGTTTGACTATGGGCCTGCCGTCAGGGAATATTTCAGACAAACGATTTATTCTCTTGGTCGTGCAGTTAGTCGAAAGCCAAAAGGTATGCAGAACGTTCATTATGTACATATTGTGAACGTGTGCATTATTTAATATTAGTCTTGGCTTTTGTGTCTTATTCAGTAACATAGTGTTTGATATACTTACACCTTTATGCATGAGCTGACAACATACAGTTTCTCTTCCACTGATTCATCTGTATCTTATTCTTATGATTTGGGTTTCTTCTGCTGGTATTGTTTTGTTTTTTACCTTCTGCTTTGAATTTTACTAACAATCTGCATGCATTATTTTTTTCTTTCCATTGTGTTCAATTGTTTTTCGTCTCATAATGAGGGCATCTTATTATCTGTTGCTGTTACAGATCTTTCCACGGCTGGACGAAACCAACGAAAATTATGATGCTTTTCTAGCCATGGATGAATTTTAGCCCTTCAGAATTTTATCAGTCATTGGTTTTTGAATTTTATTCGCGTTGATAATTTTTGCTTATTTGAATAAAATCTTTGCTCTTTTTGATTTATTCTTTGTTGTGCTTAGCTACATTTACTCATTTTCTGTTGTTGATCGAAAAATATCAAAGATTCGTCTTAGGTGCCACAATTATATGTAAGATGGACTTTCAAGAAAAATGGCTTTTTTATCATGAGCGATTCCGTTTTGAACGGTTTTTAGACCCCAACAAATGTGAACCAAAATTTGAAATGTGGAAAAAAAGTTTAGGTATGGTTCACATTAGGATCGGACGCAGGGTCTTGTTTTTTCCTCGCCAAGGCTGAGGCCGAGGAACTTTGAGGTCCTTGCTCTCGGCCGAGGCCGAGGGCCGAGGGACCGGGACCGAGGATTTGTAATACATATAATATGAGTATGAGTACAAAACAATATAGGGCACATATGCTCCATGTGATGTGGGTACAGTAGCAATAGGATTGATTAGTGTAATATAGTTCTAAAAGCTAACAAGCTATTATTTTAATTTTATTTAAAGGTAGGTATCACACATTCCCATGGGGGTGAGGGGGTATTACCCTGACCTACTGTACAAGACTTGAATCACTGTCAGACGATTTTGAGCTATCAAACATTTTCTGCAATGATTTGGGTACAAAAGCAGCGAATACATTAAAATTTTTTCACAGCGCTTCGCGCTGTTTAATACACTTCTGTTTTGTTTACCCATAAAATACCTAGAATAAACTTAAAATGATCTGAAAAGCCAAAATTTTTAATGGATTATTATATTTTTTAATTTCTCAAGAGCGACGAAACTAGTCAGAATGGGATAAATGTTGTTAAAAATGCAGTTTTTCACATTAAAACATGTTATACAGGATGTTTTAGCCATTTTTCATATTTGACCTGCAAAAGGCTAGACTCTAAATTAAGTGGTCCTAAATTTTGGATTTAACCCCTGAACTTTCGACCTTGTGAAACTATGGTACGTATGCAAATGACAAGCACAGAAGTGACAAATTGCTAATCGTCTTAATCATTCAGCTCGTTTTCGCTTATCACTATTTTGTGTGTTCCACATATCTTTATAATGGCAGAAAATGTATTTCAAGAGAAAAATGTCAATTTTTTGGCACTTTGCGCCGTTTAAGATGATTCTTAGTAGAGGTGCACGCGGGTAGTACCCGAGTATATCCGGGTATCCGGGAATAAAATACTTTACTACCCGGTACCCGAATCCCCTAATATAAATGGAAAATTAACACTGTAAGTGTGCAATATGTGCAAAGAATTGAATTAGAAACCTAGAAATATATTGCTTCTAAAGTGCGACTAAATCACAAAGTAAATGTAATTTAATATAATCAACCGTAAAATGTTTAATAAGCGAGTCTGTTAATATTTCCTATTGTCACAATATATTGCGCAAATGGTCTAGGCATATTCCATTATTCAGCTCTTTAGTAACATTATGTTATTTGTGCCGAATTTCTTCTTATTCTTTATTGTAAACAAATTTAAACATGAAATTATCTGTTAGCGACGCTTTTATAATGCACTTCTGTGACCATTATATAAATTTAAACTGCAACTTTTATTCACATCATGCGCATTTGAATTTTCTACCCATGCCCAACTTGGGCTCAAGAAATTAAGTAGGTTTTGCATGCATGGACACGGAAAACGCCCACATAATGTACCTACTTTAATCGGTGATGTCTCAACAGCCCCACCAGTCCCAACGGCCCCACTGTCCCAACAGCCCCACCGTCCCAACAGCCCCACCAATAATCCCAACAGCCCCACCAATCCCGACACAGCCCCACCAATCTTAACAGCCCCACCATTCCAACAGCCCCACCGTCCCCCACCAGTACTCCCAGCAGCCCCACGCAATCGCTATTATACGAGAAGTGCATTTGACGAAT
>JAVLUZ010000157.1:0-114130 GCA_036768485.1 Mermis nigrescens | reverse complement strand
ATCGGCGCAAAGCGCCGAATTTTTTCGATTTTACGTCGCAGAACAGCATTAGGCAACCATATTGCTCAGAATGATATTTTTAATAACTTGTCAAGTTCGACTTCTATGTTCACGGATGACCTAAAAATATTTAATCTTTCCTGCAATTATCAAATACTTCAGTCCGATTTAGATATTTTTTTTATTTGGGCCATCAAAATTGTTAAATGGTTTACTATATATTCTAAATGCACAGCTCTACATTTGGGCAAAAATAATCCTAAATTGTCATATACACTCAATAAATACACAGGTTATTATGGACGATTCTGTCTATGTTCGATTGGGGTGTGCTAATTTCGCAAAAACCTAAAATTTGAGAAGCATTATAGCAGTATAATCAAGAAAGCTTTTCTTGAGATCTATCTTAATCAGAAAATCCTTCTTTCCGCGCAATAAAAATAATCTCGTTAAGGGGGTTTCATTGTTTACGTCAGAGCGATCCTTGAATATTCCTGTACTTTATGTAATCCCTCTTAAGTTAGTGATATCAGCAGGCTGGAGGCTCTTCAAAGGTAAATTTACTAAATACATAGTTGGATATCATAGCCCTCTTCGTACGACGAGCGCCTTAACCAGCTTAATTTGTGTCGATTAGAATTACGTCGCCTGCATATTTGCATATGTATGATGTATCAAATTATTAGTCAAAAATTCCTTTACTTTTCCATGACTGATTTTTTTGCTTAATTAAAATACTACTCGCCGCACAAATCATTTCAAGCTAGTTCTTTCTCTTGTCCGTTCTAATTTACAAAAATTCGATTTTTTCAAGTATATCTCTGTTTGGAATCACCTACCTGATTTTGTAGTTTCTTCCCCTAACTTAAATATATTCAAATCTAGATTAATTGATGTCGACTTATCCAAATTTATTAGAGGATGGGCTTAAATCGTCATTTTCATGACTCGCTTGTCGTCTTTTGCTGTACGCTTTTATTCTATTGACCGTACGTTTTATTACTCTTTTACATCCTTTGTAATTATCGCGTTTTCAGTAATAAAGCATTTCAGTTCAGTTCACTTCAGTTCAGTTCTTGAATCGTTTTTCGGCGTTCCTGACGATGCTGTATCTTCAAAGAGCGCGTAAAAACACGAATAAAAATTAATAGGAAAATTTGAGTGAAAAGTCAACACTTTTGAGCAAATATATGGCTAAAACCTCTTAAAATAGCACTTTTTTGTGAATTATTCGGAAGATCTCGAATTCTGGGCGGAGCCAACAAATGTCTGGAGGATGAAAAGCTTTCTGCAGTGTGAAATTCCCCAAACTCCCAAAATCATTTGGTCCTATTTTTAAGGAAAGATAATGAGACAGCCATTAATATCCTCTAAGTCGTCAAAAATTTTTAAAACGTTTAGCTTAGCGATTTGCTTACATTTCTTATTTTTTTATGCTTTTTGTTTATAGTATTGTAGCTCTTTTTATTATCTACTGTTGCAAGAAGCAGCGAGCGATGAGTGATGATGAGATCGATCCAGAAATAGAGTCTCGCTTATATTCCTTGATACATCATCAGCCACTAGCCGAATTGGTCGATGCTAGTTTTGATCACAAAATTTGTGCCTCCAACCCTAAAAATCGACCTCATTTTTATCAAACATGTTTATCGAATGAGTTTGACTCTGAGAAACATGAATCGCCTAAATCTTTATCACATGATCATTTTCCCTGTACATTTCTGACGTCGGCCACCAAAAAAGCCCCACGCAAAAGTAAGTGGTACGGTCCTTTGTCATCATCGTCGGAAGACTCAATAGAATCGGTTGGACGGGCCAGTTCCTCGGCCAGTGTCCAAATTTTGAGTGATACAGATAGTCCCGCTTGCTCAGTAAGTGACATGATCAATTCTTACTGTGCCTTTACATACAATTAATTGAACTTGTGTATAAAGTAATGTACGAACATTCAGGCGGCCTCATCTTACAATTGATCGTATTAATCAGTATTTAGGAATTTTGTTGAAATTTCATCAGCCAGGTATCGGACATGTATAAGTCTATAAAAATCAAAATCTTGGTTATTCTTCATACTAGTCTATGCTGTATGGCCAGCCTTTTGATTTTAATAGCAAATCACATTTTTCAGCTATGTATGTATATTTTGTATGCATTTAAATGATTTTCTTGTATTTTTTATTCAAAAAGTCTGCGTATCATTACCCAATTGAATTAGATACCTATGTATAAGTTCTTGAACCTTAAATCGCGAGAATTGAATTATTGCAGAATCAGTAAACTAGGATCAGTTTCGAATCTAAGCATTATTTGGAGACCGATCAGTACATATCCAGTTTCTGAACCCTTTCAAGCTGCAACTTCCAGCTACTCATGGGCGTGAGGAGTCTGATGGGTCTGGCTGGACTCCCCAGAATCCGAAGGTCATTCTAAAAAGTACGGTAGACTTTCCAGAATTAAATTTTTGATATCTTTTTTCGAGAGTTTGCCCCATCAGACCCCTTGAAGCATAACACGCGAAATCGCAAAGCTTATTTTGTTTGACCAGTTCTTGTCCAGACTGCATGTGTTTAAACGATAAATGCGAATTGCGTGTGTCGTTTCGTTATATTTTACATAATGTGTGTTTGGTTATTTCCACCTGATTCATAAAAATATAATGTATGAATTAATCGAGAAAGTGGACTCTCAATTTTTTGATTAGAAATTTCTAAAATTAGTCAGGCGTATTTTGTAGAAATTAGCCACTCGTTTTGAAACAAAAGAGCAGGATTTGGACGAAATTTCGCTCAAATCTAGCAACAACTCCCCATCAGAAGCGCTTTGTAACTTGAATATTGTCCATTATGTTGCGCAGCGTAAATATAAAGACAAATTACATACATTTGTTCGACGCTCACTATACATGATCTTAGGGTTTTGCGGGGGGGGGTTCACCCCCCGAAAAATGGGCACCCTCCCCCCCTGAAAATTATTCATATCCCTAGAATTCGCAATTTTTAAAAGTTTCTTGAAATTCGCTAAAAATTCGTAGAAAATTAAATTATCAAATTACGCCGAATAACGATGTTTTTGACGCGTACATACCATTTTTGGGTTCAAATGGCACTTTAAAATCCACCCAGAATTCCCATGCTTTGCATGTCTGCAGTACTCGACAGCATTATCGTTTTATATTATTGATTTTTCTCAATTCTCTATTTCGATTTATTCTAATTTGTTAACTCTTCCAGGAATCAAGCTTCATAACTCCGCTGCAGGACGAGAATAATGTAACGTCGAATCTAGAGGCCTTGGAAACTTCAACTAGTTGCTCTAATCATACGAATTGTTCTGCTAGTTTACCTGGAAACGTCATGGAAATAATGTCAGTAGAGGAAATTCAATCTCAACTCCCATGTAAGCTCAAAATCTGTTTAAGTTTGCTTCTTTATTCTGTACCAAAATGAGAATTAACTTTACAAAAATTGGCTCCGTGTCTTAGAAAATTTTACATACCTACATATTTAACGTTTGCTGTTGCGTGTTTTGTTGCTATTTTTTGTCACAAATTCACTTTAAGCTTAGGCTTAGTAATACTCATTCAACTGGACGCCAGCAGGTAGACAGCCGAAACGAGAATACCGAATTAAGGCTCTTGTAGGATACTTGGGTTGGGCCGAATATTTCTTTGTATCTGAAGGAAAAATAATATGTACAACTCCTCTGAAGCGTTTATATACCCATTGTGAGTAACCTTTTGACGCAGTTCAGTTTCAAGTACTGGATTATTTTATAAATAACAAGTAATGAATAATTAAATAAATACATAGTATCAATGATATATAATTATAATTTAAAAATATGTTTATGTGTATAATCAATGCTGAATGACATCCTCAAACATGAATGGATAAATTTTTAAGATTGCATTTCTATTACCTGCATAAAAGTAAGCTAGTTTGAAATCGTGAAATATTCTCCTGCCATGCTTTACTGATTAATTTGCATAGTAGCACATATATTTCGGAGAGGCAGTAGAATGATATCTAAACGGGTATGCAAATCGCTGCATGGTAATTAGTTACCAATCTTAGGTCGATTGAAGAAATCATTAGAAAACGTTATGGTCATGTTATTCAATCTGGGCTGGGCCGGTTTTTCGACGCCGCACTTTATTTAAAGTAGGACTTTATTTTAAAGTGTCACTTTAGGCTCAAGTGTCACTTTAGGCTCAAGTGTCACTTTATAGAGTAGAGCTCAAAAGTACGTTATTCGAAGGAATTGCATGCTCCATTTAATAAAGTACCTCTTAAAGTCGTACTTTATTTTTTCATTATCTTTTTTTCGTGTAGCCGATGTGAGTTGTTTCGGCAAAAATCATTTTATTGATCTAAGTATTACTTTTTTGAAAATTGGGTTGTCTTTCCCGTTTTTTGATATTTTACACTCATTTAATCTGCTTTCATAGGATTTTTTGTCATTTATTTTTATTCCGTTTCATATTTGGTGCAAATGGAAGCACCGATTTTTAACGACACAGAAAAAAAGTGATGTCATTAAAGGGCAACGCGCGCCACATTGGAACCAAGAAGAGCGGCTTCAATTGTTGAAATTAGTGCTTAAAAGGAAAGGATCTTATGCTAGAAAAATACAGCCTCTATTGTGCAACAGAAAAATAGTTTGTGGAAAAATGTAAAATAAATCTCTACTTTCCTTTGATTGCTAATGTAAAAGTTTCGATTTAATTTAGATTGCAAATATGCTGCATAATCGCACAAATGGAGTTAATCGTGATTGGAAACAGGTTAAAAAATGCTGGGAAAGTATTTCCTCCCTGTCACGAAAAGAATATTTCTTCCTTTTAAAACAGAGAATAAGAAAATATTTCCCCTTCCCCCTTCCCTCCTCCCATCGGGAAAGTGCACACAACCCCCTTTACGCCCCTCTAACTACACGAAAAATTATTTTTGTATAAAATGGATAGCACCATCCAGCGCAAAAAATACTTGTATATAAGTGAAAATAACTCGAGGTTAACAAATAAAATGTTAAAGTGCGACGTAAAGGGAGGTCCCTACCTCCCTTTAGATGGGTAATGTTATAATAAAGTGCAACTTCATTATGTGCACTTTATTTTCTTCGAAAAACCCGAGCTCTACTCTTCCATTTCGAAGTGCCACTTTAGGAAAATAAAGTGCCACTTTAGAGTCTAAAGTGGCACTTAATAAAGTGGCACTTTAATCAAAGTGGGTCTCACAACAAGTGTGACTTCAAAAAACGCACTTCCGAAAGTGTCAATTCATAAAGTGACACTTTAGCTAAAGTGACACTTAATCCTTCGAAAAACCGGGCCCTGATGTCTTCTATGTGTATTTGCTTGCACATACATAAAATATGCTTGTAAATTCAGAAACGCATTCACACAAATTTTCTTCCGGAATAATTTGAAAATTTTCGATAGATCAGCCTTATCAAATTTTAGACTCCACGGTTTTCGAAGTCTAGTGTATGTGTATAAATTCGCCCACAAGGCACATAAATATCTGTCGTTTAAATTTTCCGCCTTTAAGCTGATCCAGATTTGTGGAAAATTTGCTCCGAAGATCTTTGGGCTGAGACATTGAGTAGCAGTTCGAGAGGTCGCTATTACGCTAGGAAAATGCGCTGTAAACGATGCCACGAAGAGGGTCATAGAGTATCCGAATGCCCGAAAAAATCGGTACGTATCACGGTTTTTTTGTGATTCGGCTAAGATTTTTCGCGATGTACAAAGACTTTTGGGGACCGTCTTTGTACATGTACAAAGATTTTTCGAAGACAAAAACTGCAAAATAGGTTCGAAATTCGCAAAATTTTCGGTGCTCCGCACCGAAATGAGCAATTGTGTGTTCTATATATCTTTATAATTTCAGACTTTGCATTTTAAAAGGAAGAATGCCAATTTTTTAGCGCTTCGCGCCGTTTTGAGACGATTATTACTGATTTTTGCCCTCAGAAACCTAGAAATCGCTAAAATACGTAACCAAAGGTCGAACAACTCGGTTTTTGCCACACTAAAATCGCTACTATACCATATTATAGGACCCAAAAATCTGTGTGTACGAAATGTACAAAGACTTTTAGGGACCATCTTTGTACATGTACAAATGGACCTTGTACAAAAAAAACACTGGTTCATGTGGAATATTTTTATATGACTTGTATCGATGTGAAGCGAAATATTACTTGTCAACAACAGGACAAATTTGAGGAGAGGGAGCAAACTAAGGACTGGTAAGATATTCATATAAGCGAAGATTTAGGACAAATATTTCAAGGTGCGACTGACTGAACAACCAACCTCAAAAGTTTGAAACAACCTATAAGCGTTCATCAATAGACCTATGAATAGTAAGTAGGTAATGCAAATTTGTATTTGCATATGTATTACGCCATGATACTTCTACATTGCACTTTAAGTTCCAAAAGAATTAATAAGTCGTTTTTCTATTTTTTAGGTGAAGATTTGTTTCGTTTGTGGAGTACGCGGTCATTTGGGCTTCTACTGCCCCGAGAAATGCTGCGTCCTATGCTTCCGAATAAAACATAGCGCCGAAGACTGTAGACTCAAAAGATATATTTTCGACCGAATGCATTGCTCGCGATGCTTGAATATTGGACATACGGCTACAGTAACGCAATATTCTTGCTTGTTATACTTTTTATTTTTGCCCGCCCAGTCGTATTTGTTGCACACGTGACACGTCTACATAACGTGATTAAAATGGTACTGTCTAATGTAATAGCTGGTCTGAAGGTCAGAAGCATAAGTTGGCGTGGGGGACTTTGGGTTATACACCATAGTTGGGCGGCACCAAAGCTCTGGAGGAGGGGGTGCAAGATTTTTTCAAAGGTCAAAAAATGGTCTTAAAAATGGTGGTATGTCGAAAAAACACCATTTTTCAACGTGTCTCATCGAGCACTATCCATTGGCTACAAAAAATTGCGAAAAAAAAACAAAAAAAATTTCAAAAATTGAATTCAGGGGGTATTTTGGTTTCTGGGGTGCATACCATACGTGGGCAGCAAGAAAATTCTGGGGGGGGGTGCAAGATTTTTTTGAAGGTCGAAAAATGGCCTTAAAAATGGTGGTATGGCGATAAAAACACCATTTTTCGACGTTTCTCATCAAGCACTATCCATTGGCATCAAAAAATTGCGGAAAAAACGAAAAAAATTTTCAAAACTTGAATTCTGGGGGGTATTTTGATTTCTGGGGGGGTATTTTGGTTTCTGGGGGGTGCATACCCCCCAAACCCCCTACGCCCAGGTGTGGTGCATACCCCTCCCCCAATCTCACCCACGCCCAGGTAAGGTAAACACTTCCGCAGAAGTCGAAACCTCCCGCAGATTACTGTAGACCCCAGAATTATTTTTTAGTAACATTTTTGGCAATTAGTGGCGATTTCACCCAACCGGTTCACCCAGAATTTCCTTGCTGCCCATATAAGGTCAGAAGGCATGTACAGCATGAGAGTTCCGGTTGGTCGCTCAGCCTCGGAAAATTGTTTTCTTAAGTGACTTTCTTAGGCTTACAGATACCTACCGCATTGTGTAAATGAATTCTTATAAAGCATTAAATTAACTTATCAAACTCCTGAGCCCGAAAGATTCTCGTAAGTGTATGTATGGTTCGTCTTTTGATCTTTTTTGATGAAGCGATGTATATTGAACGACTGTATTGAATATTTTTAATATGTGTAAACTGCCGCTTTTAAATTGTATCCATCCATATGCGTGTAGCTAATTCGGGTCACTAATTTCAACCTTTTGAAAGTGTTGGAAACTATTTCAGAGTGTATCTTTCAGTCTTTTGCATTACCATGTGTTAAAGTGTATGTTGAACTAATTAAGGATTGCCATGAACTATGGCGTCAATATCACGCGACAACTGGCCCGGACATTGAATTTCGGCGATTTAAGAAGTCGAAGCCTAAGCTGAATAAGCGCCATAAATGGTGCTACAATTGCGCTTCAAATGGTCATCTGGGTCATGTAATTTAATTTATCATTTGCACATATAATGTGGATAATGGATGTGAATATTTATAGGCATTTACTTAGTACCTACGGACAAATAGAGTGTGCTGTTGACGTATGGTTAAACAAATTTTAAAAACATGCATACATAACATACCAATCTAGTATGTACATACCATTGTTTTTTGTACAAGGTCTGTTTGCACATGTACAAAGATGGTCCCCAAAAGTCTGTACATTTCGTATGTACATGCAAATTTTTGTGTACTATAATATGGTATGGTAGCGATTTTTGTGTAATAAAACAGGGTTTTTCGACCTTTGGCAGTGTATTTTAGCTAATTTCTGGGTTTCTGACGCCGAAACTTATCAAAAATTGTCTCAAAACGGCGCAAAGCGCCGAAAAATTCGACATTCTACATATATTCTAAATGCAAATTCTGCCATTTTAAAGATATATAGGACAGATCAATTACTCATTTCAGCGCAGAGCGCCGAAACTTTTTGGGAATTTCATACTTTTTTTACAGATTTTGTCCTCCCAAAAATCTTTGTGCATGTACAAAGACGGTCCTGAAAAGTCTTTGTACATTGGGAAAAATCTTTGCCGAATACAAGAAAACACTGGTATGTACATACGCATGCGCTTCATGTAATTATTGCATGTACGCTATTGCGACTTTTTTATGACAAAATATATTTTTGGGAAATCGATAATAAATTCTGGAATTCTGAGACCTGGCATCTTAACAACAAACTCATGAAAGTCGTTCTTATGTAATAAAAAACCACACATTTTACCCTTTTTTAGAATCTTCGTGATGCCACCGTATTCAACTCGATAATAAACATCAAAAATGGTATTTTACTATTCATTTTGCCAATGTTTGCGATTTTTGGCCTTTGAAAATTTCTGGCCCTTGGAATTTTGGCTTGTTTCAGTAATTTATGTATTGTCGTCGAGTAAAAATTTTTTGTTCATCCTTAAGTAAATTTTGGGGTTTGTTGCATTGCTTAAGTTCTGCATTAACTCAATCTCGTGACATTAGAACGGCGGCTGTTACCTTTAATTTTTAGCCTCTTGGCAGTTGAAAATTCTTGCATCTTGACGAAATAATTTTCACCACTTTTATTACTAGCTTTTGGATTTTTTTGTTAAAAGCAACAATTAATTATTGATTTTCTTCTGCAAAAATAAGTCTTATTTGTGCGGGGCAACAGGATTTGGCCTTTTAATTTATTTGACTAAAAAAAATTTTTCAAGTCCGTGCCTTCCTTCCCTTTTAAAACGACACTTAATTACATACATCCGAAATTTTCTAATGTAAGTACAAGATACCAACCAAATAAGGAGTAATCAAACTTTGGCGTGGTAGGAGGAAGGTGGCTTTTTAAGAGATTCAGTTAGTCTTCCAGAATCCGGAAAATATTCGCCTTTTGAATTCAGAAGACTAGAATTTTTAAGATTTTGCTATTTTTCTGGCGTGTCTCTGATGTCAGCGAATAAGGCTCGATAGAGAACGTCGAGAAATGGTGTCTTTTGCTCTGCCATAAATTTTTAGGCACTGTTTTAGGCCTTAGAAATTTTATTAAACCTGAGCATAGGTGGGCGGCACCAAAATTATGGTGGGGGGGGGTGCAAGATTTTTCAAAGGAGCTTAATGTGTTCGAAAAATCACCGTTTTTCAACGTTTCTCATCGAGCACTATCCATTGGCATCAAAAAATTGCAAAAAGAAACAAAAAATTCCAAAATTGAATTCTGAGGGTATTTCGGTTTCTGGGGGAGTATTTTGGTTTTTGGGGTGTATTTTGGTTTTTGGGGGTGTACTTTGGTTTCTTGGGGAGGGTGCATACCCCAAACCCCCCACGCCCAGGTGTGAACCCGAGTCCGTTTCGGAATTTAGGCGCTGCCCATGTACGACAGTATCATTTTGTGCTGCAGGAATGCCTCAGGTCGACCAATTTTAACGGCAGATTAATAGCCTTTCGACCATCAGTACGAAGATATGATACGGCTAATCAGTTGCTCAAGTTGCAGCATTCAGTCTTAAACGATTTAGAAACGAATTCGGATGCTGCACTTAATCGCATTGCGGATACTCGTGTTATAAAGAGTTGGGCTTTTTCGTCTTTTTTGCTATGCTTTGCAATTTTACAATGCGGAATTTTCAGCTGAAAATTCCAATCATTTTTTTATAAATCAGCCTCCAAATTTGAAAAAATCAACAAAAATTTTTGTATCAAATCTTGGCTGAAGTTCACTAACTTTAAATAACATTTTTTGTATATATAGTGACTAAAGCTGATGAGTGACTTGCAATGAAAAGTTTTTGTCAGAGCTTGAAATCTGCATATTTCGTGACTTTAAGTTTACTTATCTGCATAGGTGGGCGGCAGCACCGAAATTCTGAGCGGGGGAGTGGTGGTGCAAGATTTTTCAAAGGTCACAAAATGGTCTTGAAAATGGTGGTAACTATGGCGAAAAAACACCATTTTTCAACGTTTCTCATTGAGCACTATCCATCGGCATCAAAAAATCGCGAAAAAAACAAAAATGTTCAAAACATTGAATTTGAGGGGGCAGTGTTTTTTTTGTACAAGGTTCGTTTGTACATTTGTGTACATGCAAATTTTTGTGTGCTATAATATAGTACAGTAGCGATTTTAGTGCGGTGAAACAGGGTTTTCGATTTTTGGTAGTGTATTTTAGCTAATTTCTGGGTTTCGGACGCCAAAAATTACTAAAAATGATCCTCAAAACGGCGTGAAGCGCCGAAACATTTGACATTTTTCCATTCTAAATGCATGTTCTGCCGTTTTAAAGATATATAGGACAAACAATTACTCAATTTTCGGGAATTTCTTACCTTTTTACAGAGTTTTGTCTTCCCAAAAATCTCAAATTTTTGGGTACTATGATATGGTGCAGTACCGACTTTAGTGTGGTAAAAACGGAGTTGTTCGACTTATAGCAGTGTATTTTAGCTGATTTCTGGGTCAAGGGCAAAAATCACTAAGAATCAGTCTTAAAACGGCGCGAAGCACCGAATAATTTGATATTTTTATCTTCTGAAATTTGCAATTTCTGCTATTATAAAGATATACAAAACACACAATTACTCATTTCGGCGCGAAGAGCCAAAAATTTCTGCGAATTTCAGACCTTTTTCGAAATTTTTGTTTTCCCAAAATTTTTTGTACATGTACAAAGACGGTCCCGAAAAGTCTTTGTACATCGGGAAAATCTTTGCCGAGTACAAAAAAACACTGGGAGGGGTTATTTTGCTTCTGTGGGGGTTGGGGGTACTCGACCTTCTGGGAGTGCATACTCTCCACCCCACCCACGCCCACGCTTGGTTATCTGTCGTGTTAGAATGTTTTTATTTTTTATATTATTTTTTAGTAAACGTTTTCTAACTGGTATCTTCAATTATTTATTCTTATTTCATTTAGATTTTTGTATACCGAATGTCATATATATATATATATATATATATATATATATATATATATATATATATATATATATATATATATATATATATATCATAGGTAGCGCGTTAGCGCGTACCTATAATATACTTGGGTACCCCTAACACCTGTGTAACCTCTACGGCTATAACAGGACACATCTAGAAGGTGCGGTTGTTTTTAAAAGATAGATAATAAAAAAATTCGCTGCCCGTGTTTTTTGTTTTTCTTGAAACTCAAAATTGGCTGTGTAAAAGAAGGTGTAAAGTTTTTTGTGTAACGTTAGGATGAATTTTGTGAGGTTTTTTAGACGGCATGTGGACAACTCAGTATTGACTTCTCAAATAAATTAATAGCACAGATTTGTAGAGGAACGGATGCTCCCAATAGGCTTCTTTTTGTTTGTTGAAATTCGCATTAGTTCTCGAATGGGAGTAGTGCGATAATCTGGGGGTGAAAAAGCACATTTTGGTCGAGTTTTAAACCTGCTTATGTATGATACTAATTCCGAGTTTTTCAAAATGTTTTCTGACAGAAATGTAGAGCGGATCAAGGGCTACATTCTGCATATAAGCAAAGTCTTTTACGCTCTATGGTGAGTTAGATCCTGGGGTTTGAAGTTTACACTCTAGTTGATGGAGTAAAAAAACGGATTTTAACTAAGATTTCTCTGCCAAATTTTTCCGCTTTTGAGTCAGAGTAAATTGAATACAGCAGTAATAAAGTGCCTTTCAGGGGCTACACATCGCAGCAAACCGCATTAAAAATGCAATATTGAGTTATTTATGGGGGTGTAAAGTTCGAAATCAGAGGTAAAAAATGGGCGAAAAACACGTTTTTTTGAATTTTGATTAATAAATCATACCAAATAATTTTTGCAAGAGAATTTTGGCACACAGGAATGTTCTACGATTTATAAGCTACAAATTGTACCAAACCGAATTTCTTTAAACTCAATGGGGAGTTCGGTACGGAATTCTAAAGTTTACAGTGTTCTAAATGATGGAAAATACGTTTTTGTTGCGTTTTTTGTTCGCCACTTTCTCCGTCCAGAAGTCGGGATAAGTCCAATAGAATAAAAATTAAGTGCTTTATACCGGGTGCATGTCAAAGCAAATTGTCTATACATTAATATTTAGCGAGTGTAAAGTCAAAAATTTGGTGTTTAAAATGCGTTTCTGTCTTGTTTTTTCTGCCTGCTTCTCCTGTTATGAGTCAGGGACACGATTATCAAGTCTAGAAATGGACCAGGAACCAAATTTGATATGCCAGTCTGGCGCATATGTTTACACTCTACAGTGTTGTAAAGTGGTTGACACCTATTGTTAGTTTGCCCATAGAACATTATGGAGACTTACTTTTTTCATAAATAATAATCGTAGTATCGGAACAATATCAGAATTACGAATCTGACCAAAATCTTCTTTACACTAGGTGTTTACATGAAGTTTACACTACATATGTATTTATCTTCGTTTTTGAGCATTCCAGAAACCTAATTTTTCCTGGAGTCTAGAAATTTTCAAAGAATCAAATGTGAGACGTCACGTAGGCGCGTTTGTTTACATTTAACAGTGATGTAAAGTAGTTTACACTCATTGTTTATTTGTCCTCAGACCATTGTAGACATGCAATTTTTTCATAAATGTTGATAATAATATCCGAGTAATATCCGATTTACAAATCGGAATAAAATCCTCTTTACACTAGGCGGTTGTGTAAAGTTTACACTGCTAATTAATCTTCGTTCTAGAGCTTTGCGAAAACCTGAATTTTTTGCCGAAATCTGAAAATTTTACATGGAATCAAATAAGGGACGTCAGCTGGGCGCGTTTGTTTACACTCAACAGTGATGTAAAGTGGTTTATCTTCGTTCTAGAGCTTTTGCAAAAACCTAAATTTTTTGCCCAACTCTGAAAATTTACATGGAATTAAATAAGGAACGTCAGCTGGACGCGCTTGTTTACACTCAACAGTGATGTAAACTGGTTTACATCTGTGTCTATTTGTCATTAAACCGTTATGGAGACGTAATTTTTCTCATGAATATTGATCAGTAATATCCGAGTAATATCGAATTTACAAATCCGACTAAAATCTTCTTTGCACTCGTTGCTAGTGTAAAGTTTACACTATATAATAAGCTTCATTCTAGGGCCTCACAGTAACTCATTTTTTCCCTAAAGTCGTAAAATATATATGGAAACAGATGTGATACGTCTGCTAGGATCGCATGAAGAGTAGTGTAAAGTGATTAACACTTAATGTTAATTTGTTCTTAGAACATTATAGAGATTTCATTTCTTAATAAATGCTGATCGTTATATCAGAGCAATATCGAAATTATTAATCCCACTAAAATTCTTTACACTCTTGTGTAAAGTTTAAAGTGTAAATTAAGTTTAGCTCTAGAAAGTTTTGGAAGCATATTTCTTTACAGGATGTTCTACGTAACATAAGAATTACTGATTAGAATGTTTGTTTCTTCTACAACTAATAGCTTTGTAAAGTTTAAACCATTCAATTATTAGAAGAACCGCACAGTAAATGAAATCTAGTATTGTATTTCCAAATCTTGCTAATGCTCCGATGGAACAAAAAAGGGAATATACTTGGGTTGTGAATTATCGAGGATGTAAAAGGATGGGACTAGGAAAAATCTCCCTATGTTATATGCCAAACATCGCAAAATATGTTAAAAATCAGACTTTCTCTAAACAATGCAAAAAATCGAAGTATATTCTGCGGCCTTTGAAAAATGTAAAAGTTTAGTAAACAATTGTTGTAGACATGTGTAAAAGAGTATCTACTTAAGGTCTGTTGCACGTCAGCTTCTGTGTTTCCTACTGCTTTGAACCAACAATATCATGGATTGTCTTGAATGCATCGATATGTACTATTTCATTCAATTCGCTTAGCTACTGCATTGCTAATTCGCTGCTTTTTTCAATCAATTTTTGGTAATTTGAATATAGCTTGCACTTTGACACTTAGAATGGCTGTATCTGCTAAGTGACATGTTTAGTAATAATGAAATACGAACAACTTAATTATGATTTGTTAACAGCTTTTCACTTTCAGTCACATTATAAAGCAACTCAGAGTTGAATGAAGTCTGCAAAAAGTTGCATTACGTAATATGCTTCTAAGATATTATGTCAATCAGAGAAAATTATTTTAAAATAATACGTTTTTCAGAGACCGCAGAATATACTTCGATTTTTTGCATTGTTTAGAGAAAGTCTGATTTTTTAACATATTTTGCGATTTTTGGCATATAACATAGGGAGATTTTTCCTAGTCCCATCCTTTTACATCCTCGATAATTCATAATCCCAAGTATATTCCCCTTTTTTGTTCCATCGGAGCATTTTTCTTTGCTAGTATATATATATATATATATATATATATATATATATATATATATATATATATATATATATATATATATATATATATATATATATATATATATATATATATATATGTAACCATTTAAAACGTACTCTTTATATGTCATTTGTTCAAAGGTAGTCCTTTATTCAGCAACTGAATTTATTCTTAAGCAATTGAAAACAGATTTCTTTCTGCCCAGGTTAAACATGAGGTCTTTTATTTTGTTTAGTTATTTTCCGTTAAATTCAACGAAGTTCTCTTACCGCTTCCATAACTACATATATACATTTACTGCAAAACATAGTAGGTACCATCATACCTGAGCGTGGGGGTCTGGGGGTATGCATCACACCTGGGCGTGGGGTTGGGGTTCGGGGGTATAAACCCCCAGCAAACCAAAATACCTCCCCAGAACTCAAAATCACCCCCCCAGAATTCGATTTTTGAAAATTTTTTTTCGTTTTTTTCCGCATTTTTTTGATGCCAATGGATAGTGCTCGATGAGAAACGTCGAAAAATGGTGTTTTTATTGCCATATCACCATTTTTAAGACCATTTTTTGACCTTCAAAAAAATCTTGCACCTTCCCCCCCAGAATTTTCTTGCTGCCCATCGTATGGTATGCACCCTCCTGAAAGCAAAATATTCATCCCAGAATTCGATTTTTGATTTTTTTTTGTTTTTTTCCGCATTTTTTTGATGCCAATGGATAGTGCTCGATGAGAAACGTTGAAAAATGGTGTTTTTTCGCCATACCACCATTTTTAAGGCCATTTTTTGACCTTTGGAAAAAATGTTGCCCCCCAGAGCTTTGGTGCCGCCCACCTATGGGTGCGTGAGGGGCTCAGAGACCCTTCCCCAAAAGTGTCGATAGTCCCCCAGAATTGAATTTTTGACATGTTTTTTTTTGGGATTCTTATTGGTGTCACACAACCCGAATGCGACCATAGGTGGGTGGCACCAAAGTTCTGGGGGAGGGGTGCAAGATTTTTTTCAAAGGTCAAAAAAATAGCAGGTATGGCGAAAAATCACTATTTTCAACATTTCTTATCGAGCACTATCCATCGGCATCAAAAATTGCGAAAAAACGAGAAAAAATTTCAAAAATTGAATTCTGGGGGGTATTTTGATTTCTGGGGGGGTTTGGTTTCTCGGGGGTGCATACCCCCAACCCCCCACGCCCAGGTATGCTTGCGACAGCCTGACTCCCCGCGAGTTTGCTGATCCCTCAAAAATTCCTTTTTTAAAATTATTTTTTCCTATCATCAACTTATAATTTTTTTTAACAATTTGCGAAAATTTCCGGACCCCTAGAAATTTGCTCGCCCACAAATCACCAAAAATTGTCAAAAATCTCACTAAAAATACAATTCTAGGGATAGTAATTTGCAGCGGGTTTTTCGACTTCTGAGGAGGTTGTATACCACACGTTGGCTTGGGGTGTGCAGTGCACTCTCCACAGAAGGCCGAATACCCCTCCTCAATACCCGCAGAATTCAATTTTTTGAAATTATATTTTTTGCGATTTTTGATGGCAATGTATAGTGCTCGATGAGAAACGTTAAAGAAGTGTTTTTTAGCCATACCACCATACGTGGGCAGCACTAAAATTCTGGGAGGGGGTGCAAGATTTCTTTAAAGGTAAAAAATGGCCTTAAAAATGGTGGTATGCACACCTGGGCGTGGGGGGTATGCACCCCCAGAAAACCAAAATACCCCCCCCCAGAAATCAAAATACCTCCCCCCAGAATTCAATTTTTGGAAAATTTTTTTTCGTTTTTTTCGCAATTTTTTGATGCCAATGGATAGTGCTTGATGAGAAACGTCGAAAAATGGTGTTTTTATCGCCATACCACCATTTTTAAGGCCATTTTTTGACCTTCAAAAAAATCTTGCAACCCCCTTCAGAATTTTCTTGCTGCCCACGTATGATGGTATGGCGATAAAAACACAATTTTTCAACGTTTCTCATCGAGCACTATCCATTGGCATAAAAAAATTGCGAAAAAAACAAAAAAAATATAAAAATTGAATTCTGGGGGGTATTTTGGTTTCTGAGGGTGCATTTTGGTTTCTGGGAGTATTTTGGTTTCTCGGGGGGAAAGCGCATACCCCTAAAGCCCCCCGCCCAGTTGTGCATACCACCATAGGTGAGCGGCACCAAAGTCTCAGAGAGGGGTGCCAGATTTTTCCAAAGGTCCAAAACTGGCTTTTAAAAATGATGGTATGGCGAGAGAAACACCTCTTTTTCAACGTTTCTCATCGAGCACTATCCATTGGCATCAAATTGCGAAAACGGAAAAAAATTTCAAAAATTGAATTCTGGGGTATTTTGGTTTCTGGGGGATGAATACCCCCAAACCTCCCACGCCCAGGCTATGCTTACCACCACCATTTTTATTACCGTTTTTCGATCTTTAAAAAGCACTGCACCTTCCTCCTCCAGAATTTTGGTGCTTCCCAGCCACCCATGGTGTATGCCCCGCAGACCCACACCTGGGCGTGGGGGGGAGTTTGGGGTATGCATCCCCCAAGAAACCAAAATAACTCCCCAGAAATCAAAATACCCCCCCCCCGAATTCAATTTTTGAAATTTTTTCTCGTTTTTCTCGCAATTTTTTGGTGCCAATGGATAGTGCTTGATGAGAGACGTCGAAAAATGCTGTTTTTATCGCCATACTACCATTTTTAAGGCCATTTTTTGACCCTCAAAAAATCTTGCACCCCCCAGAATTTTCATGCTGCCCACGTATGCGCAAACCCCCCTCCCGCCTATATGTGCTCCTCCCCCAACCATGTTTGGGCAGCAACCAAATTCCGGGGATCCGAGAGGAAAAATCGCTGAAAATAGCGCCAAAATTCAATTTTTGGAGTCTATCGATCTCGGGGATCTCTCAAGTAATTCTTCATTATTTTTTTAAGATAAATTCAAGCCCCAGCTTATTAAAAATCCTAAATTTGATCGCCACAAAGTCGAATTATCCTACTTCGATTCATCTTCTAATGCGCGACAAGAACGCAAAGGGAAAAGAAAGAACAGAAGTAAAGTGGAGGAAAACGCGATCGATCGCGATGTGAATCGATTTGACAGGATTAAGCGAGAAAAAGCGGATAAAAATGCAAAGAAAAAATTAATTAGAAAGATCGATCGAAAGTTCAATCGCTCAACTTCTGATCGTAATTCAATAGGATTGGTCGAAAAATTTAACAGACGCTCGAAAAAGTTGAGAAAAATGGTCAACAAGCGAGCTAATGATAACAGTCAATCAGGAGAATCCACGAGGACACGAAAAACATCGAATGATGCAGGTGATTCGGTCGTTTTCATTGAACGCAAGAGGGCCAAACGCGGCTCATTCAATACTAATTATTCAAACAAGAATCAATTCACTTGGGACCGTGACTGTCAAGCCGAACTGCGCGGCACTGAATCAACCGGTGGTTGGTTTTGTTGAATTTCGTTGATAATGAATATGTCACCGCATTATAGTACATCTGTGTAGATGCAAATATATATTGAAATGAGGAAACGGAGAAATTTTCAGTAATAAAATTAATCCCAGGCTAGAGAAGCGCAAATTTTCCAACATTTTTCATCAAGATGTGTGGAGGACTTTTATAGAGGAATTGGCTAATTTTTCAAAAATGAAATTCTTCGGGGTCTAGCTAATTTTACGAGGTTCTTATTTCCCATACTCGTGCGAGGTATGGCAGGCTATGCTCATTCCCACCCCTCAAGTCAGATAAATTCTGACCTGATTTTTGAAAAAAAGAGGCAACCTTCCCCACCCAAAAATTTTGACCTTTTACATGTATGCATAGTGCCTACAATATCATCAGCAGAAAGTTGGTAGACGATTCAGGAAAATGAGACATTTTTCTTAAAAAAGAGGAATCTCTTGCAAGTGTTTGAAGCGAAACATGTATACGCATACGTCGGTGCATTGCAAGACAATTCTAATCTCGAAAAATGCTCACTTATCCTAAAACTGCATTTGTTAAGTGCGCTTTTTACAAGTCCCCACGGAGGCAAAAAAACTTATGATCCTTGAAGCTCCCTTGAAAGATTGTCAGACTAAATCTTAGCACTTTTGACCTACAAAGCCCAAATTTTCTGACGCTTTGCGCGGGATCTATTGTTTTTGTAAAACTCTTGCCCAAGTTTGAGTATAGCGTAAACGTGCCTATGTATGCATGTTGTAATATATACTGGGCCAAGAGATTCCTTTCTTAACAGGGAAGATACGGATCCCTCAGAGCGTGGCTGGCAGGCAGCCTCTCTCCCTGCTGAATTGGCTGATCCCTGAGAAATCCCTTCTCAAAATATTGTTTTCCTATCGTCAACTTTTAATTCTTTTCAAACAATTTCCGAGCACTTTATTTTATGCATTGATTTCCTTTGTGAGGTGAGTATGTACGAGGGTTGTTAATTAAGTTCGTTTTAGCTGTCTAGTAACTTTTTCTGTACAAGAGATATCAACATGTGGTTTATTGCTTATGGTGACGCAACTCCTGCTTTACATTACAAAAGTCACCATTTCTTTCTATTTTTTCCGCTTTTTCTAGAAAAATTTTTTTTAAATACCTCACTTCTTTGGTTAAGAAAACAACTTTTATCTTGTCGCAGCTTGGGCACTGATTAGCATTTGATCTCAAAAGTTCGGTAAAACAAAGTCAGTTTATGACTTTCATTGATGCACTACCAAAAATTCCATTGTGATTAAGTTGCTCCTTTTAATGATGCATTTTTCGTTAAAACTCAATTTTTGCTGATTTTGACAAAGAATTTGCTTCATGCAAATGCACGTTTTATGAACAAAAAACATTCTAAAAAGTGCTTTGCGTTGGATACTCTCAGCTAAAATATCTATCCTTTTCCTTGAAGAATGAAGTCAAGGCACCTTCTGTTTAGGGCTATATTTTTAATCAATTTTTAATCTATGATAAAACAAAATTATTTTACTGGAAAGCGGAAAAAGGATAAGAAATGATGAGTCCAGAGATGTAAAACAGAAGTTGCAGAATAACGAGCGAAAAACCGCGTGCTGATAATTCTTATGGAGAAAGTTATTAGACAGCTAAAACGAAAGTAATTGACAACCCTCGTATGTACATACATATCTATCACAATTAAGAACAATTTATCAGGTGGGTTGAGTCTGGTGTTGAAAAATCCTTTGCGTAGGCATTTTATGCAACATATTCCTTGAATACGATCGGAAACAAGTACAAATTTTCGAATTTCCTAAATAGTTGTTGCTCATCGATTTGTAGAGCTCGCTAAAAAACAATTAAAATCACTGTTATTTTTGTCTATATCCAAGTATGGTGTGAATTCAAAATTTTCGTTCCCTTCATATTCAGAAGACCAGCTATGAAAGTGTCTGGATATTTAACAGCTTTCATAAATCGTATGAACGTACGGCAAGCACATTTATTATACGAATAGAAGAAAAATCAATAAGCGCAATAAATATTAACAGTAGGTACATAGCAAACATGAATAACATATATAGAGCAGAAAAGACAGGTACAGTGCCACTCAAAAGTCCAGCCTCCCTAGTACACAATGACGTTTTCTTAACTGTCTCTTTGTTTGCTCAGCGTTGGTTTAGAGCAAATTTTACACAAAGTATTTTTGTGGTTCCTGTGTAAAATGCATACGAGAAATCTGACTGACATTTATTTTTGCTCTAAGACTACTCTGATTTTAGTGAAAATGATTCTTTCCCCAACAAAATGAGCTAAAATTGGGGATTTGTTCAAGAGAACAAAACTATCGAAAAAGAGATGGCATGACGATTGAGTATTGATTCTAAGTCTGTATGGAATGTTATCGAAAAAGTTGAAAGCGATGATGGTGCATCTAGCTGTTTTATGGACGCTGAGAGGCCCAGTAGACCGAGAAAATTGAACAATTGTTCTGAAAGGCGACTGGCGCATCTTGTTGAGCAAGATCATCCAAAATCAGCAATCACATTACAAGATGAATTATCGGTTGGCGGCGGACCATAATTTCTCATTTCGAAAATGAAATTAACATTCAAAAACATTAATTTATTGGGCGGGTAGCTGTAAAGAAGCTATTTATCTCTAAGATTAACATGGAAAAACGGATAAATTTTGCACGAGCTCATTTGTATTGGCAAATGAAGGTTGAGCTACATACAGTCCTCTTAACTGATGAATTCAAAATTATTTCACCCAAAAATCGCGTATTTTCTTTGGCGTTGAGCCGGTAAAAGTACAACTTGAAATGTTTGGCTGGTACTGTGAAGCATTATGATGGTATTCAAAACCGAAAAATTGCAGCAACTTACATTTGCACTGCATGTCTACAATGTTGTATTAGCGTGAAAGGCATAATTGTAAGCTCCTTGATTAATAATCAATTGTTGATTACCCCATTATGTAAAAGCATACCTAAAGATGACAGCACTCAAACACATATAAAGCATTTAGGGGAGGCGCTAGACTTTTGAGCGGCGCTATACCTATGTCAAGCAGGTACGCATAGATATACACCTAGATTAAATTTACTCAACGACTGACTGGCTGATATTACCATCAAAAGCCGAAAACTGAATATCAATAATTCTTTCTTTCTCACATAGCAAGCGATCTGACCAAACAACCATTAATCCCTTCGAAACAAAGTCGATAAATAAGCTTAACCATGTGCGGGCAGCACCAAAATTCTGGGGTGATAGATTTTTCGAACGTCAAAAAATGGCCTTAAAAATTGAGGTGTGGCGAACAAAACACAATTTTTCAACGTTTCTCATCGAGCACTATCAATTGGCATCAAAAAATTGCGAAAAGAAAAAAAATTCAAAAATTGAAGTCTGGGGTATTCTGATTTTAAGGGGGTATTTTGGTTTCTCGAGGGGTGCATACCCCCAGAACCCAGGTGTGGGCTTAACATCGGGATCAACAATTAAGGTCGGTCGTCTCCATCCATTCCCAAAATCAGAAATATCGTATGCCATTTTTGGCGAAAACTTGCAGTTTTAGCCATTTAAGCAGTTTTTTGATATTTTGTCCAAAAATTACAGGCTATTTTCTCCTCCCTTTAATTAGCCGATTTTCCCTCAGGACAACAGGTGGCCTAAATCATACACAGGCAGCAGCCGATTCTGCAGGTTGGACGGGGAAATTGCCATAAATAACACCAAAAATTCAGTTCTGGGGGATTGATTGATTTGGGGGGGGTTTAAATTGTGAGATGTGTCACCCCAACCCAACCCCCCCTCCAGGCCCATGTGCGGCCTCAATATAAATTTCTTTAGTAAAACTAAACTCGGAAGAACGACAGAAATAGACCGATTTGCAACAAAAAAAATTATAAAGGACGGTAAAGCAGTCGACAAATTCAGGCGTACAATTCGATCGAAGTGTAAAGTCAGCTGGAAAAGCCGTTTATCGATCCGGATTGTAGTTTAAATTAATGCGAACTTTCTGTTGCAACCAAATGATTTCGGGCGTCTCCTTTCTATCCTCCGTTGTAATCATATTAAGAAGATTGGCATAGTCGTATTTGATTATGAAATATAGCTAAAAGAAGAGTAACGTAAAGGCCATTCATTGAGTAAGCTACAATAAGGCCAAAATTCTAGGGGTAAGAAAATTTTTAAGTTGAAAAAAGGAGTCAATACGAAATATGAATTATTTGATAGGCTAAACATCATACCTGGGCGTGGGAGTTTGTGGGGAATGCACTCCCCCAGAAACCAAAATACCCCCAATCAATAATTGAAAATTTTTTTCTGTTTTTTTCGCAATTTTTTGATGCCAATGGATAGTGCTCGATGAGAAACGTTGAAAAACGGTGTTTTTCGCCATACCACCATACGTGGGCAGCAAGAAAATTCTGGGGGGGGGTCCAAGATTTTTTGAAGGTCAAAAAATGGCCTTAAAAATGGTGATATGGCAATAAAAACACCATTTTTCGACGTTTCTCATCAAGCACTATCCATTGGCATCAAAAAATTGCGAAAAAAACGAAAAAAATTTTCAAAAATTGATTTCTGGGGGGGCTTTTGATTTCTGGGGGGGGGGTCTTTTGGTTTCTGGAGATCCAGCCCCCCAGATCCCCCCACGCCCATGTGTGCATACCACCATTTTAAGGCAATTTTTGACATTGGAAAAAATTTTGCACCCCTTCCCCCCAGAACTTTGTTGGCGCCCACCATACATGCACAGCATGGGAATTCTGGGGGGGGGGGTGAAAACCTAAAGTGCCTTTTTCGGGCCCAAAAATAGCCGTTACGCGTTGAAAATCATCGTTTTTTGGCGTTTCTGACGATACTCAATCCTTCTAGAGCATAAAATCATGAAAAAAATTCGAGAAAAGTCGAATAAATTGACCAATATATCGCTTAAAACATGAATTTATGGCGCGAAACGCCGAAAATTTGGCGATTTTGAGCAAATAGATAGCCGAAAACCCTTTAAAAGACACTTTTTCCACCAATTTTCAAGTAAGTTTAGGAAACTTTTGAAAAATCGCCAATTCTGGGGGGTGAAAAATTTTTCGCGGGGTGTGAAAAATGATTCTGCGGGGGTGAAACCCCCCAAGATCATGTATGGCGCCCACCTATGGTAAACATACCATTTCAGCCGTGAGTTGACTCATCATGCCACATATATTAGAAAAATACGCAAAAAGCACAATCATTTCTGTAATAGAAATATGCATCTTCTACTATGTAGCCGATTCCGAAAGTCGACCTTCCTTGGGAATGAAAAATTTTTCAATTTTCATTATACATGGCCTGTCAGATGCTTTCATGACTAAAAAAGATGTTTATTTAATTGTGTGTATCTTTTGGACGACACAATAACTGCAATTATAACTTTAAGGTCTTCATGCGAATACAATCGGGTTTCTACCAAAACAAGCCGCATCTAATTCACTTTTGTCGCTAAGGTCATAATTAATCTGCTAAATGCTAGAAAAGACGATTTTTGCTTAATTTAATGTAAACCAACGGCAACGAAACCAGCATAAATAGAGCTTCATCCGTGCATGTAATGCAACGGCTCGAAATTTTCAGTGGGAGGTCTCAGGCCATTTTTAGGCGGAGAGGGGTAAAGGACCTTGAATTTTAAGCTAAAACGACCAAAAACACGTAAAAACGGCCGAAAATACAATTTTTGCAAAAATCCGGAGGGCTGGTCAAACATTTTCTGGGTCTATGGGGATGGGGACCACCAACTTTGAGCAGGGGGTTTCCTCATTCCCCCTGTTATATGTATGACTTCCAGAGGCGTAGGCAGGGGAGAGGGAGGACACAGGGAGCACACGCCCCCCGCCCCCAAATTTTGTCGACATTTCTAGTGCAAAAATTATGTTCAGAAAATTGAGTTAAAAAAGGCAAAAACGTCAAAATTTTCCGGCGCTTCGCGCCGAATCATTATTAGTTATTGTTGTATAGATCCACTGAGTTTAGGATCTTGAATCAGCTAAAATAATCCAGCGCTTCATATCTCTTTAGTGATTTGATAAACCATTTCTTCGTTGAATGAAACTGGGCATACTTGTTGAACATAATGGTAAAAGTGCGAAAATGATTGCATAACAGTTTGTCATTTCTCAGCTATTTTGTCTTTCTTTAAGAAATATACATAATACTATTGTAATTAAAAGGAATGGCCAGATTTTCATGTGTTTTTGTGCATTTCCTGTCTTGTGAACTACATCTTGTTAATAAGAAGGCCACAAGTGGGCCTAAAGACGGTAGGAACAAAATTTTTTATGATATGTTCATCTTTATATCTTATTGGCAGCGACCACTTGGACGTGGGGGAATGTGCATCCCCCAGAAGGCCCAATACCCCCAGAATTCAATTTTAGAAATTTCTTTGTTTTTTTTCGCGATTTTTTGATGCCAATGGATAGTTCTCGATGAGAAACGTTTAAAAATGGTGTTTTTCGCCATACCACCATGTTTAAGAGCATTTTTTGACCTTTTAAAACCCTTGCATCCCCCATACATGCACATAGGGGCTGCCCCCTGAAGGATCAGCCGAACAGGTACTGTCGAGCGATTTTGAGCTGATGGAAAGTTTTTTTGCATCATTTTTGAGGTCAAAAGCAGAAAAAAACGTCAAAAAATTTTTCCGGCGCTTCGCGCCAGATCAGTACTTTTAAGTATTTTTAATTAAAAAGTGCCCGAAATTGATAAATTTTTGCATTTTTTAACGTTTAGTCAAAATGGACTAAAAATGCTCTTAAAATTCAAGATTACCACGAAAAAAACGTTTAATAGACCATTTTGACAATTTTGATCGTCAAAACAGGAAAAAAATCTTGAACTTTGAATTTACTGTTTTGGATTTTTGAGATTTCTCCCTACCCCCTGCCGACCCTGACCTTGTGCACCTATGCCCCCAGAATTTCAGTGCTCTCCACCTACGCCCGCCCTGCGCAAAGAAAAATGACGCTTTTGTCCTATAAACTCAATTGCTTTTCCTTATATGTCTTACAGAACAGATTATTGATTCCGATGCGAAACGGATGAAAGAACTCCCAGAATGAAGAAGACTTTTCGCAATTTTTTATCTCAATCAATATAAATTGATGCAAAACGCCGAAAAACATTCATCAGAATTTTGGCGATTTTCAACCTTGAAAACATTTTGGACTCCCGGAATTCTGGCCCAGTTCATGTAAGGGGAGGGGTTTGGGGAGTATGCACCCCCAGAAACCAAAATACCTCCCCCAGCCAGAATTCAATTTTTGAGAATTTTTCTTTGTTTTCCGCATTTTTTTGATGCCAATGGATTGTGCTCGATGAGGAACGTTGAAAAAAATGGTGTTTTTCACCATACCAGCATTTTTAAGGCCATTTTTTGGTCTTTAAAAAATCTTGCACCCCCTCCAGAATTTTGGTGCTGCTCACCTATGCATGTAACTCACCCAAGCATCTTCGTTTTCCTCACCGTCAAATTTGACGTCAATTTTTACGCCAATCTTGTGGCCCGCACGGAAGATCACGACGCTGAAAAGTTGAGCGAATAATCCCAAAACGTCTGACGAATTTTTTAGAACATTGCAAAACGAATCTGGATCAACACGCGATCGTAAAACGAAAAATAATAAGCAAAAGTGAAGAAAAACAGTAGGTTTTAGCTCTATACATAATTGTAAAGTACAAGCGATCCTTCAATGTAATAGAATATCACCAGACAAAACAATCTAAAAAATACATAAAAAATACAAAATTTCAAAACAGAATTATATGCGATGAAAGACGGTCGGAAAAACGAAGAAAAAACTAGAAATATGAAAAAGTACAAACTAAGCATAATACACGATGGCATTAAAGCTTCCACTGTCGTTTATGTTGATGCGCGGGCATGCAACGGCTAAAAAGTTTTGAGGTTAGTCTGCTATTTTTGGAGGGGTAAATAAACTTCCATTTATAAATGAAAATGACCAATAAGACGTCAAAATGGCCCAGAAACGAAAGTTTCTGTCAAAAATTTGGGCGATGGGGAAGGATATAAATTCCTGTTTTTGGGAAATGGAGGACGATCGACTTCCGGTGGCGATGTATACAGGTGCTTTTTAATATTCGCTGTTTTTCTTCAATTCTTTCCAATTATCTTTATTCGCTTGACATTCTTCTTACGTTTCTATTTCCATAGCGAAAAATAAGGTACCATTACAAAAGTGACTACCGATTCGATGAGTAGCAATCATACCTGGGCGTGAGGGGGGGGGGGTTCAGGGGGTAGGGTATGCACCCTCCAGAAACCAAAAAACTCCCCTAATTCAATTTTTGAAAATTTTTTTTGTTTTTTTCTCGTCATTTTTTGATGCAAATGGATAGTGCTCGATGAGAAAGATTGAAAAATGGTGCTTTATTCGTCATACCACCATTTTTAAGGCCATTTTTAACCTTTGAAAAAAATCTTGCACCCCTTCCCCAGAGCTTTGGTGCCGCCCACTTATGATAGCAATGCAATACTGATAGAACTTTACGTAAAATTGCTCTTCATATACGCATGACTGTATAAATAACTTTTAGGGTCAAACAAAGATCAAATTATTGCATACTTATTACTTTGTATTTATTTTAATTGATTATTAATCAATTTATCAATCATTCTTAATTATTATAAAAAATTACACATACATATATATTTTCATGAAAAACAGAGCAAGCTAAGCATATTTTGTTACAGTAGCACAAAAACCTTTTATCGTCATTGTATCCATTTCTATTCACTTCATTAGGGTCTTCTAAATCCAACGTGTCATCCTTGATGGGTAGCACAAATTCGCACAAAGGAACGTTTGCCTTAAGAACTGGAGATATTCAAAGAAATTGTATTGGAAATAAGAAGCGAAGACTAATTGATTTAAAATTTTAATTTGAATTAAATTCAAAATTTGTTAAAGTGCTATAAAACTTATAAATCTTATTAGCACGGTAGACGTGCAAAGGAAACCGTCACGTGTAATCAGTCGGCTCCATGCATTAAGAGCAACCACATTCTAGGAGTCTGATGGGGCGAAATCACGAAAAAAGCACCCACAACTCAATCTAGAGGTCTAGCGGATTCTGGCAATGTTTGGATTCTGCAGAGTCTATTTAACCCCCAAAATCCCACACGAGCATATGTGATTTAATCATTTATAAAAAAGTTAAACAATCTTAAAACTGTAGAAAATTAATCGAAAATTGTCTCATTTTTAACTTTACATTTAAAAAGGTTAAAGCATTTGAAATTTCAGCAAAGATTGCGAGAATGGCTTAGTTTCATGCGCGAATTTAGACGGAGGCAGGGGGCCGCCCCCGTCGTCAAAAAAACATTTGGGCGCAATAGAGAATGATGCGTATTTTTAAAATGATTTCGGCCATTTTTATCACGATTTTTCAAATTTTTCCGGCGCTTCCCGCCGGGTAGTATTCATTAATGAAATGTACTGACTCTCTTGACGTTCTAAAAATTTCATTTTTACATCAAAAGAGTTGTTTATGGACAGAAAAATGATTTTTCACTTCTTCCTGAGTGTTTTTCGGTGGTTTGCGCCGACTTTCGCACTAATTTTGCGCGTTTTTTTGCAGAAAATTTTCAAAAATTTCTAACTTTCTTTATTTTTTTAAATCATTTTTTACGTCAAAAGACGGCAGAAAACTGATACTTTCAGCATATTGGACGGATTTTGTATTTAATTTTTGACACTATTAGGAAATGTTGGGGTTTTCGCTCCGCCCCGTTCAGAAAATCCAGGATTCGTCAAAGCCTAGTTTTACACCACGGAATAAAAAAACAGTAAGATAAATATTGCAGGACGCAGTAGTTATTTTTTAGCAATTAATTGATTAACAGATACGCACAGCATGAAAATTCCCACGGGTGAAATCAAAATGAAAATCTTTCTAAAATGCCTTTTCTGGGCTTAAAAACGATAGGCATCATACGTGGGCAGCAAGAAAATTCTAAGGGGGTGCAAGATTTTTCAAAGAATAAAAATGGTCCTAAAAACGGTGGTATGTCGAGAAAACACCATTTTCCAACGTTCCTCATTCCTCATTATTGGCATCAGAAAATTGCGAAAAACACTTTCAAAAATTGAATTCTGGTGGGGGTATTTTAGTTTCTGGGGGGTATTCAGCCTTCTGGGGGTGCATAGCCCCAAACTCCCACGCCCACGTGATATGCATACGTCAAAAATAAATTTTCGGCTTTTCTGACGCTACCATTTCCTTCTAGAAAAGAAGACGACAAAATTTTTAAAAATATAAAAAAATCGAGTGAATTGAACTAAATGTAGTCAAAAACTGAAGGTATGGCGCGAAGCACCGGAAATTTAATACTTTTGATCCAAATGATCGCTAAAAACGCTTAAAACAACACCTTTTAAAGCGTAATTTTGAAAAAATCTTGGGAGGATGACCCCCAAACCCCAAGAGAATGTATATATGCTTCTTTCAAATTTTCACTAAGAACAAGAAGTTATAAATGTTTGACTAAAAAATTAGCACTATGTACAGTACACATTAACCAAATCAAGATTCTTGGCGTTGACTAAGCCCAAATTCTTAATTTACACTAGGTAGGTACTGTCATACATGGGCAGCAAGAAAATTCTGGGAGGGGTCTGATTAGATGAAATAGCCAAAAATGTTACTTAAAATATAATTCTCGGGTCTACAGCAATGCAATCTGCGGGGGTTTTTAAAGTTTTGCGAGGGTGCACGTGCAAACTCCGGTCTACGACGTTTTGGCGCCAGCAACTTATAAATAAGTCTAATTATATTAATTTCGAAGCAATTTCAAAATAAATTATATATTCAAAAAGCAGGTTCTACAAGCTACAAAATAGCATATTGTTCTTTTCGATTTTAATGAGTATTCATTTATGTAGGACTGAAATACTGTAGAAAACTCAGTGTATTTTTAGATGCATTCAATTATCTCACTAAATTCAAAGATATTCTAAAAGTAATTTATACCATCACGTAGAGAATTGAATGGGCTTTCAGAATCTGTATTATACTTTATTAATAAATGAAATGTTAATAATTAATAACACCACAAAGAGTGTGGCGCCAAAACGTCCCATTCCGTGCAAACCCCCCACGCCCATGTGTTGGTACCGTAATAATTTTTTTCAAATAAATAAGCATTTGTACTTGTACGACATTAGGCCCTTCGATTTCCAAATTGGGCAGAAGAACAACGTGTGTAACGATCGATGACATGTTACACAAAGTTAACTGAGCAGTACAAGTCTGAAAAACAGGAACAAATATTCAATTTATGCTTGATTAAACTTAGAATCTAATAGAGCAAATAAAGCGAGAAAACAGCGAAAAACGGTTTTCTCAAGCTTAAAATACGATTAAATGTTCACTTCGCCTTTCGTTAAATGAACCGGCTTTAAAAGTCGAATTTCCGGTACGTGATAAATTGCCGTCATCAGTAACTTGTACTTGATGGAGGACGGATTGAATTCCGGTTTGTATAAATTGTGGTCGCATTGCTATAAAAGAAATATTTTTATTTAGAGATTATTTTCAAAAAAAATTAAAATTAATTAGAAAACAAATAGCCAAATTATTACTGCATTAATAGGCTGCCTATTTCTCATATTGGTTCAGTCAAACACACATGCACACTGGGGGGTATCCTCTACCACAACTTTCCTGAGGCATACCCCCTCAGGCCGTTTTGGGACCAAACCTGTTGCTCGAACGATAAAAAAGCGTTGAATGACGTCCAGCAGTATTGTTTCGCGCACATACATATACTAATTTTCGGGCAGTAGCCTGTCCAATTAATTCTTCCAAACAATTTTCTTCCATTATTTTGTATGTTATTGATGTTGCAGGTCATTTAATCGCCTTATCGTCACTGTTTTCATGCAAATTTTACTGTAAATATTCATGAAGAATGCAATAAAACGAATTACGAATCCAAATCATCAAAATTAACATTAGATAGGTAAAAAATTACTCATTCACCCCTCTCCCCCAGGAAACCTGGTTTACCTCCTCCCAGAACTTTTGACCGTGTGCATGTATATGCAATCAAACGACACCTTATTACAGAGCAAGAGCGCAGAACACGTAAGTTTTAGCTTAAATTCAATATGTAATTCATAGAAACTTGATCGAATTCAACCGTCTAACATAGCTCTAGAATATGATCTTCTCTTCCAGTCATGTCTTTCCAAGTTTGAAATAATGATTAGAGTTTCCCATTCTTAATCGAAAAATCGAAGTTTTTCATCAAAAATATACATACGTATGTAAGTATATGTATATTTTGTGCCGATAAATAATTTTATTCAGATAAAAATAATTAAAATTCTAGTCGATACTGATTACAGATGGTTAACATCGGCATCATGGGCTGGTTATGTAGCTCGACGCTATCCAGACACAACAAGAATGAAAAAATGATTAAATTAATTCATTTTTGACGTAATTAAGAAAATAAATTAATATGTAATTAAAAAGAATAAAATTAATTTAAAATCAATCTTATAAAACGCAAGTCCGAGGCCGCAAACAGTAGACTGGGGTTTGTAATGGACTTTTCCGGCAGTAATGTTTGTAGCATTGAACCATTGCCATTTCAGACAAAAAGTGAATAAAAATAAATATGAAAACTTGGCAAGCAGATACGGCCAATCAAAAAAATGTCAAAAATTCAGTTTTATATTGAAAATATGCGATAGAAATATCAAATTAATATTTACGTATTGATTTAAAGCGGCCCGATGAAACATATAATAGGAGGAGGGATGGAGAGGATTTCATACTTTAAGTTGATCGTTCCCACTTGTGGGCGTTAGGGGTTTCGGGGTATGCACCCCCAGAAGGCCGAATACCCCCCAGAAGGCCATATACCCCCCAGAAGGCCGAATACCCCCCAGAAACCAAAATAACCCCCAGAATTCAATTTTTAAAATTTTTTGTTTCTTTCGCCACGACCAATTTTAAGACCATTTTTGACCTTTGAAAAATCTTGCACCCCCACCCTCAGAATTTTGGTGTTGCCCACCTATGGTCGTCCCCCAAGTCTGAAAATTTTTTGTCTCTTCCAATTTTTGGCAAGAACATGCGTTTTTTGGCCATTTTTATGCTTTTTTTGCCATTTTTGGCCAAACATTGGAGGCCATTTACTCCCTCCCCTAAAAATGACCGGGAAATCCTACCCGAAATTTCGAGCTGTTACACGCACGGGTCGACATATTGCAACAATTAACGCAAATACCCCCATGCATTTTAGATTCAAACGTATAGCACTATATTGGACGCAATTTCGAAATACTAGGCAAAAAAGCTTACTTTGCAACGCATCGCTCGCTTGACCGACAAGGATTTATGCACGGGCAACAAATTGCAAGAATATTCAGCCTGCACTTCGGGATATCTGTGACGTTGTTCGATTGTTGTGACTTAAATTCGTAAAAATTTAATTTTCGAATAATTGAATGTTTTAAACTTTAAAATTGTCATCATTTTTTGAATTCTGTTAACCCACATTCACGTGAACGCTGTATGAAAATTCATAGAAAGAGTCGTTTTTTGGCCGCACTGGAGCCAAAATTATAGAAAATACTTTCGCAACTGGCGCGAAGCGCCGAAAAATTTCAGATTTGACGACAAATACATGCGATTTTTCCATATTTCCGTGCATTATCTTACAAAAATCTTTTTTTGGCCAAGGAGGAGAGGGGCGGCCGCCCCCTCGACCCCTTAAATACGGTCCTGTGTACTATCATTTTGTGCGCAATAAGTTGACAATTACTTTACAAATATGTAGATATTCACGAAAACCGATTCAAAATTTGGAAAAGACTAAAAAACCGATTAGAAGCAGAAAAATGAGGCTTACTTTTGATAAAAAACGAAGCGCTAAACATTAGAATAGAAGAATCCCTGAAAGTCGGATGAAATATAAATGATCAAATCAGGTACTACGTACAACAAAGGGCACTGGGCAGTGCAAAAAAAGGTTTAGATTTCGGAAAAATGAAGGATCAGGGCATTGAACATTGGTTTAGGACAATTCCACTTTCTCCTGTAGAAATACGTGTAACAGAGGAATGGGAGGTCCCCCATCCAACTTAGTCGCCCCCATACCTCAGAGTCAGAAATTTTTTGACCCCTCACCCGATTTTTGGCGGAAACTTGCCTTTTTTGGTCATTTGACGGTGTTTTTTTGACCGCTTTTGTCCAAAAATTGAAGTTGTCTACCCCCCCCCCACCCAGAATGGCCCGGGACACCCACACACGTAGGCGTAGGGGTGGGGGGTTGAAGGCACCCACCAGAAGGCCGAACACCTCCCAGAATTCAATTTTTGAAAAATTTTTAATCTATCCGTATGACTGAAATATAAAGTTGAAGCTTTTTCTTTTCAGGGTAGGGAAGAGCGGCCCCCATCCTCCGCCTGCAACAAAAACCAATGCATAAAATAATAAATGGGCGCGAAGCGGCAGAAATTTTTGATATGCTCGCTAATTTCAAGTCAAATCTGGGCTTCTAAGGTAATATATATGATAGAAAATAAGAAATCAGGCGCAGAGCGCCGAAATATTTCGAGTTCAGTAGCTCGATAGTGTGCTAAAAACACATTTTGGCTGCACTTTTAGTAGACTTCGAGAATTTTAATTGTTTTCCGTCGAAGGACCCTTGTGAAAAATAAAAATACTTTTTTATTTCGAGGGGCGAGCCCTAAAACACGCCCCCGGTTATTTACGCTCCTGTCTATAGGGTTAAGGACTTACTACTTGCTAATTTTAATTCCTCGTTGAATATGCTTTCTGGCAAAGCCTGCGTTTCATCCGCGGGTTCGGTTGTCGATAATATTTTGCGCTCAGAATCAGATTCCCTAAAAGAGGCATTAGCAGTTAAAAAGTAGAGATTGAACGCCAGTTGCTACTACCAGCAAACACATACATGGGTCAGTTAGACGTGGCCAGAGGAAGGGGGTGGTGTGAAATCCAGGAATGGTCATATAGCAAAACAAAGTATTGCTTTTAGTGTAAGGTCTTTTTACATGTACTAAGACGGTTCCCAAAAGTCAATGTACATTCTGTACTATGCAAATTTTAGAGAACCATAATAGGGAAGAGTAGCACGTTATGTGCGGCAATTGGGTTTATTGACCCTTATTTATGGAGCTTAGCCAATTTTTTGGGTTTCTAGCTATGAAAAATACAACACTTTATCAATATATTGCGAAGCGCCGAAGAAGATTGATATTTTTAGTTTTCAGGCAGAATTTTCGGCTTTTTTTTGCAGTGAGCTCGAAAATTGTCTTGCAGGACCTTTCATTATCTCAAAATCAATTGACAGTACCTAATTTTCCAAACCTTAGGTAGAAGTAATATCCCTCTCACCGTCTATGCCCACGTGTGAGCGAACAGCAAGCAAAGTTTGCCATTTTTAAACAAGCGAACGAAAGCAAAATATTTTAGACAATTTAGGTAGATGAGATCAGGCTCGTATTCAGAGCGGCGGGGGCCGCCCCCTCCTTAACCAAAATGAAATTTTTTTGCTCCTCACAGGGTCCCTAAAGAAAAATAAGAAAAAGTTTTGAAGTGCATCTAAAACATCATCAAAAAAGCTTTTTAGCGCACTTTGCGCTAGTAAATACAAAACTTTCCGGCACTTCAAGCCGGATTTATCCCAAAAATTTTCTGAAAATTTGTAGAAAAAAATTGGCTAGATAGTTTTCGTCTTCTGGCCCACCCGAAACCGCTCAAATTTGAACTAGACAAGTAGAACATGTCAAATTTTTTCGGCGCTTTGAGACATCTGACCTCACATTTTTCGCCCCCCTTCCCGAAATAAAATCCTTGATATAGGCTTGGATGAGATTAACAAGTAAACCGGAATTTTCAACAACAACGAAACAAATGACCATTTTTTACCAGTTTTTGGGCATAAAATCAAGCAGAAATGCCTGCTCGTTCACGACAAAAAATTGAAAGAAGATCACAATACACATTTGAGCTGCGATTTTAACGGAACAATGTCAGAAGTGGGCGACGGGCAGAAATTAGGCAAAAATTTTCATACAACCAAGAATGTCTCAACCAACTATCGTAAAGTAAATCATTTCCATAGCGTACAATAAGATACCAAGGAAGTAAAGGGTTCTAGATTGATGCAATGCACATTAGTGTACCAAGATAAACGTAGGTACCTACCATACATGCACAGCATGGGAATTCTGAGGAGAGGTGATATTATAAAGTGCCTTTTCAGGGTGGAAAAATGATAGCTATGTGTCAAAAACATAGTTTTCCAGCGTTTCCGACGATGCTCTATCTTTCTAGAGCATAAAAACATAAAACATTTCGAAAATAATCAAAAAAAATCGGAACAAATTGAACAAAATATAGCCAAAATTAGTATAATGGCGCGAAGCGCCGAAAAATTCGGCACTTTTGAGCAAATAGATAGATAAAAAGCTTAAGAACAGCATTTTTCTACAAATTTTCAGAAAATTTTTGGGAACTCTCAAAAATCTCAAATCCTGGGTGGAGGTGAAAATTTTTCTGAGGGGGAAAGGGGGGGGGTAAAACGCCCCCAAGATAATGTATAATTTTCAGAAAATTTTTGGGAACTCTCAAAAATCTCAAATCCTGGGTGGAGGTGAAAATTTTTCTGAGGGGGAAAGGGGGGGGGGGGTAAAACGCCCCCAAGATAATGTATAGTACCTACTTATTTTTATACAACTGACAATGGTTACTAATTATTTGGATAATCAAGCTGAGTTTTTACAGTAAACAATTTCTTAACAGTTTAAGATATCGTCATATACGATGTCACGAAATCGAAATTTTCAAATCAAGAAAAACTTACGCAATGCTTGAAATAAATAAATAATTAATTAAATACAAAAATAGAATCCAAATTTTATCAACAACAAAAAAGCGGCAATAAGCAGGCCATCGTTAGGCAACCAAATTAAATTGCTTGAAGCATAAATACGTAAGACAATCATAAACCCTTAGTTTTTTTTATATTAAGGCATATAATATAGCTTGAACAAAAGTGGATATGTTTTGTTAAAAGAGTCGTCCTGAAAAAGCCGCAAGCTCCGATACTTTTCATTCAAGACCCGCCTTTCTGACAAAAAATTCGAACAATCTAAGCAAAAGGTCTTAAAAGTTACTATGGCTCGGAAAAGTTTCGATATTCCTCAGAATTTGTTGAGGGAATAGATTTCTCACTTGTCGCTCAAACCGAGTCCCAAGCGTTTCTTCATCAACAAGCTCTGCAGACCATACTTGTCCTAAAAAATATTAGAGCAGCTGCTAAATGATTCCAGAAAACAATTATAATGACTGGCGACTCACAATTACCGAGACGTATGATAATTGAGATCTTCGCTTCGTATACTTTTTACGCTCTTTTTCGGTTTTCTCTAGGGCAGCCATTTGATGAAAACTGTCTTGAACAGTGCTTAGCTGTGTAAGTAAAAAATGCATTAAAATGTGAATTTGTAAATTAAATAATTTAATTGCGTTAAAATATTTATGTAAATGCATAAAACTTGCAAATATTGTAAATTTTTGCAAATATTTTGCAAATACAAATATTTTTTTATATTTTTATATTTGTTATTGTTATTTCTTATGTAGGCCGAAAATTGCCTTGTGTACAAAGTTATACAAAGATCGCTCCAAAAATCTATCACTATAAAATATATAAAAAACAAATATGTACAAATAGGCACGTAGCTGGCCTTTTGAATTGGGGGGAGCTAAAACTCTGAAATCAGATATCTCAGCAACTACTTGTAGACAGGCAAAAAGAACGAAGTTTTTGAGCGGTTCTCAGCAAGTATTTCACGAAACCTTGAGCCTAGATCACGACTTTCGAATCAATGTAAATCGAAAGCGGTCTAAACTGAAGTAACAATCAAGAAATTGTGCATAGCAATTGATAAGCATATGAAATTTTACCATGCAAAATTATGTCACTGCAGGCTGCCCAAAAACCAATTTTGTAGCTACTTGCTTGGACGCTAAAAATTGATTTTCATGCACAAACTCGATCTTGATCATATTCAAAAATGTCCTATAAAATGTTCACACAAATGATTTATAAAGATTTGACCACACGTGGGCAGCATCAATATTCTGGGGGGTGCAAGATTTTTCAAAGGTCGAAAAATGGCCTTACTAATGGTGGTATGGCGAAAAAACACCATTTTTCAACGTTTCTCATCGAACACTATCCATTGGCATCAAAAAATTGCGAAAAAAACCAAAAAAAATTTAAAAATTGAATTCTGGGGGGTATTTTGGTTTCTGTGGGGAAGAGTATTTTGATTTCTCGTGGTTGCATACCCCCACGCCCAGGTGTGGATTTGACTCCGCTAGAAAATTGCTAAACTTGTTTTGTACTCAATTCTGGTATATGCGGAGAAAAGCAAGGTACTATGAAAAATAAATAATTCTCGCAGAGTGTAAGAAAATTTTGATATATTCACCTTGGGCTGTTGGAAAGACAAAAGCTATACAAAAATAATAAATCTGGCGCAAAGCGCCCGAAAATTTCGGGATTATTGGTTCAAAAGTGTGCTAGAATGTATTGAGGCAGTCTTTCAAATGCGCTTTGAGAATTTTCAACTTTTCCCTCTGGGGGACCCTTGCAAAAAATATTAATACTTCCAAAATTTTCGGGGGAGGAGGTGACTACACTAGTCCCTCCAATCCCCAACAGCTATGTGCCTGTGTACAAATAAACGAACAAAGATCCCTTTAATATTTAATCAGTCAACGTAGATAGATTCATATGTATATGTTTATGGCAAAATATGAAATTTGGTCTACTGCGTTTTTTCAAATAATGATCAAATATGTATAGGGGCGTACACAGAATTTTGTTAGGAAGGCGGTCCGAAATTGGTGACCCTATATTTCGGGATGAGTTCGTCGGGGCCACAAATCAAGTGTATTTCCTGACGTTTCCGAACATGCTCTATTCGTTATGCTCATAAAATTGAAACTTTTCTAGAAAAACTTTATTTTCTCTCGATTAGCTATGAAAATTGACATTTTTTGGCCGCGCTTGGGCCTAAATTAACGAGAATAATTATTCTAAGGCGCGAGGCGCCAAAATTTTCTATGATTTTTGATAAAAAGACGCCATTTTCCATTATTTTCCATGCATTACCTCACCCTATCAAAATTATTTTTGGGCTAAGGGCGAGGGGCGGCCGACCCGCCCCCTGCGTTGCGTACGTCCATGAATATGTACATTCCATATCAAACATATAATCCGAAACTCTGACTTCGAAATCGCACATACGTGAACAGGAAAAAAATTTAAGCAACCGTAAACGCGTGATTATTAATTGAAAAAAAAACAATGTCGAATGAAAATAACCAAAACATTTACTATGAATAAATAAATATTTGAAAAAAGAAATAAAACACTCAATTCGATCTGATAGCGAAAAAAAATCTCACTGCATAGAAACAAATAAAAAAGCCACAAGGCATACACTCACAAATGTATATCAGCTCGAAGATTCAAGAGACTAAATAGCCACTCCACTCCACCAATGAGTAATATGTAGGATACTAATTTTTAGCTATAGATAAATGCTCAATTATTGATTAAAAACCGCGTGCGAGGCTAAATTTTCTTGTTAAAACAGTAGACCAATTGTTTACTCACAATTCTAAACGAAATTTTGAACGTAGTCAAATCTCGATTGTTCGTATTTCGAAGATAAAAGTGACCGGCATTGCATGGAGGAATTTAATATTAATTATAATTTTTAAATATGTGAGAACTATTTGTATTTTCAATTAATTTTAGCAACATTTTTTCCTATTTTATATTTCTGAATATTTTTCATCGTTCGCATTTGATTCCTCCATTATATATGTAAGAATCAATTAGCAATTTTGAATATTGATTTTCGTATTCGGGCCAATTGCCACTAGCTACGTTCTGATCAGGTATTCCCGCTTCCCTAGACGACCAACGGCAAAATCCGCAAACCAAATAGTAAACCTTTCTGGGACTTGATTCTTTTTCTTTACTGATCGGCTAGAATATGATCAAGTCGGACTACTAAAAAGTTATCACACATCTCAAATGCACACTGGGGGATTGTGGGGGTATTCCCTACCACGACTTTTGAGAAGCACACCTTCAGGCCATTTGAACCAAAACTGGTTGCTTGAACCATGCAAAAGCCTTAAATGACGGCTAAGAGTTTAATTTCAAATACGTATGTGTATACTTATTTTCCAAGCAATAGACGGTTCAATTCGTTCATCTAGACACTTTTCTTCCATTATTTTGTACATATTTGATGTTATAGATCATTCCAAGGCCCTTATTGTTATAGGTTTCATGCAAGTTTAACCATGAATACTTGAAGAAAAATAAAATACGACGAACTAAGTATAAAAATTTGACAATAGGTAAAACATTACTTATTTACCCCCCCCCCAAAGAAACTCGGTTTACCCCCCT
Organism: Mermis nigrescens; assembly: GCA_036768485.1. Lineage (NCBI taxonomy): Eukaryota > Metazoa > Nematoda > Enoplea > Mermithida > Mermithidae > Mermis > Mermis nigrescens. The sequence continues at coordinate 75,281 of JAVLUZ010000157.1, read as the reverse complement.
CCGAGAGCTTTTGAACACGTGCACTGTGCATGTTTGTCACACATCGGTGCGTAAAAAGCGGATATCATGTGAATATAGGCAGCACCTAGATTGTGTCCAAAAATTTGCAAAAATTAAAAAGAACAACATACATACATACCCATCGAGAAATTGATTATGGGGGCCAAAAATCAATTATTCCATTTATATTGCAACATAATAAATCAGATAAGTTTATCAATCTCTATTCATTGGCATCGAAAAATCGCGAAAAAATTAATTTTATTCTGGGGTCATTCGGATCCTGGGGCGAAGTTGGAAGAAAAGGGGTATTTCGGATTCTATGTTCTAGTCTAGACAACAACCTCAATGCCTATGCGGTTTTATTTGACAATCTTATCATTCCTGATAAGAAAGTTGTAAGGTTTTGTCTTCGCCGTTTCCACCGCTCTTGATTTAAATGTGATTAAGTGAAAGAAGTTTCATTTATTAGTTTGAAGATTTCGTGCAGAGAATGAGAAGTGCCTTTGTCAAACTCTAACTATTGAAGAGCAAAGAGTTTTGTTTTGTTTGTAATTAATCGGTCATTTAAGGAATACAGAATTGCAAGCAATACAGAAAATATGTACGCTATATTCGATCAAGAATTCTTTACAACAGCAGTTATAATCAAAAATATTGTCGAAATCGCCGAAGAAAATTATCTATAAAAACGCTCGATTATTTTGCAATAGATATTCAATATAATCGACAACAACTTGCACTGCTAAAAGACAAACGAATGAACTTGAGGATAAAATAAACCAGACTTAGCTTGTGTTCTACTATATAATGCAAAAAGTTACAAGCGAGATTAATTAAAATTATATATTCTATTGAACAAAACATTAATTAATAAAATTATTACCTCTCCATTATATCATAAGCGACAACTGTTTATTTCTCTAACAGATGTTTTCGCGACTCGAAAAAACGGCTCTCGTCAAATCGAAAATGACTCAATTAAAGCGCAATGAGTTGTAATAATAATACTTTCATATATGTACTTCTAAAGAGATGACAGGATTTCTATCAAAGTAAAGAGCATTTTATTGTTCACATGATTTGTTGGTCCGCCAATATATATGTGCATTGTGCGTATATCGAAAGCGCTCAACAAACTGTATCTATTGACATAAAAAAAGTCGCGAAAAATAAAAAATTTTGACGATTAAAAAAGTTCTTTTGTCAACTGAATTCAGGATCAGGTTATTTGGATACTGGGGATCCCCAGACCCCCATGTTCATAAGTGGTCCGATGAGCGATGATTCGATTTTTGAACGATCCATACAACAATAGATATAAAACCGCCGATGTTTACCTCTTCAATGGCCGACGGTGAACTCACTGGAGCTTCTATTGCCGTGGTTGCTCGAGTAGATAATGCATGGCCGCAGGACGGGCAATCATAACAATTAATGCACTTATTTTTTCGTAATCTGGCCTCAGCAGATGGCATGTTTTCTAGACAGTTCGGGCAGTAATGACAATCTACCTAAATATGGGTGAGTACGTAGGTACAACTATTCGCTAATCACTATTCACAGATATTTAAGGATAAAACTAGCTGATTAAGCAAAAGACGGAACTGAAGATAAACGTCAGTCTAATGCAAGTCATGCAAGATTTAAGACAAAGCTTTTGGGATTTTGAATTACTCGAAATTTTTGGTAAACCCCGCTAAATGAGCTACATAGATCCGGAATTGGAGTATGAAAATCAGTCGTCGTTTTTTGAATTTTTTCGGTGGGTGCTGATGTAAATTGATAAGAAACGCCAAAAAATAGTTTTCCGCTCACACTATCGATTTTTAATAGACATCGTTTTTATTTTTTGACCATAAGTTTCTGGATCTGCCAAAATTCAGGCCTCTGCCGAGTGTCGACCGACTCTATTATCTATAGTTGAAATGAAAATACAATTCGCTTCAGAGCAATACTATTATTACTGTTTGCTGGTCAAAGAAAGAAATTATAGGCAGGTACCTAGTGGTCAGTCTTCATCGAAAAGTTTCTGGCCAAGTTATATTGTGAACTCTTTGTGACAAAGGCATTAAGTTTTCCGAATAAGTCGATTCGACATGAAAGGTGAATGCATTGAATCGAACAATACGCATACGATATTGAGCTCATTAACATAGGTATAGTAAATAAAGCGTATATACAAACAAATATATACAAACTTTTCTCATGATTACCATTGAATACTCCAAAATACACAAAGAAGTGTTGCATAAAATTTCACTCAGTCAGTAGTAACGACTAATTTCTGCACTTTTTAGCCGTGATGATGCCAAATTAACGACCTTTTCATTGAAGTTGTGTGAGCGTATTGAGAAAAAATTTCTGACGAAAATATAGTACGTAAGGTACCTACATATATAAATATAAAGAAGTAGAATAAAAATAAAAAGATCAAAAATCATATAATTGAACAAACAATATTGCAAGAGTTTGAATACTGAAGCAAAAAATTGCGGAAATATCTTTTGAGAAATAAAGACATTTTTTCTTTTTGAACATGCCTTGCAAGCAGCGATTTATAAAGATTGATTTGGTCAATCAATATCATCATCTAATCAACTTTAATATTAATTGATCATTTTGAATCTGTCGCATGCTTGCCTCTTTCTTTAGCATAAATCCTCACTTCATGAGAGACGCAATTTCGACAACGAAGTGCTTGGCAATGACGGCAAAAGTATAACCAACAAAGGGCAACCCATTTCTGGCACTGACATTTGTACGAGACAGCAGAAATATTTAATAGAGTCGACATGGAATAGCTACAACAAACAAAACCTCTATATAACAAATTAAATTCATTGAGGTCTTCAGATATTTTACTGCTTAAGTGCAAAAAACCTGCAAGAACCTAGTGATAAAAATTTTACCGCCATTCATAAACCGATCAGATTTCGACGGGCAAAGTTAAATGGGAAATGGTTCATCAAGGCCATGAGAGTTACATAAATGGTAAGCACGTTGTTATTCAATTCATTAGCACACTGGTTAATTACAATTCATCTTCAGTTCAAGAAACAGATGAAGAGGATAGGCATTTAACTTTAGGACCCCATGAGACTACCCCAGAATTAAACTGCTAGTCAAGTACGAGTATGGTCGACGCTCGTCGTCGCTCTCAATGTTTGCAGTACCAAAATAGAACGGCGCTTATGCTATTTAGGAGGTAACGGAAGAAAATTTATCAAATTTTTTAGAAATTCAATGGAATATGGTCAATACTTATATATAGGATTGATCGCGTATATTACATGCATTTTTTATCATAACTCAGTAGTATTCTAATTTTAATTGCATTTCAAACTGTTAAATTTACTTTATTCAAAAGTTTGAAAAATTTTATTCTTGCGTCAGCAGGGCAGATTAGCTTTTAGTAATCTGCCGACGCTAGATTGCTCCATGATTCATAATGGTGCCCAGCAATCCTGGACAATACCCTGTTTCAGCTTGTCTACCGGACAGGGAGATACAAAAGTTGAACGGAGAGAAAGGGTCATTTGGACGTGGGATGTTTTGTACAGTAAAGCCTAAAAATTCCACTTTTGGACTCGGACAACAATTTTTTAAATCATTTTTCTAGACCACAAAAACCCACTGTTGGAACCGGACAAGCACTTTCTGGATCTAACCAACCACCTTTCAAAGCTTAATAATCATTTTTTGAACCAGTAAAGCCAATTTTCGAAGCTGGACAGTCAATTTTCAAGCTGGTAAGTGGACCATCCTTTTTGAACCAGGACAACCACATACATTCACATACGGGGGATGGCGAGGGGGCGGTATTACCCGCCGCTGAGGGGTCAGCCGGACAGGTACTGTCCGGCAATTTTGAGCTGATGATACCTTTTTTGCATCATTTTTGAGGTCAGAAGCAGTAAAAATGTCAAAAACTTTCTACTTCTTACTCAAAAAAAGTGCCAAAAATTGATCAACTTTTGCATTTTTTAGTGTTAAAAGTGATATAATGCAATTAATGGACTAAAAACCCTGTAAAAATTCGATATTACCGCGAAAATCATTTTATAGGCTGTTTTGACCATTTTTATAGTTTAAATAGCAAAAAAAATCGTGCATCTCAAAATTTACTGTTTTGGACTTCTGGGATTTCACCCACCCCCTGCCTACCCTGACCTTGCGCACCTATAGACAACCACTTTTTATCTGGAAAGTTGGACGGGGAGAACCATTGACCATTGTCCAGGTATGGTGCTCAGACGTAACCTAAGCCTAAGCAGTGGCATGCAACTCACGCCGCTCGTTGTACCTCTCTACTCAGGCTTAAGTTTACGTGGTGGCATCATGATGAGTGCGCTTAACTAAGCCAAAACCTGATTAGAAAGAAGCAAAATTTGTTTCATTAATTCAGCTTATGCTTGGGCTTAGTTGTGTGCATTCATAATGGTACCAGCCAGAACATAAACTAAGTCTTAGTAATGAAATACAAAAATCGGAACGAGCAAAGCGAGTTACGCGAGTTGCATCTCATTGCTTAGGCTTAGGTTATGTCTCGCTGGCACCATTCTGGATCCTCAAGCGAGACCAAATTAAAATACCTTGGAATAAAAAACAAATTCGACTATACCGCGAAGCGGTAGGATTGCAAATCATAGAAACGACCTTCAGCGCTCGGGATTTTAGAGTTAGGCTGTTAAATGCCTTTAATAAAGTAACGGAAAAGGATTTGGTGAAAATGGGCTAATATAAACGGAGGTATGGGCAAGCAAAGTTTGAAACTTCCCAATGTTTGGGTAAAAACATTTTTATCATCGAAGTGAGTAGGTACTACCTAAAACGAAATTTTGTTTATATTATGTTTTAGGCTCAAGCTTAGTATCTATGCGATCTAAGGTGTTTTAGGTTGCTCGTTACTCAGGCCGACTTCACTCCCGCTCAAGTCGATGTACGGCTGCTTAGGTCGACGTATCTTGCAGGCACACATGCACACTGGGGGGAGGGGTATGGGATGGGGACAGGGAACGACCGAAGCTTCGGCTTCGGCCGAAGCTTCGACCGAAGCTTCAAGCTTCGGCCGAAGCTTCGACCGAAGCTTCGGCCGAAGCTGGGTGTTTTCTTGCTTCGGCCTTCGGCCGAAGCAAGATGGAAAAAAAGGCCGAAGCCAATTTTTTCGAGGCAGTCTTTTATTCGCATTAAAGTTTAGACAATGTGCAATATAACTAACCCAAGACGACGCCATTTAGCTCAATTTATCTTCTAGTCATCTTAAGTTTTGTTAAACTATGCTCACAACAGTAACTTTGACTATATAAACAGCAAGCAATCATGTACTAATAGCAAAAGCTGACTCATCTAAGCATTATATCCGCTCCGCATCTGATTCCATTTTAGAAAAGTTCGACTATGAATGAATCAATAGTGAAAATGATGAGGCACTTAAGGGAAAAGCCACACCTTTATTCCTACACGTCTCACATTTGAAGACACGCCTTTGTTAACTCGAAATTCCAACGCCATCTTTGTACTTGTTGTATATAGTGTGTCTACTGCGTACCAGTGTTTTTTTAACAATGTCCGTTTGTACATGCACAAGGATGGTCCCAAAAAGCCTTTGTGTACATTTTGTACCCGCAAATTTTTGTGTACTATATTATAGTACAGTAGCGATTTTAGTGTGGTAGAACAGGGTTTTCGATCTTTGATAGTGTATTTTAGCTAATTTATGGGTTTCTGACTCCAAAAAATACTAAAAATTGTCTCAAAATGGCGCAATTTGACCTTATTTCATTCTAAATGCAAATTCTGCCATTTTAAAGATATGTAGGACAAACAATAACTCATTTCGGCGCGAGGCGCTGAAAATTTTCGGTAATTTTACACCTTTTTACAGTTTTTGTCTTCCCAAAAATTTTTGTATATTTTGTACACACAAATTTTTGGGTACTAGAATATGGTACAGTAGCGATTTTAGTGTGGTAAAAACAGAGTTGTTCGACTTTTGGTAGTGTATTTTAGCTAATTTATGGGTCTCTAAGGGCAAAAATCACTAAGGGTCGTCTTAAAACGATAAAATTTGACGTATTTCCTTTTGAAATGCAATTTCTGTCATTATAAAGATATGTAGAACACACCAATACTCATTTCGCGCGTAGCGCCGAAAATTTTGCGAATTTCAAACCTTTTTTGCAATTTTTGTCTTCCGAAAAATCTTTGTACATGTACAATAGACAGTTCCAAAAATCTTTGTACATCGGGAAAAATCTGCCGAGTATAAAAAACACTTCTGTTTACCATTCTGTTTTGTATTAAATAATTGCTTCATGATCGACGTGTTAACTTTCTTAAACTTCTGCATCTAATAATGGGAAGAAATCTCTATTTGCTTTTATGTCTACCTTACTTTTACAAATTTAAGTATCAGCATGAAAATTAGGAATTAATCAATTAATTATTTTCATAATTCTCAAGAATTCCAGGCTTTATCCCTAATAATACATTATATTTTTTATATATTCAGGATACTGAATCTGATAGGGATGCTGCGGGTGCACATTTTTGGAATAGCGGGTGCGGGTATCCGCTACCTCCCTAGAATCTGATGATGATCAATACGTATTAGCTGCTGATATAGATGAAATGTCTAATAATGAAATCAGTGCTAATGAACAGAATTAATTGCGCTTTTGAATAAAATTTTTGCAATTAATGACACTGTTTCATTACTTCATATTCACTCCTGAAAGATAATCAAGCTTAACTTTCATATTCATGACTCAATTCGCAATTCATTCTTCATACTAATCAGAATTAGACTAAAAAATTTGTACAGATTCGGCCTTCGGCCTTCGGCCGAGCTTCGGCTTCGGCCTTCGGCCGGAGCTTCGGCCGAAGCCGAAGCAAGAGCTGGCCGAAGCTTCGGCTTCGGCCGAAGCAAAATTTTGGAGCTTCGGTCGTTCACTGGATGGGGATATCCCCCCTGCCACAACTTTTGAGAAGCATACCCCCTCAGGCCATTTTGAACCAAAAGTGATTCCTTGAACCATGAAAAAGCGTCAAATGACGGCTAAGAGTGTAATTTCAAGTAGATATACTTACTTTACGAGCAATAGACTGTTCAATTCGTTCATCCAGAAATTTTTCTTCTATTATGTTGTACATATTTAATGTTAAAGGTCATTCCATTGCTCTTATTTTTATTGCTTTCATGCAAATTTAACCATAAATATTCATGAAAAATTAAATACGACGAATTAAGTACAGAAATTTGACATCAAATAGGTGAAAAATTACTCATTTATTCCCCCCCCCAAGGAAACTCGGTTTACCCCCTTCCAGAGCTTTTGACCGTGTGCATGTATGTTTGTGGGTATTCTGCATTCCAACCATTAAATTCAAATCTGGGAAACAAACTTATACAGCAAATTTGGAAAAAAATTATAATTTGAAAAAAAATTATCTACTTTATCAATTTACCCATTTAAAACATAACCAATGCAAACGGGAAAAATACATAAAACGAAACGACACGACGATTAAACAAAAGGACATCCACACAATCATATCATTAGAGTGATTGCTTATGTAAGCACCACAAAATTAGACAAATCCATGTTTAGCAATTTTCTTTCCAATAAATCAATATTCCTTGAAGTCACCTTGTGGTCGGGTAGTAGGTGCCACATATGCAAATATCTAATGGGGAAAGTCGTTTAAGAAATAAATTTAGGAAACAGATTTACCTAATAAATTTAAAAAACATATCTAGGTAATTGATCAATTTGTCAATTTTTCTCTGCGATCTAAAATTTTTCTCTTTTAAAAACGTCTTTTTGGTTTTCATAGCAATTTATCCTATCTTGAACGCCTGAAGCTTCTTAACCTACCTTCTTTAGATCTTCTTCGTCTTCACATATGTCTATGTCTCATGTATCAAATTATTATCGGTTTATCTTGTATTGATGCTAATGAATTTTTCATTTTTAGTTTCGACAAAACTCGAGCTGAAAACCGTCGTAAACTTCAGTAACCAGTTGTCCGTTCAAACGCTCACCTCAACGACTTTTCCCAACAATATTTGAAAATTTGGAACAAGTTACCTAATGATATAATCGCTTCTCCTAACGTTGGTTTGTTCAAAAAAGAGCTGTTAAGCATTGATTTTACAATTTTATTGTCGGGGCATACCTAGTTGTATCACACTCGTGATCTGTAAGTCATTTTGTTCAGTCGCCGTTTTATCATGTATTCGCGTTTCACCAAATTTCGTGTATTTTTCTGGACAATAAATATTTTCTTGTCTTGTCTTGTATTTTTCAAAGTTTTTTCATTCCAAATTTTGGTTCAAATTTTTGGGATTTCTTAAAAAATTCAAAAATTGAGCGCTCACTTTGAAAACCGGTGTTTTTTTTAAGAAAGTCCATCCTACAACTGAACTGAACTGAAATAATTCATTGCTGAAACGCGACAATTACGAAGGATGCAAGAGAATCAAAAAAACGTAGGGTCAATACAGGAAAAACGTACCACTTATATATGTTCTCTCACCTAAAACTGCATTTTCATACCGTCCTTCGTGCAATTCAGCCGATTTCCGGAGTATCATCGAAGAATAAAACTCTAATTTATCGAAATGGCGCGAAGCGCAGAAAATTTCGACAGTTTACTTTCTAAAACGTATTCTTGCAATGAAATTGCTGCAATTGGTGCGGTGCGGCCTAGACACCAATAGCAAATAATTTAGAGCTGTGCCGGGGCCTAGGCCCCGGCGCCGGGCCGGGGCCAGGCTGGCCCCGGCACCGGGCCAGGCCAATGTTAGAGTTGATTATAATGTAGAAAATTGATAATGTTTTGGGCAGATTTACCTTCAAACTCAATTTCAAGCAAACCACAGATCTTGCTAATTCAAATCTTTATTTCACTATGTCAGATTGGTGAAAATTTCTAGTTAATAATTAAAATTGACATATTTTAAATTGCAATTCATATAGACGAGCATTTCCAGCTTGCTTGGTAGCAGACAGCTACGTCTATCAGAACAAATAGAATAATAAGCCTAAAAAAAGTGCAAAGTAAAGCACATTGAGAATTCATCCAAGTCAGAGGAGTTAAATCCATACATGGGCAGCTCAAAAATTCTAGGAGGTCCAAAATTTTTCAAAGTTAAAAAGTGCCTGATAATACATGGTAGAGCGAAAAAAACACCGTTTTCTCGCATTTCTCAATGAGAGCTATCCATTAGCATCAAAAAACCGCAGAAAAACAGAAAAAATTCTGAAAATCAATTTCTGGAGGGTCTAGCGGATTCTTTTTTGGGGGGGGAGAAAGTGAATTCTGGGGGTTTAGATCCCCCGATGCCCATGTTCTGTTATATCTTGTAATCCCAACAAATATTAACGCTTGACGCGCATATCTACAAGCAAGAATATATGCATAGGTACATATAAGGGGTAGGGCAGGGTCGTACTATAAGCATGGTAAAGCACGCTATTATTGGCCCCGGCCAGGCCCGGCACCGGCAGCCGGGGCCCCGGCCCCAGCCCGGGCAAAAAAGGCGGCCCCGGCACAGCTCTAAAATAATTAAATTAAATTAAGACGGCGCGAAACGCCGGAAAATTTTAGAAATTTTACGGATGGAATTCAGAATAGTTGAAAATTCCAAAATTTCAAAAACCGTGTTTTTATGGTGTTTTGAGCATGGATCTTTAATGCAAAAGTTGAAAAATGGACGGAAAACCATCAGAAAAGAAAAAATTGTAAACAAATCCCGTACATTTTCATGATTTACCAGTCCCTTTTTTCTACTTTCAAATAACTTCTTGAAACACCATAAAAACGCAATTCGCTACCTTTCTATTCTGGCGTCCTCTTCATCATTCTCCGCAGAATCGACAGGAAAGTACGTTGATGCGGATTCAGCGAATTATAAGAACAATTTTTTTAAATTCCTGAAGGATTTCGAAATCAAAGTTTATCATTTTTAGAGCTGTTTGAGGATTCAGATTGGTGCCAGACATCTACTAAGCCTAAGTAGGGATGGGGCAAAAATTGCTCCACTCGCGTCACATAACTAAGCCTAAGCGTGAGATAATAACAAACCATATATCACCTTATGCTGAATTTAAAGACTTAGCGACATGTAGTATTCCTATTCCATTGGTAAACATGTATATAGTAGCCCATGAATCGGTTGATTACCTACTGCTTGTGACGAATTACATCGTTTTGCATATTTAATCAGCTTTTTCTTAGCTACAAATTATCGCCACTGAATTATTTCTTTGATAATCGTACTCGCCAACTTTGCTTTACCTAAAAACGTTTACATTTTTCAAATTTTGATATTTTCAACTGTTCTGTAATTTAGCCAAATTTTACCTCTAAAAAGCATTTTCGCATTACAAAAATTGTCCAAAAAATCCGTGCAGAAGACAAGAATTTTCAATCACAGGGTTCTACCGCAAGCTGTCGATAAAAGTGCTGCAATCGGCGCGGCGTGGCCTTAACATCTATACCTAACAAATATAAAATTAAATCAATCCGGCGCGAAGCGCCAGAAATTTTGCAATTTTGGCTCTCTAAAACGCATTTTCGCGCTACCAAATTGTGGAAATACGTTCTAGAGATGAGGATTTTCGATTATAGTGGAGTTCTAGAGCAAGTTATCGATAAAAGTGCTGCGATTGGCGAGGCGCGCCGGGAACATCGAAAAACATTAAAAATGAATCAATCCAGCAGAAAGCGCCGAAAAATTTTGGGATTTTACCCTTCTAGAACGCATTTTTGCATCACAAAAATTTTGCACAATATGAACCAAGCCCAAAATTTCTTCCCACATCTCGAAATTATTGGTTCACAAAAACCCCAAAATAGAGCAAAAAAACGTTTTTCGAAAACCACATTAAGGGTATTTACTCAAGTTAAAAAGGTTTGCCCAATTTACGTCGCGATTTTACTTTACTATTTCAATTATGAGGGACAAGCGATCAAGTACAAATTCTCAGTCGAAATCGTCTTCATCGGTATCTGCAAAGAAGGTCGAATCGTGCCTCAAATGTCACAATCCGGTTCGCGATAACAACATGGGCGCCAGACAGATGTGATCTCTGCAAAATGTGAGGACATGCCAAGTGCTTTGGAATCGATCGCGGGACGTAAGATGCTCTTAGTCGTCTAAAGTCACAGAAGTTCTTCTGTGACGGCTGCTTGCCGAAGATTGATCGTCTTCTACAGTTAGAGCGACGAATGGAACTGATGGAAGACCGCTTTAATGAACTACAGGTAAAAATGGAAACTGCTTTTTCTAAAACAAATCTCACTCCTGAAAATAACTTTTCTTCTTCAAATCCTGTAACGTTGGAAACCGCTGGGAACAGATTGATCGAAACGATAAACGAGTCTATCGAATTGGCGTCCAAAAGTAAAAATGCCGTACTCTTTGGTTTACCCGATTCTGACGATGACCTCGCAAACGTTCGCAAATTGCTGTCTTTCGCGCATGGCAATAAGAAAGTTTCGTCGGTAAAGCTATTGGACGTCTTGTGTGTTTTTCGTGATGGTCCGGCAAACGAGAACCAACAAAGGTTTCTTAAAGTCATTTGTGTTTCGAGCCAGGTAAAAACGAATTTTATCAACTTTATCAATAAGATGTTGAAGCCACATTGCACCCACAAGAACTTACGAGCTAGACCTGATCTATTACCTACAAGCAGCGGCAAAATGCACGGACTTTGCGCCATAAATCTAGTGTTTTTCCACCCGGTTCTTTCTTTATTAATTATCCTAAAAGTCAAATTATTCGCAAATCTGATAAATTTGTTTTATTTTCGCTAAATTCCGTTAATTTATAGGTAATTTCGTCCAAGCAAAAGAGAAAATTTTTTTACAATTGTGGCAGATCTTTACATAATAATATAATCGGCCTAAAAAACGTTCCAAATTCTAACTGTGTAAATAAATTGTGTTCTATTTTGTTTAATTCGCGCAGTGTATGTAACAAAATTGCTAATTTGCATTTGCTTTTAAGTTCTTATACATATGATTTGATTTTTATTACTGAAAAATGGCTGACTGATACTTTTCGTGATTCTTTGTTAATTGCTAATTTTGGTTATTCAGTTTTCAGAAACGATCGTGAAAAAAGAGCAGGTGGAGGGGTCTGTATTATCTTCAAAAAAATTTGTCTCTGAGGTTATTAGCTAATACTTTCTCAATTAAGTGTACTGCTGAAATTATTGCCTGCGATCTTTTTATTGGTTCTATTACATATAGATTCATTTTCTGCTATGAGACCTCCTAATTATTCTCCACACAACAAACAAAATCAAGATTTTTTAAATCTTTTGAATATATTGCTTGATTGTAATAAAACCCTTATTGTTTTAGGTGATTTAAATCGATCGGATATTAAATGGAATAAAACTGATGTATTATCTTAAAAATAGTATGTCTTTCAATTTTTTCGAAACCGTTAATAGTTATGGATTATATCAACATGTACATCACCCTACCTTGGGTCAAAATATTCTAGATTTAATATTTACATCTGATAAATCATTGATTATTGATTGCAAAACAAGACTTCCTTTTGCTACAAGTGATCATGATTCTGTTATTTCCAAAATTTTACTACCGTTTGAAGTCAGGCGACAAGTAGCTTTGAAACGTAATTTTGCAAAAGCTGATTATGAATCTATCTTTACTTTTCTTGCCAACATTCAGTGGCCAGTGGCCCACACACATGGGCGTGGGGGTTTGGGGGGTATGCACCCCCCAGAAGTTAAAATACCCCCCAGAATTTAAATTTTGAAAATTTTTTTGCTTTTCTAGCGATTTTTGATGCCATTTGATAGTGCTCGATGAGAAACGTCGGAAAATGGTGTTTTTTCGCCATACGACCACTTTAAAGACAATTTTTTGACCTTTGAAAATTTTTTCACCCCCCCCCAGAATTTCGGTGCTGTCCACCTATGGTGGCCACTGGCCACTGATCTTTTCTACTTGTTCGACAGTAAACAATTTTTATAATCGTTTTTTATCGGTGATACAATATCTCATAGATTCTTTTGTTCCGTTTTCCAAACCTGGTAGAGTTAATAAATATCCCAGAAATATAAGACGACTGTTGTCAAAGAAATTAAAATTCTGGAAAAAATCTTAACTTGATCCTATGAAGAAAGAGAGAAGAGAGAAATTTTATTACTAATACACCAACTGATAAAATGGAAAATGACAAGATACTTAATATGCGATTACGAATTAGTAACGGGACATGCGAGTCAATGGAATGACAAGTTTTATGCGCGCCCCACAAGATATCTAGAGAAATCAAAGTTTGCTAATCTAGATTTAAATATGTTTAGGTTAGGGAAGAAACAATGAAGTCAGGTAAATCGTTCCAAACTGCGATGTATTTGTAAAAGAAATCGAACTTTTCTAAATTAGAATGTACAACAGGTATAACTAATTTAAATCTATTAATGCTGCGGGTAATATTATGATTAAATACAAAAAATCATCAGCTTCCGAACATGATTTGTGACCAATAATCTGATACATCATACACAGACAAATCTGCAAGCGTCTAAATTCAAGTATGCACAATTTGAGTTTATTAGACGATCCTCGTAAGAAAGAATATTATTATAACCAAAAATATATTTAGTAAATCTACGTTGAACAGCTTCCAGTCGATCTATATCACTAATATAAGAGGGGTTCCATACACCGCAACAGTACTCTAATAAAGGTCTAACATAACAACTATAAGCTTTAACAAGGTTACATTTATCACGCGAAAAAATGATTTGTGTATTAAAATACATCTAGAGAAAGCTTTTTTAATCAAAGAATTATAATGTTCCTTAAATTTTAAATTTCGGGAAATCAAAACTCCTAAATCACGGACAAACAGATCACTAGAAATAATTTCCCCATTTAATCTATAAACAACTTTTTGATTATTATTACCCAAATATAGAACTTGACTTCTGGTTCGTGAAATAGGTAAATCCATGTAATTGCCCAGTCAAAAATCTTATCTAAATCAGACTGTAATAATCTATAGTTACGACTAATATTGAAAATTTTGATATCATCAGCGAACATGTAAACCGTGCTATAAATATTATCACATGTATCATTAATAAAAATCGAAAAGAGCGTAGGTCCAAGGACACTTCCTTGGACGACACCGCTAGTAACAGGCACGTAATCTGAAAAAGACTGATTAATGCGAACACAATGAGAACGATTGAACAAATAGGCCTTTAACCATGTAAACAAATTACCCTTTATCCCATATCCGTTAAACTTAATAAGAAGTTTTTCACTATTTACTTTATCAAATGCTTTTGAAAAATCTAAGTATATTATATCGACAGTTTTTCTAGCTAAGGACTGAATCCATGAAAACTTACATTATAACAACTGTGTTTCACAAGATTTATTCTTTTGAAAACCAAATTGAAAAGGAGATTTTAGTTTATTAACCTTAAGAGAGTTTAATATTTGACTATTAATTATTTTCTCCATAATTTTTGCAATAGAACAACAAAGAGAGACGGGCCTGTAATTTTCAACTAATGCTGAATCCCCCTTTTTCAAAATGGGAATAACATGTGCATTGCTCCAAAGCTCGGGAATATTTCCAGACAGAAAAGATACAGTGAAAATAGTAACTAACGGCTTTATCATTTAAAACGACAATTTTTTAATAAAAAGATTACAGATTCCGTCAGGGCCAACGGCAGTTGAATTATTCAGATGGTTAATAAATTCCAATAATACGAAATTCTCACTAAAATGACGTCAGAAAGCGAAAAATCACAGCGATTCTGAAACAGAAAATTCGCGTTCGTAATGTCGCTAGAAAATACAGAAGCAAAATAATCATTAAAAGTATTAGCCTTGCGTATTGAATCGGTTATAACATTATTATCAGAAAATGTTAGGGGAGGAATTTCATTGCGACTTTTTAACCTCTTATTTGCAAAACTAAAGAAAGCTTTAGGATTATTATTCTTAAGCAATTCGTTTTCTTGAGAAGCGAAATAACTATGAATAGTTCTACGTAAAGCTTTACAATGATTTCGATATTTAGTTTTAGTTTCTGGAGTCTTACACCTTTTATACTTATCCCATAGGGAACGTTTTTTAAGAAACAATTCACGTAAGCTTTTAGGGTATTTGAATTTTGATTTAGTTCTAAAAGTAGGAACAAAACTAAAAATAAGAGTATTTAATATAGTACTTAAAAAACATTATGCATGTCATTAATTGTGGAGCATGTAGAAACAATGTCAGGCCAAGAAATAGAGACTAAAAAAGTAGCTATACTGTCATAGGCCGCTTTATTGAAATTTAAGCAAGGTTTATCTCCATCATGAAAAGTTCTATTTAAAATTTCAAAAGAAATCGAATTATGGTCGCTTGTTGAAAAAGGAGGAAGAACCTGGACATTAAAAACGTTATATGCAGCAAATACTACATCAATCAAAGTATTATCGTGGGTATTTTCTTTAACTAACTGTTGCAGACAACTGGCTGATAAATAATCAAAAAAATAATTCGTTTAATGGATTAAATGTAAAAGTACCATGGAACCAATCAATTTTAGGCAAATTTAAAGCACCTAATATGATAACGGGATGACAACTATTAGTAATCCATTCAATTAAATTACATATCCGAAGTGCAGTATCAAAATCATACTGAGGAGGTCTATAAACTAACAAACATCTAATAACATCTCCACCTTTCAAAATTTCAACTACTAAAGTATCAGACACAAACAGAGAAGCAGGAACTTTAACGCATCGAGCATAAAGATAGGGTTTAGTAAAAATTAAAACTCCACCTCCCCGCTTATCCTTACGATCTGATCGGATAATGAGATAATTTTTAACGGACATAATAGACTGTCAGAAATAGATTCATTTAGCCAGGTTTCACAAGAAAATAGTATATCGAATTTTGCAGTACTTAAAAGAAAATGAAGTTCCCCTAACTTGTTAACAATACTACGAGAATTACGTAGCAAACATTTGATATTAACAAAATAACGGGGCGAGTTTACCTAAATATTAGACGCGCGTTGACCATATTGAGCACGAATCAGGAATACTTACTCTAAATACAGTAGACTTGTAAGGAAAGCTATAAAGGAATATTATTGTGCACAGGAACGTAAACTGTTGAAAAAAGGATCCGATCCTAAGCATTTTTATCGTTTTATAAATACTAAGAAAAATCCGTCAAACAATATGCTCGACACACGTGAGCGCAATCTAATTGCATGTGTGTCCGGGACAATTCGCATTTTACACTATGCTACTTTATTTTCCTTGCGACTTTGTTTCACCCTTGTGTTTTTTTCCTAATAAAGTATTCGTATAGTATTAGTATTAGTAAAACGGTGGTGCGCTCAGAGAGCAGGTTCGAGTCGAGACATGTCTTCACAGTAGATAAAAATATCAATATAATTGGTTGTGAAGCAGTACTTGCTGGTTTCTACAATTATGACAGTTTTCCCTGGCTATTCGACTGTAATCTTATATGTGCCACTATGAATAAATATCACGTAGGAAAAATCACGCAAATAAGCAATGACAAGCAATACACCTGTCACAGCAAGAAAATCATGCAAGCAGTATGCGGCAACTCATACTCCTACATATTTAACAAAATGTGTATTTCTATCAAACAAATGTTGAAATACTCCTGAGCGGATGACTAATGCATCCAGGTGTGTGCTTTTGATATGACGTTCAAACAGAGTCGTGTAAATAGTGAGTCACCACTTTACAACATTTTAAAAATAAACAAATTTACGCACAAAAATGACTGAGAAAAATGGTGGCATATGGAATGGGATGTTTAGATGCGCTAATTAGTGATAACAATTAAATATCAACAATTAAGACAAAAGAAGTAACTGTTGTACGTTTTTACAGTCGCAATAATTTACTGTATATTGCCAACTAAACGCTGTTTTTCCACATTTACGATCACCGTTTTTTTCTCAGCTATTTGGTTGACATGATTGACCATACCCAAATTTTTTTCCACTTTTTTCGGAGGTCTAAAACCGTTAAAAAAAGAGCGCCTGTGTTAAAAAAATCAGTGTTTTTTAAGTAGAAAATCTTATGTGCACATTAGTGATGGCGACTTTTTTGGCCGGGGCCGGGGCGGTACCGGGGCTGGAAACAAATCCCCGGCCCCGGCCCGGGGCCGGGGCCGGGGCTGGCCGGGGTCAGACAAGGAAAATATTATTGCATGACACATACTTGGGGTGGGGGGCATAGGAAAGAAATAATGAGCGATTGCTCCATTCAGTAGTAAATGGCTTTTCATATCAAGTTTTATTACTATTTATGTCACAAGAAACAAATTTAGTCTAGTGTTTCATTGTCTGAATCATCAATAAGGTCTATGTCGCTGCTATTAGCACACTCTGTATCATTCGAATCTTAGCTACGGCTACTGCTGCTGTAGCAATTGGATGCAATAGGTATTGGATGTAATAAATGAGACATCACACATTCCCATATGGGGGAGGGGTATTACCCCCTCAGGGTCCAAGACACAAGTCACTGTCAGACAATTTTTGGTGAAAACCTTTTGAATTTTTTGAACTTAATTTTTTAGTATGGCTAAAGTGTACCTAACTATTAGAATTTCACGAAGTGATATATTATTTTATTATGTGAGCTAGAGTAAATAGATAAACTATCACTATAAAACATGCATGTAATCGCTTAAAATTTTATGAGGTTCCCTCAGTATACCTACATGTAACGGCTGGAAATCTAGGGTAGGGGTCCCGCGCCATTTTTAGAAGGAGGGGGTTAGCGACTAGATCAAAAATGGTAAAAACAAATAAAAATAGCCGAAAAAGCACAGGCTTTCGCCAAAAAATGGGGGAGGGTGGTTAAATATTTTCTGACTTTCAAGGAAGTTCGGGGCTTCAAAGCGGAGATGGGGGATGGCCCAAATCCTCTGTCACATGTATATTCCTCGGCTATTTTCAGGGGAAGGGGGTAAGCGGCTCCATTTTTGCAGCCGCTTACTCCCCCCCTTTGAAAATCTTTAAAATGGTAGAATTTTCAATAAGGAATTCTACACCTTTTTTACAGTTTTTGTTCTTCAAAAATCTTTGTACATGTACAAAGACGGTCCTGAAACGTCTATGTACATCAGCAAAAATCTTCCCCAAATACAAAAAGACCGTGCTTCTAAATGTGATAATTCGGCCTGAATTTAGTTGATAGTTCGGCGCGGAGTGCCGAAATTTTTATGAGCTTCTGATGGAATTCACACATAAAACTCGACTGAGAAAGCTAAAACAACTTGTACTACAAAAATGAGAAATATTACAAAAATTGTAATATGCGAATTAAATCTTGTAATAAGCAACACTGCGCTTAGAATGGAAAAATGGAAAAATGTCAAATATTCAGGAACCCAAAAATTAGCCAAATACACTACTAAAGGTCGAAAAACTATGTTCTACTACCACACTGAAATCGTTACTGTACCATATTAAAGTATACAAAAATTTGCATATACAAAAGAGTGTTTTTTGTATTCGCCAAAGATTTTTCCCGATGTACAAAGACCAGGACTATCTTTGTACATGTACAAAGATTTTTGGGAAGATAAAAACTGTAAAAAGGTATAAAATTCCAAAAATTTTTCGGCATTCCCCTCCGATATGAAAAATTGTCTGTCCTATACATCTTTTAAATAGCAAAATTTAAATTTAGAATGCAGAAATGTCAAATTTTTAGGCGCTTCGCGCCGTTTTGAGACAATTTTAGTAATTCTTGGCGTTAAAAAATCAGAAATTAGCTAAAATATACAATTAAAAGTCAAAAGACCCTGTTTTGCCACTAATTTTCTGGTCCTCCAATTTGGGATTTCACCCCTCCCTCAACTTTGGACCCTAGGAAACTATTTGAGACATATTTAGTTTATCGGATCGGACGCAATTCTGCAGCGTAGTTTATATTCGCCTATAATTAACCTCGGTCCTAATAACTATTACACAGGAAACGCGTTTTAAAGCACACGGTTCCCATTCAAATGAATGTAAAAGTGTTTTTTGTAGAAACAGTTTGTTAAAAACGTACAATTTCTAACTAGAAATAGAACGTATTTGTCAACTCTAAATCTTTTAGCCATAGCTATGAATGAATGAGTTAAAAGTAGCATTTAGTTTAAATAAGTTAAGTGGAGGAATCGAAAATATGCAGATTTTCCTGAACATTCATTCATTAAAAGCTCATTTATACACAGTAGAAAACTTATGACAAGGACTAAGTAAGTATACATATGGTCTAATCAGTACGTCGCTTTTGGCAAGAAAAACTATAATTTATCAAATGGCGCGAAGCGCCAGAAAATTTTGAAATTTTAGCTCTCTAAAACGCATTTTCGCATTACAAAAACTAATCAAATCCGGGCAGAAGATGAGGATTTTCAATCGTAGTGAGTGAACTTATAGACCATATTGTCGATAAAAATGCTGCGATTGGCGCTGCACGGCTTCAAGATTAATAACAAGTAAGAATTGAATCCATTCGGCGCGAAGCGCCGAAAAATTTTTGCATTTTTACCTCTCTAGAACGCATTCTAACATTACAAAAATTTTCCACAATTTTTTCCATTTCCCAAAATTTTAGTTGACAAATGGACCAAAAAGTGGAAAAAACAGTGTTTGTATTTGTATTTGTATTTGTATACGATTATTTTGTAAATCAAATTTCGCGATATCGAAAAATTTGTAGTCTTAGCTCATTATAATTTTAAGTAGGATCTAGTGATCAACCGGGCCCCGGCCCGCCCCGGCTATCCCCAGCCATTTTTGAGCATCCCCGGCCCCAGCCGGGGCAAGGTCAAAAAATGGCCGAGGCCGGGAAAAATTCAGTGTAATTCGTATTTTGTACAGGCTTTGATACTGGCACTTATTTATCAATGAGCAAGTGTTAATTTTGAGAGCTGTACTGATTAGACCATATGTATACTTACTTAATCCTTGTTATAACTTTGCTACTGTGTATAAATGAGCTTTTACTGAATAAATGTTCTGGAAAATCTGCATGTTTTCGATTCGTCCACTTAACTTAAACTAAACGCTACTTTTAACTCATTCATTCATGGCTATGGCTAAAAGATTCAGAGTTGACAAATACGTTCTATTTCTAGTTGAATTGTATGTTTTCAACAACCTATTTTTACAAAAAAACACTTTTACATTCAATTGAATGGGAACCGCGTGCTTTAAAACGCGTTTCTTGTGTAATAGTTATTAGGACGGAGGTTAATTACAGGCGAATGTAAACTACGCTGCAGAATTGCGTCCGAATCCGATAAACTTAATATGTTTCCTATAGTTTCCTGAGGTCCAGAGTTGAGGGAGGGGTGAAATCCCAAATTGGAGGACCAGCAAATTAAGTGGTGGACTATTATTAGCCGACTCTTTTTTAATGTACGAGCTTCTTGTGCTTGTACAAAGATCTCCGAAAAGGTTTTTGTATGAGCTAACAAATTTTTGTAGCAATATTATTCAAATATATTTTTAAACATACACATTTTCGCATACCTACTATCAGTATGTGATAGTTTTTTGTACAACGTACCTTGGTATATACATGAACAAAGATGGTACCCAAAAGCCTTTGTACATTTTGTACGAGTGTTTTTTTGTAAACGGTCTGTTTGTGCATGTACAAAGATGGTACCCAAAAGTCTTTGTACATTTTGTACACACAAATTTTTGGTTACTATAATATGGTACAGTAGCGATTTTAGTGTGGTCAAACAGGGTATTTTGACTTTTGATTGTATATTTTAGCTAATTTCTGGGTTTCTAACGCTAAAAATTACTAAAATTGTCTCAAAACAGCGCGAAGCGCCTAAAAATTTGACATTTTTCCATTCTAAATACAAATTTTGCCATTTTAAAATATATAGGACAGACAATTTTTCATATCGGAGCGAAGCGCCGGAATTTTTTGGAATTTTACACCTTTTTACAGTTTTTATCTTCCCAAAAATCTTTGTACATGTACAAAGATAGTCCTGAAAAGTCTTCGTACATCGGGAGAAATCTTTGGCGAATACAAAAAAACACTGTTTTGCACATGAAAATTTTTGTATACATTAATATGGTACCATAACGATTTCATTGTGGTAGAACATAGTTTTTCGACCTTTAGTAGTGTATTTGGCTAGTTTTTGGGTTTCTGAATATTTGACATTTTTCCATTTTCCCATTCTAAGCGCAGTGTTGTTTATTACAAGATTTAATTCGCATATTACAATTTTTGTAATATTTCTGATTTTGTAGTACAACTTGTTTTAGCTTTCTCAGTCGAGTTTTATGTGTGAATTCCATCAAAAGCTCATACAAATTTCGGCACTTCGCGCCGAACTAATATTATCAACAAAATTCAGGCCGAATTATCACATTTAGAAGCACGGTCTTTTTGTATTCGGTGAAGATTTTTGCTGATACACAAAGACGTTTCAGGACCGTCTTTGTAGATGTCCAAAGATTTTCGCAGAACAAAAACTGTAAAAAGGTGTAGAATTCCTTATTGCAAATTCTACCATTTTAAAGATTTTCAGGGGTAAGCGGCTGCAAAAATGGAGCCGCTTACCCCTCTTCCCTTGAAAATGGCCGAGAAATATACATGTGACAGGGGATTTGGGCCACCCCCCACCCACGCTTTGAAGCCTCGAACTTCTTTGAAAGTCAGAAACTATTTGACCAGCCTCCCCATTTTTTGGCGAAAACCTGCACTTTTTTGGCTATTTTTATGTGTTTTTCCCATTTTTGATCTAGTCGCTAACCCCTTCCTTCTAAAAATGGCGAGGGACCCCTACCCTAGATTTCTAGCCGTTATATGTATACTGAGGGACCCTCATAAAATTTTAAGCGATTACATGCATGTTTTATAGTGATAGTTTATCTATTTACTCTAGCTCACATTCTAAAATAATGTATCACTTCGTGAAATTCTAACAGTTAGGTAGGTATATACACTTTTGCCCTACTAAAAAATTAAGTTAAAAAAATTCAAAAGGTTTTCACCAAAAATCGTCTGACAGTGACTTGTATCTTGGACCCTGAGGGAGGTAATACCCCTCCTTCTCATGGGAATATGTGATGTCTCATTTATTACATCCAATACCTATTGCATCCAATTGCTACAGCAGCAGTAGCAGTAGCGAAGATTCAAATGATATAGAGTGTGCTAATAGCAGCGACATAGACTTTATTGATGATTCAGACAATGAAAAACTGGACTAAATTTGTTTCTTGTGACATAAATAGTAATAAAACTTGATATGAAAAGGCGCACCTAACTTTGCGCTTGCCATTTACTACTGAATGGAGCAGTCGCTCATTATTTCTTTTCCTATGCCCACCCCAAGTATGTGTCATGCAATAATATTTTCCTTGTCTCACCCCGGCCGGCCCCGGCCCCGGCCCCGGCCCCGGCCCCGGCCAAAAAAGTTGCCCCGGTCGATCACTAGTAGGATCTAATGCTAAAATGCGGTCTAGAACGGCATTTTTCAGTTTTTCGCGCCGCATTGTTTTATTTTTGATGGTTTTTAAGAAGAAAGAAGAAGAAGAAAGAGTTTATTGCGACAGAGACGGAATTAAAACAATACAAATATGGTCAAATTGAAAAAAAATCAAAGTAAATACAATAAAATGACGTCAATGCAATGCAATTTAATGAAATATATTATCAAAAACCTGCGCAAGGACTATAAAGGCGCTTTGCACTTACTTATAGTCTTAGGTAAAACTAATTTTCTCTAAACGACTGCTGAAGGAGGGAAA
This sequence comes from Mermis nigrescens, assembly GCA_036768485.1. Classification (NCBI taxonomy): domain Eukaryota; kingdom Metazoa; phylum Nematoda; class Enoplea; order Mermithida; family Mermithidae; genus Mermis; species Mermis nigrescens. Next base: position 52,432 of record JAVLUZ010000157.1, on the reverse strand, counting down.
GTACGGGGCATTTACAACTTCTTCTGGCAAATTATTCCAAAGAGGATGGAGTCTATTTGCAAAACAATACATTTTCAAATTTAGGCGAGATTTAGGTATTTTTAGCTTTACCGAGTTGACTGATCGAGTGATGCCATTACACACCGTGAACAACTCTTTAAAATCGATGTCTATAAGACCATGGTAAATTTTATAGGCCATCGATAGATCATGACGGACTCGACGTAACTGAAGTGAGTCTAATTTAAGAAAATCTAATCGTTCACTATAGCTCAAGTCGGGAAAATTTAAGACCCTTCTAGTAAAGTATCTTTGAAGTGTCTCAATACTTTTCACGTCTTGCTTTTTGTGTGGTGACCAAATAACCGTTCAATATTCTAGTAAAGGTCGGATATACGTTTTATAAGCCTTAACTAGCAGTTCAGCATCTTTTGCCTTAAATGCTCGAAAAATCAATGACATCCTAAAATATGCACTTTTAACTATATTTGCAATGTGCGGCGAAAAATCCATATATTCGTTCAAAAGGATACCTAAATCTTTTACTTTGTTGTTTTCCAAGATATCATCTATTCCAATCGAATATTTTTGCCTGAGGTTTTTATGACCAAAATGCAAAACGGAGCACTTAGCCAAAGATAAAGGTAATTGCCACTTTTCAGACCACTCATGAATATGCAGTAACAAATTGTTCAACAAACCTGCTTGATCTGTTACGGAAAACATTTTTGCATCATCCGCAAATAGGTACATTTTCAACTTTTCATTTTTGTTCAGAAAAGCAATATCATTAATGTAAAAAGGAAGAAAAGAGGACCAAGAACGCTACCCTGTGGAACTCCACTAATAATTTGCCATTTGTCGCGCGCTGCGCTGATTTGTTGCACTTTTATTGTCGACCAACGTACTCTGGGATACTGGACTACGATGAAAAATCGCATTTTTCGCATAGACTTACCACTCTTTTGCCTAGGTAAGCTATGATTTGTGCAGAGCTCAATAAACTGAAAATATTTGGCCTTTTGTGATAATGGATCGATTGTCTAATATTGTCCGAATTTCAGCAAAAACCTTTGATAATGCGTGAATTTTTCGGCGCTTTGCTTCGTACCACGTTTGATTAAAGAAAGGTGCATATTGAACCGAACTGAACTGTCTACTGCTTCCTTCCGGTTTCTAGGTACCTACGTATTTCTCGTTTTTTCCGACTGCTCGCCTTATTCTTGTTTGTTTCATTCCTTGCGAATTAGTAGGTATTTGCAGTCAGGCACGTATCTAAGGGATAAGAGGGCACTTGCCCATGTAAGGAAATCTGAAATCAATTTTATTCCTCTACTTGCCTTCTGGTTGTTTAACAAAAAAATCGCCAAACTTCTCGGTGGTTCGCGCTGAATTTCATAATTGATTACTTACTAGGATTATATTCTGCTTAGCCTTGAGCACGCGGTTCTTTGCTCAATCTTTGAACAACCTGCAGCCAGCGTTTTTTTTGTACAAGGTCTGTTTGTACATGTACAAAGATGGTCCCCAAAAGTCATTGCACATTTTGTACATGCAAATTTTTGTGTACTCCAATATAGTACAGTAGCGATTTTAGTGTGGTAAAAAACAGGGTTTCCGATCTTTGGTAGTGTATTTTAGCTAATTTCTGTGTTTCTGACGCCAGAAATTACTAAAAAGTGTCTCAAAACGGCGCGAAGCGCCGAAAAATTCGACATTTTTCCATTCTAGATGCAAATTCTGCCATTTTGAAGTTATAAAAGACAAATAATACATACTTATTTCGGCGCGAGGCGCCGAAAATTTTTAGGAATTTTACACCTTTTTACAGTTTTTGTCTTCCTAAAAATCTTTGTACATGTACAAACAAATTTTTGAGTAGGGGCGCTTGAGCGAGCCACCCAAGACCCGCAAGTCGCAACCCTGGAAGAGAGGGTTTCCATTGAGTTCTAGCCCTATCTAGGATAAATGGACCAACATTGGACAGTGTGTCGAACATTGGACACACTTCAAAGAAATCATAACAGTATCATACATGATGAACTTTTAAGCTTAAACTTTTCTTGATTTACAGATTATTTTGTTGTTAACTTTATCGCATATCTTTCGTTCTTAGTGTATTTCACTAGAATCGAGGTTTACCATTATTGATGAATTTTTAAGCATTCAACTTCACTTTAACTGACTGGAGTTTTATGCTTCTATATATGTGTTTACTAACCTAACTTTTAGCGCTCTTTCAGAATCTAATATGTTTTTTTCAGAACAATGAACATAATCAAAGTTTTTTACAGGGCCCATTTGGTCTAACTTTGGACACATGGTGTCCAATTTGAACCTTATGAACACACATTCCCATAGTGGAGGGGGGTATTACCCCCACCTCAGGGTCCGAGACTTGAATTACTGTCAGACGATTTTGAGCTATCAAACGTTTTTTGCAATAATTTTTGGGTACAAAAGCAGCGCAGATGTTTAAAATTTTTCGACGCTTCGCGCCGACTAGTACATTTCTGTTTTACTTACCCATAAAATACCTAGAATGAAGTTAAAATGATCTGAAAAGTCCAAATTTTCGACGAATTCTTATATTTTTTACTTACAAGTGTGACGAAAGTAGTCAAAATGGGACCAATGTTAGTTAAAAATGCAGTTTTTCTTTGGTTCTAAATAAATGCCGCAATTTTTTTGTTGTGGGCTAAAAATTTCGAGTATACAACAACCATCAAAATTTCACTCCCTTGTGCTTTTAGGAACAATCTTGTAAGTTTATATTTTATGCAAATTTATTAAGTGTATATTCAATTGATGAAGGCGCGATAATTGCATCCTGGTGTGAGTGGCCCCGGAACGTTGCCTTGGTTCAGTGGAAATTTAGAATGGGGTTTGAACGTGAACTACCTGCTAGGAACAGCATTTAGAAAGGGCATGCACAGCATTATTGTAGATCGGAAGTGTCCGAAAGGTCAAAAGAAAGCGCGGCATCTCAACAAATTCTGCTGAAAATTGTGATAGTTTGAAGGCCTCAAGTTAGTCCGTCGTTTCTGGGAGAACTATTGTAAAGCCATTTTTAGAAATTCTCGAATTAACAGATTCTGGTCTATCAATAATTCATTTTCTTTCGTTAAGAAATTAGAATCAATTAAAAAGATTAAATCGATTAATACATTCGATTTTTCAACTCTTTACACATCTCTTCCGCAAAATGACCTTATTTCCACTTCTTTTGATTTCCTGGAGAAACCCTTTGAAAAGAATAAATTTTTATGTACTAACGGTTTCAAATCATACTGGAGTTCTTCTCCCTCGGATAAAAAGTCTTATTTCACTTTTGACTTTGACACTTTTACAAAAAGTCTTAAATTTTTGATCCAAAATTCATTCGTTAATTTTGGAAGTAAAATCTTTCATCAAAAAATTGGCATCCCAATGGGATCTAATTATTCTCCACTTTTGGCGGATCTTTTCCTTTTCTACTGCGAATATAAATTCCTATCATCGTCTAAAAATAATGACTCTGCTTATTGTTTTAATAACGTAACTCGTTACATTGATGACATCGCAGCTATAAATATTTCAAATTTTCGTGAATACATCAAAGAGATTTACCCAAAATCATTAAATGTCACGGAAACTTTTTCTGCTCAAAAAGTTAGTTATTTAGACGTCGAAATTAATCTTTCTACACCGATTTCTTACACGATTTTTGATAAAAGGAACAATTTCGATTTCCTATTGTTAATTTCCCTTTTTCAGACTCTAACGTACCTAAAAATCTTTTATATGCCGTTTTTGTAAGTCAGCTCCATCGTTTTGCGCGTCTTTGCTCTAAAGAAGAATTTTTCAAAGCGCGCGTGAATCATCTGTCACTCAAATTGCAAAAACAGGGCTATAATGTTAAAATCATGCGCCAAAAATACTTAAAATTTTCCAACAGCGACCTTTCTGATTTTCCAGCACATTCTTATATTCAAAACTGTTTAAGACCGTTTTGATCTTATCATCGCTGTTAGGACGCTGCTTCCAGCATTATGCGCATGAATAAGTAGCTTCACTAAACTGTAAGCAAAGCCAAATGTTAAAATTATACGTCAACAATACTTTAAATTTTCCAATAACGACATTTTGAATTTTTCTTCGCGTTTGCACTGCGCCTCCCGTCACATTCCCAGACGCGCTTCATAACTACATCCGTATTAGTAAGTAGCTTCGGTTTTCATTAGAGTACGCTAATCATATGAGTATGTAGTTGCGTCGGCATGTTCCCACGTCAATCCCACATTTTTATTTTTTTCCGCCTTAGCACTCGCTTTTCGTTTACTCATTGTATTTCCTCACATGATTGAACAGGCCAGGTACGGCAGTATTTCATGTGTAGGTTTACAATGATTTTTATTTATTTTCTTTCTTTTAGAATATTCTTTTTGTTATTGATGTTATTACTATTATTATAGTATTCATAGTATTCGGGCACATCGATGTAGATTTTCTATTCCTGTCCTGCTCTCGCTATCTATTTACTCATTGTGTTTCCTCACGTGATTGAACAGGCCAGTTACGGCAGTAATTCACGTGTAGGTTTACAATTGTTTTATTATTTATTATTTCATTTATTTTTTAATTATTTATATATTCTCTATTAATGTTTCTTTTTTATATAGCATAATATTTATAGTATCTATAATGTTAATTCGTTTATTTCTTTATTCAATTAATTATTTTTCCCTTTTTATTTTTATATTATTATTTATTTATTTATTTATTTTTTTTCTTCTCAACGATGAGAGGCAGTCTAGCCGCCTAGACTGGTGCCGCTAGGTTGCAGTGACAGTCAGAGGATTAAAGGCACGAAACTGTAGCAACCTAGTTCCTCTCTGATGACCTCGCCTGTTTATATTTTTCACGTTTTTTTTGTGTATTTATTCTGTATAACTCCTGCTTACTTCTCTCGTTTCACTTGAACTCTTGCACCTCGTAAAACCCGTAATCTCTCATAATATAATTTTGTGTGCTTTTTATATACTTGTGTATATACTATTTCTCGCGTCTTTTTGTTTCTTTTATACTAACAGCATGCCTAATTTATTTACCTTTTATTTATTTATTTATTTTTATTTTATTTATTTATTTATTTATTTTTTTTAATTTATTTTATTATTATTATTATTATTTTTTTTAAAATTTATTTTATTATTTTTTCATATAGATGACTTTCTGTTATTATTTAAGTAAAATGCTGTTGAACGTAATTCAAATTTTCAGCAGAATTTGTTGAACTGCTGCGCTTTCTTTTGGCGTTTTAGACATTTCCTGTTTGCATTAATGCTGTGTGTAATTATGTTCCTAGCTGGTGGTTCATAACGCGATTCCGTTCGAAATTTTTGTCGAAGCGTGATAACGCTTTGGGTTCACTCATACCAACCACGATGCAACTTTGGCGTGTTCGTTAATTAAGTTACTATAAGTGAATTTCCATAAAATATAAACTTAGCAAGTTTGTTCTTAAAAGCACAAGGGAATAAAATTTTAGTGGTTGTTGCACATTCTGACAAATTTATAGCCCCCAACAAAAAAGTCATGGCAGTTAATTAGAAACGAAATCTGTCATAAAGTGGCTTACCCTGTACTCCTGTCTGATCGTCGTGCAAAAGCTAAGTTCTGTACATAAATATTTCTGTTCCGTTTAATGTGTATACTGGAATGTTTCCTGATAGTTTTGATATTGATATCAAAAGCAAAATTAAATTAATATATAAATTTTGATTATATTAATGACGAAACAATGTTAAGATTCATTGAACATTACATCAGCCCGCTTTCCGTCGGATCTGACAACTTGCTTCCTATCTTCAGATCAAGATCAACAATGTTTGATTACGCGACTTGTTTAAACGAGTGGGGTATTCGAGTTATTTTATTTTTACAACAATTTTCAATTTTGGGCGAAGGTTGGGTGGACACATTTTGGCTTTTTCTAACAAAGTTTGGCGACCCAAATATGGTTTTTGTTTTATACGGGCCGCTGATGTATCCGTTTAGCAAGCATACGGCTCATGAATTTTTAATCGCTGGTGCCGTCAGCGAATTCTTGAACATGGTTATAAAATGGTGAGTTTTCAATATCATTGATATGCTTTAATCGTTGTGCAATTAAAAGTAAAAGGAGTGTCTAAGATTGCAATCTATCTAAATTTAGAATAGATTATGGTCAATCGATTTATTTTTTTTGGCTTAGACCATGCTGGCGTGAATGGGGATCGCTCTTATTTAGGTTCTGTAAAAAAATTGAGGACGAGCGCAAAATGGAAGCAAAAATAATATTATTCTTATCAGGTCCGTATCCAGCATTGGGCCAAGGGAGGGGGCAGACCACACATTCCTAAGGGGTGAGAGGGGTTTACCCCTCAGGATCCAAGACTCATATCATAATCAGACGATTTTTGATGAAAACCTTTTTAATTTTTTAAACTTAATTTTTACTATGGCAAAAGTGCACTTAAGTATTAGAATTTAATGAAGTTATACAGTATTCTTAAATGAAAGCAAGAGTAAATAGACAAACTATCACTATAAAACATGCATGAAACAGCTCTAAATTTTGAGAGAGGGTGTCATCGGTATAAATGTAACGGTTTGAAATTTCGGGTAGGGGTCCCTTGCACACCTGGGCTTGGGGGTATGCACCCCCTGAGAAACCAAAACACACCCCCAGGTAGTGATCGACCGGAGATCCGGCTCCGGCTCCGGCCTCCGGCAAATCCGGCCATTTTTTCCACTCCGGTGCTCCGGCCGGAGGACATCCAAAAATCGGCCGGAGGCCGGAGAATTTTTCGTTTTTTGCATAGTGACCGAACGTGCTAATTGCTGACATTACGCTTATTTTTTAATTTAGTCAGAGCACAATATAATAGCAGAAAAAAGGAAAAAACACCAAATAAAGTGTCTATCACCACCACAATCGTAAAATATTTATTTTTCGGAAAAAATACGAAAACAAAAATGAAAAAAATTTTGAAAATGGCTGCAGGGAATTCCTGTTGACACTGGAACTCATAGAGTAGCATAAGATGCAGTCTGGCCTGCACTGCACATGCTATACTGATTTTCCAGATAATGTTGCTGTCCATTCTGTACATCATATTCACGGTTCACTGAACATAATATAGTATGCATTGTACCTATGTATACACGGTCACACACAATCATGCTTTAACATCAAATATTGCCTATTGACGCTTTATTTAGGGCAGACTAAGGAGACGACAGCTTTTTTCCTAATTAAAGCATTGAATAAAATTTTGTTAAATGTAGTCTATTTTACCAGTTGCGGATCTAGAATTTTCTTGGGGGGCGGTATCCCTACTTTTTCCAAAAACAGCCAAAAATAGGTCCAAAAATTTACGCTTAACGCGCAACTTAGCGTTTTTCCGGTGTTTTACATTGTATTCTTTTACATGAAATCACTTTTGACGCAATATTTTTTCTGAATATTTGAAAAGTTCAGATAATTTTGTCTGAAAAAATCATTAAATTTCTTTGACTTTAACAAAAACATGGCGCGAAGCGCCGGACAATTTAAGAAATTAAGGCGGATAGATGTCAAGAAGCATGATTTACTGCTTAATGTGAATTGTAGACCTTTTTAGCAGTTTTTGTCTTCCCAAAAATCTTTGGACATGTACAAAGACGGCCTTGAAATGTCTTTGTACATGGGGAAAAATCTTTGACGAACATAAAAAACCGTGCTTCCAGGTCGCCAAGAAAGTAAATAAATGCCATTATTAGGTATCGTCAGGGGCTTAGCGCAGGAAAAATTTGAGAAATTTGGTCACTGACGGCCAGAAATCATTGCGAATTGCATATCCATTCTTTCAGTGGCGGATGTAGGATTTTCCTAAGGGGTGGGTATCCCAACTTTTCCAAAAACAGTCGAGAATAGGTCCAAAAATTTGCCCTTAACGCGCGTAATATCGTTTTTTCGGTGTTTCACATTGTATACTTTTACATGAAATCACTTTTTATGCAATATTTTTTCTAAACATTTTGAAATTTTCGACAATTTTGTGCGAGAAAATCATTAACTTTCTTTGACTTTAATAAAAATCTGGTGCGAAGCGCCGGAAAATTTGTGAAATTAAGGCGGATAGACGTCTAGAAGCAGTGTTTTTCCACAAGGTCCGTTTGTACATGTGCAAAGATCGTCCCGAAAGTCTTTGTACATTTTGCACACAAATGTTTAGGTACTATCATATGGTATAGTAGCGATTTTAGTGTGGCAAAAACAGAGTTGTTCGACTTTTGGTAGTGTATTTTAGCTAATTTCTGGGACTCTTAGGGCAAAAATCACAAAGAATCGTCGTATAACGGCGCGAAGCGCCGAAAGATTTGACATTTTTCCTTTTGAAATGCAATTTCTGCTATTATAAAGATATATTGAACACACAATCACTCATTTCGGCGCATAGCTCCGAAAATTTTTTAATTTTTTTCGAATTTTAGACCTTTCTTGCAATTTTTGTCTTCCCAAAAATTTTTGCCGAATACGAAAAAAATCGTATCTAGAAGCATGATTTACTGCTTGATTTCTTGTATTTATAGCATTTGATGCGAAACATCGAAATTTTTAATTGAAAATAGAAGAAAACTATGAAAAAATAGCTCTTTCTGCTGTGTTAAAATTGTTTTGAAACGTACATGAACAGATAATGGCTTCCAAGTCACCAAGAAAGTAAATAAATCTCATTAATAGGTACAAATCATCCAACGCATAGCGCCAGAAAAATTTGAGAAATTATGGTCACTGATGGCCAAAAGTCATTGCAAATTGCATATCCATTCTTTATCTCGCCAAATATTTTTGGCCAATGGAGGGGCGGCCGCCCCCGCCCTCCCCTTCAATCCGCCCCTGCATTCTTTATCTCGCCAGATATTTTTGGCCAATGGGGGAGGGGCGGGCGCCCCCTGTCCCCTTAAATCCCCCCTCATTTTACATATCTAACTAGCTAGCTGATATGCAGTTAAGATGCATGTGCACTATGGTCTAGGTCCTGGTCACAAAGATGTCCTATCTATCTACACGTGTAAAATTATATTTCTCCGGCTCCGGCCTCCGGCTCCGGCCGGAGCAACATGGTCCAATCCGGCTCCGGCCGGATCTCCGGCTCCGGCCATTTTGACCGCTCCGGTCGATCACTACCCCCAGGAATCAAAATACCCCTCCCCCGCAGAACTCAATTTTTGAAAATTTTTTGTTTTTTTCGCAATTTTTGATGCCAATGGATAGTGCTCGATGAGAAACGTTGAAAAATGGTGTTTTTTTCGCCATACCACCATTTTTAAGGCCATTTTTTGACTTTGGAAAATCTTGCACTTCCACCCAGAATTTTGGTGCTGCCCACGTATGGTCCCTTGCCATTTTTAGAAGGAGGGGGTTAGCGACTGCAATTTTTGACCAAAAATTGCGAAAACACTCAAAAAATAGTCAAAAAAGCGCAAGTTTTCGCCAAACATGGGGAAGGTGGTCAAAAATTTTCCGACTTTGAAGGGGTGCGGGGTGTAAAAGCTTTGGTGGGGGATCGCTTTGTTACATTTATGTTTCTGGGCCATTTTTAGGAGGAGGGTAAGCGACTCCGATTTTTGGCCAAAAATTGCAAAAACACCTAAAAATAGCCAAAAAGCGCAAGTTTTCGCCGAAAATCGGGGAGGGTGGGTCAAAATTTTCTGACGTTGGGGGTGTGGGAGGACGTTCAACCTTGGGTAAAGCCCCTGTTACACGTATGGTTTTCGATCATTTTAGGGAGGGGGTAAATGACCAAGTTTCGGCCGAAAATCGCAAAAAAGGCACCCAAAAAATGCCCAAAAATGCAGGTTTTCGCCAAAAATCGATTTCGGCTCGTGCATTTATTTTTGGAGCCATCTTCATACAATGTTAAAATACTTTCTGAGGCAAAGTTATAGTAATTTCAACGTTTTTTTAGTGTTTTTTAGAAAATTTCCTAAAAATTTCGGCGCTCCGCGCCACGGTTTTTTTTTTGTATTCGGCAAAGATTTTTCCCGATGTACAAAGACTTTTCGGGACCGTCTTTGTACATGTACAAAGATTTTTGGGAAGACAAAAATTGCAAAAAAGGTCTAAAATTCGAAAAAATTTCGGCGCTTCGCGCCGAAATGAGTAATTGTGTGTTCTATATATCTTTATAATGGCAGAAATTGCATTTCAAGAGTAAAAATATCAAATTTTTCGGCGCTTCGCGCCGTTTTAAGACGATTCTTAGTGATTTTTGCCCTTAGAGACCCAGAAATTAGCTAAAACACACTACGAAAAGTCGAAGAACTCTGTTTTTACGACACTAAAATCGCTGCTGTACCATATTATAGTACCCAAAAATTTTGTGTGTACAGAATGTACAAAGATTTTTAGGAAGACAAAAACTGTAAAAAGGTGTAAAATTCCCAAAATTTTCGGCGCTTCGCGCCGAACTGATAAATTATTTGTCCTATATATCTTTAAAATGGCAGAATTTGCATTTAGAATGGAAAAATGTCAATATTTTTCGGCGCTTCGCGCCGTTTTCAGATAATTTTTAGTAATTTTTGGCGTCAGAAACCCAGAAATTAGCTAAAATACACTACCAAAGATCGAAAACCCTGTTTTACCACACTAAAATCGCGACTGTACTATATTATAGTACACAAAAATTTGCATGTACAAAATGTACAAAGACTTTTGGGGACCATCTTTGTACATGTACAAACGGACCTTGTACAAAAAAAAACACTGCTCCGCGCATGTATATATACTGTATTTAGCTTCAAGGGGACATTAAACACTCCAAAATCAATCTTTGTGTAATATAGGCATCTTTATACAGATTTAAATATCTTTTGTATCTATTTCTACTGTTTTTAAAAATTTTATGCAAAAATAAGTACCATTCTATATTTTTGCACTTTTTTGCCGTTCAATGATAAAATTGACTAATTTATCTTGATGTTACATTGGATTTATACGCGCAGTGATGATTATTACAAGATCTAATTGGCATGTTACAATTTCTGTAATATTTCTGATTTTGTAGTACCTACAAGTTATTCTAGCTTTATCAGTCGAGTTTGATGTGTAAATTCCATCAAAAGGTCATAATAATATTTAGGACTGCATGCGGATCGCAGGTCACACACTGATTGTATATAAAAATGTGTATTTAATAACATATTTATATAATATATCTACAAAAATTTGTCCGCTAATTCAAAGATTTTTTAAAGATCTTTGTACATGCACAAAGAAGCTTTTACAAAAAACAGTGTCGGCTAATAATAATACACCACTTGATTTTTTGGTCCCTTATTTTGGGATTTCACCCCTCCCCCAACTGTGGACCTTGAGAAACTATGGGGCAGCCCTTACATAAACTGGTCTATGACTCAGAGAATTGGTCGGGAAAAAATTATTTTTAGCGCAGAAAGTGTCGTTGTTGGATCGCGCTTGAGCCAAATTATGGAAAACACTTCATATCTGGCGCGAAGCACCGAAAATTTGAAGATTTTACGATAAGGACATTAGGGATGTGCCGGTTAACCGGAACCGGAACCGGCTGGAACCGACCATTTTTTGGAACTGGAACCGGAACCGAGAACCGATTTTTTGATTTTCGAAGAACCGGAACCGGAATCGATCTTTTTTTAAGTCGGTTATCGGTTTTTTAAAATTAGAGTTAGAAATCGAACTTCATAGAATTTAGTGAAGACATGAAGCAGCAAGTCAACCTATTATTACCCAAAAGTTTACAGACTAAACCTTAGTTTTGTTCCGGGTAAATTATATTTTAAAAATAACAGTCGTTCTGCTTCTTCGCCATGTAGCCTGTTTCTGAGAGGGTCGTAAACACACATGGGCGTGGGGGGTTTGGGGGTGTGCACCCCCAGAAGTTGAAATACCCCCCCCCCAGAAATCAAAATACCCCCCCCCGGAAAAATTTGTTTTGCTTTTTTACCAATTTTTTGATGCCATTGGATAGTGCTCGATGAGAAACGTCGAAAAATGGTGTTTTTCGCCATACAACCACTTTTAAGACCATTTTTCGACCTTCGAAAATTTTTTCACCCCCCCCAGAAATTTTTTCACCCCCCCAGAATTTCGGTGCTGCCCACCTATGGTCGGAAATGATTCCAGTGCAACTGAACAGCTGTTCCGATGGAACGCTTGTAGCTGGCGCTGCAAGCAGGGGCGAATCTAAGGGGCGGGGGGGGGTGGCGCCCTCATTTGCCAAAAATATTTGGCGAGATAAAGAATGGATATACAATTCGCAATTATTTTTTGGCCCTCAGTGACCATAATTTCTCAAATTTTTAGGCGCTACGCGCCGGATGATACCTATTAATGACATTTATTTACTTTTTTGGCCACCTGGAAGCCATTTTCTGTTCATGTAGGTTTCAAAACAATTTTAGCAGCAGAAACAGCTATTTTTGCATAGTTTTCTTCTATTTTCAATTAAAAATTTCGATGTTTCGCATCAAATGCTATAAATACAGTAAATCAAACTGTAAATCATACTTCTTGACGTCTATCCGTCTTAATCTCACAAAATTTCCGGTGCTTCGCGCCACGGTTTTTTTGTATTCGGCAAAGATTTTTTCCGATGTGCAAAGACTTTTCAGGATCGTCTTTGTACATGTACGAAGATTTTTGGAGAGACAAAAATTACTAAAAAGGTCTAAAATTCGCAGAAATTTACGGCGCTTCGCGTCGAAATGACTGATTGTGTGCTCTATTTATCTTTATAATGGCAGAAACTGCTTTTCGAAAGGAAAAATGTCAAATTTTTAGGCGCTTCGCGCCGTTTTAAGACGATTCTTAGTGATTTTTGCCCTTTGAGACCCATAAATTAGTTGAAATGCACTACCAAAAGTCGAACAACTCTGTTTTTACCTCACTAAAATCGCTACTGTATCATATTATAGTACCCAAAAATTTGTGTGTACACAATGTACAAAGACTTTTGGGGATCATCTTTGTACATGCCAAACGGACCTTGTAGGAAAAAACTGCTTCGCGCCAGAATTCTGATGAAGTCAAAGAATTTTAGTGATTTTTAGCACAAAATTGTCGAAAATTTTAATATTTTAAGAAAAAATATCGCGTCAAAAGTGATTTAATGTAAAAGTAAACATTGTAAAACGCCGAAAAAAACGCTGTTTCGCGCGTTAAGGGCAATTTTTTGGACATATTTTCGACCGTTTTTGGAAAAGTTGGAATACTGCCCCCTTAGGAAAATCCTAGATCCGCCACTGGCTGCAAGATACTCTTTAGCTATAAACGCGAGAATCGGCAAATTCTTCGACTTCTCTTTCCACCATTGCAGCAGATCTTCGTCATGAATTAAGCATTTCAATTTCGTATAAGCCTCCAATTAAGAAACGCAGATAATATTAAGTGATTTATAAGGAAATTGTCAACCAGACGTAAAACTTTTTTGAACGTGCAGTTGCCAGATAGAAACGACTTCCTGAATAATTTATCTTTCGATTACATCGTCACATGTTCCGGTGACGTCAAGCTATCAAGAGCGTATATACTTTAACACAGGAACCGAGAACCGGAACCGGAACCGACGGTTCTCTAGTTGAAGAACCGGAACCGGAACCGACGGTTCCAACTTACGCAAGAACCGGAACCGGAACCGAAATTTTTGTTTTCCAAGAACCGGAACCGGATCCGATTTTTTTGAAAAACTTGGAACCGGAACATCCCTAAAGGACGTACAATTTTTTCATTTTTCCTTCCATTATCTTACCTGACAAGAATTTTTTGGCAAAGGGGGCGACCTCCCTCCCCACCTCACTAAGTACGGCCTGATCACTTCTTTTCTATAGTCTATTTCACGAAATCTTGTGCACAGAAAACAATTTTCAGCTATCCAGCGAGCAGCTACAAAAGTGGTTTCTAGACAGTTTACTGTAATACAGCTTTGCATAGTAAAACTTCATATGCTTATCAATTGCTATACACATCATCGTGACTGCTGCTTAAGTTTAAAGCGCTTTTGTAATCAATTTACGTTGACTCAAGAATTGTTATCTATGCCCAAGGCTTCGTGAAACAGACAATAGGAATAGGCTATTAACGTTATTTATTTTTGCGTTGGAGGTGCAAACATACCTGGGCGTGGGAGGTTGGGGGGTACGCACCCTAGGCACGTAGCTGGTCATCCAATTTCGGGGGGACATCAGAACATTCGTTGTTTTGCTACTGCAATTAATAGCAATTAGAAAGGCCATTATGCTGATGCTTTGATTCAACCACTATATTTTATTTTATTAATGCTATGGAAATAACAAAAAACTGTTGGCACTTAACCGACCGATTCAGCTTTGCTGTGAAATGCATCCTTGCTCTGTCGTTCACATATGTACAAATATAAATGAATAACATTTTCGAGCATACTAGAATGCTCGTATGGAATTGTGGCAAAAACTGATGCAGCTGAAATTTAAAAGATGAAATTCTTTCAAATTGATATTCGAATTGTATTTGCATTTTTCAGACATCCCCGTGTAATATGCATTTATCGATTTTTCCAGGATTCTTATGGGAGACCGGCCATTCTGGTGGATTCACGAGTCCGGCATTTACACAAATGAATCTATGCCTGCGCTGATGCAGTTTGAGCACACATGCGAAACTGGACCTGGTACTTTTGTACATACATATACGACACTAATTCAAGCGTGTATTAGATTCAGATTGAAATTGATAATTGATGATAAAGAGTTTTTGCTATTTATGCTTAAAGTGCGCGAACTTTTGTCAAATGATCTAAAGCCTGGTTTATACTTCACGCATCGCGCCGAACTTGCGAAATATCGCAGTCGCAGGATCGGGCAAAGCACGCGAATTCGATTTATACTATCGCGCGAATAATTGTTCGCGCGAATCGCAGGATTGTCCGCGATACGATTTTTCGATTTATACTTCCTGCGAAGTTCGCATCGCTTAATAATTCGCGCAGGCAAGAAATTTCGTCGTGCGATGAATCGCATTTCAGTTTATACTTCATCGCGTTCATCTCCGCGAAAAATGTCAAAAATTACTAATTTTAGTAACAAGTTGACGTCCGACGCGAATTCGCAAAATTGGGCTCGGAAGCGAATTCGCGTCCTTTTTTTGCGCACATTTCTATTGAACTGTCAAATTTGACATGTACAACGCCGATCGACGCGGGTCGACGTGCCTACTTAAATCATTTATGTCACGCAACAATGCTACGAATTTGTAATGAGGTCAGGCGAGGACGAAAATGAGCAAAAATATGCGCGAAAAAATCGTGCGAGGATTAGCAAGATTCGCAGAAAAAATCGCACGATTTATCGCAGGATAGTCGAGTTTGCGAGAAATCGCAGCAAGTATAAATCGAAGACGCGATGCGACGAATTTTGTCGATTATCGCACGATTTTTCGCAGGAAGTATAAACGGACGGCGCGATGCGTCAATTCGCACGATTTTCGCAGGATGTGCTATTTTTAGAAAAAGTCACGCCATTTAATCCTGCGACGCGATCCTGCGTGAAGTATAAATACGGCTTAAGGAGTCAAAAAGAATTTTAACGCTTTGCTTAATTTTTCAATTGATCAATTGATTATTTAATTGACTGATTTAATTGATTATTTTAATTTAAGAGTGGCATGATGCAGTCAAATCTAGCGAGACAATAGATGCACAGAATGACCGATCTGAAGGGATGGTCAGCCGGTCTGTAGGGTCAGAAATATAGCTTTCTGGACTTTTTGGGCCAAAATGACCTCAAAAATTGGTATTAGCGTTAAAATATAGTTAAAACTACGTTATTACATAGTTTAGCACTTTTGAAGAAATTTCAATTTTCACTGATTTGTAGTCTGCACTTTGCCTCGCTTTCCTTTTAAAAATTTTCCGTTGTTTTATTCTGTGAGACACCCCAACCCCCCCCTTACGTGCATGTCTGGTCAAGACTGAAGATAAGCTAAAAAGTGCTGAAAAACGAGTTCTACTACCACATTTAAGCTTTTATATAGACTGCTTAGACCTTTTTTATCATTTGACCAACAAAAATCGTGAATACTAAATTTATTTTCGCTTTTTCTCACGGGTTTTTTGTATTCGGCAAAGATTTTTCCTGGTGTACAACGACTTTTTGGGACCGTCTTTGTACATGTACAAAGATTTTTGGGGAGACAGAGGCTGTAAAAAGGTCTGAAATTCACAAAAATTTTCGACACGCTTCCCGCCGATATGAGTAATTGTGTGTGTATTTCTTTATAACGACAGAAATTGCAGTTAGAAAGGAAAAATGTCTAATTCTTAGTCGCTTTGCGCCGCTTTAAGACAATTTTCAGTATTTTTGTCGTCAAAAATTCAGAAATTAGCTAAAATAGTCTACCAAAGGTCTGAAAACCCTGTTTTACCGCACTGAAAGCGCTACTGTAATTGTACAAAAACACTGCTTCTACCTATGCTTTTTAATACAAGTGTTAAATAATGTCATTACGAGAAACGAATATAGAGGGATAGGGTGTGTACGTATTTTAAATATCATTCAACAAGATGCGAAATCGCACTAGACTGCCAATCATACTTTATTTAATTAATTATGCGATTGTCGCTTTAGCACTTCAAGATTATTTACGCAGATATATTGTACAGGCATAAAATAATTATCAGACGAAACTTTCCTGCGACGACATAGTTACATAAATTTCTTTTAATAATTATTTTCCATTTTTCAAGGCAACCCGAGTGGTCATGCGATGGTCACTTCATGCGTTTGGTTCGTATTTCTTATAAACATTGGAAAATAGTAAGCATTGTAGTTCAAATCTTTTTTTGCATGTCCATATCTTTTGTTTCTTCGTTTTTTTGCATGTTTTTTCATTTTTATCGTTGCCATGACTTCCTATTATTTGTCGTTTTTTTATTGCTCTTGTAAAACAGATCGAGGAACTTTTTTAAATTGTCTTGCAAGGTTGTGCATTTTAGATTAGATTAATACATAGAAATTGTCTGGAAAGCCAAGTGCATATTCTTGTGAATCTTAAATATGCACGCTTCCCTAAAATCCCACGAAACGGAACTTTTGTTGATTCACTCATTTACTTTATTCTCCATCGGTTTATAAAGTCTCCATTTTTCAATTGCATCAGACTTGTTATTTTGTAGACTTTCGTCAGTCTGTTTTTAATAGTTTGAAATCCCGACCATTGCCGTGCCTAGGGGGTTGCGAACTGTACGGCCGCACAGGGCCGCTAAAAAAGTTGTAATGCATGCCGTATAGAATTCATTTTTTGGCGGCCCTCTTATAATAATTCGATACATACATTCAAAAGGATCGATTTTTCGACGTTGTAATGCAAACACAGTCAGTTAAAAATCTTTACTTGCATTTTTAAGAGAACGCTGACTGAGCTATACTTATATTCATTTTTCAGACATATTGTTGATTTTTCTGTTGCAATAATGTGTGTCCAGAAAATTGAGTTCGAAAAGGCTAAAATGTCAAAATTTTCCGGCGCTTTGCACCGAGCCATAGATCAAATGAATTTAAAAGCTTGAATCAGCTGAAATAATCTAGCACTTCACATCACTAGTAATTTAATGCACTATATATTTGTTCATTGAATAAAAGTGCGCATGCTTGTTGAGCATAAAACTAAAAGTGCGAAAATGATTGTGTACCAGTTAGTCTATTCTTTGCTTTTTTGTCTTTCTTTACAAGGACACAATCCTATTTTAAATGAAAGAAATGGCCAAATTTTCTTATGTTTTTGTGCATTTGCTGTTTTCTGAACTGCATCTTCTTAATAAGAAGGTCACAAATGGGCCTGAAAAGGGTAAGAACAAAAACTTCAATTTATACATTTTTCTATATCTTATTGGCAGCGACCCGTTGCTGCGCTATGTAATTAGCAGAGGTCGAAAAACGCATTTCAGCTCAGAAGTTTTGAGATGTAAGAGTTCATCAATTTTGAGTGTTTTTGGGCTCCATTCAGGGCCGAAATTCGGCCGTTTTTGCGAAAATTTTAACGTTATTATTTGACATTAAAATGCTTTTTTTACAAAATTTTTAGGGACTCTGTCCCGGACACCGCAGGGAACGCTTGACCACGCCACCTAAGACCCCCGCAGCATATGTGGGCAGCAACAAAATCCCGGGAGGGTAGGTGCAAGGTTTTTTAGAGGTCGAAAAATGGTCTTAAAAATGATGGTATGGCTAAGAAATACCGTTTTCAAGGTTTCTCATTGAGCACTACCCACGAATACCAGCTTTAAAAGCATGGGAAGATGATGGATCGCTCAAGTCATGCACATGGACCAGACATGTACACTGAGCTAAAAGTTCTTGCTCGATCAAGTCCAAATGAATTAACTTCGCCACTAGCTACTCTTAAATATCTATCAAATGACTTCCAGGATGTTTTCCCGAACCTTATAATTGATTTCAGAATTTTACTTACAATACCTATTGCTGTGGCCTCAGCAGAACGTTCCTTCTCGGAACTGAAATTAATAAAGACATATTTGCGGTCAACTATGACTGATTCTCGTCTAAGTGCACTAGCGATTATTTCAATTGAAAAGGATTTATCATCTTCGTTAGATTTTTTGCAATTGATTGACCAGTTTTCCGCTCAGAAAGCTAGGCAAGTTATTTTGTAATAAAGCACGTCATCATTCACGAAATAGGTAAATTATTTGAGAAAAAACATACGATACCTACTAAAAATAATATATTTTGTTAGTAAATTTACAGTAAGATGCTAACTGTGATCATATAGGTACATATGTAAAGGATATACATACAAGTGATAATTATGATGCCTATAATACCACTTTTAAAAATTATGGGGGCCGCCAAAATAAGTTTCGCCCAGGGCCGCTAAACCTCTAAGCACGGCCCTGATCACGACACAAATCAGCAGTAATATATACATACATATATGGGCCCGAAATTTCGAATGGGGCATAGGTGGGCAGCACTTAAATTCTGGGGGGTGCAAGATTTTCAAAGATCAAAAAATGGTCTCAAAAATAATGGAATGGCGAAAAAACAATTTTTAATTGTTTCTCATCGAGCACTATCCATTGGCATCGGAAAAATTGCGAAAAAAACAAGAAAAATCCGAAAATTGAATTCTGGGGAGTGTTCGGCCTTCTGGGTTGCATAATCCCAACCCCCTTCCCACCACGCCCACATGTGGTGGGGGGTCCCGGGCATACGTGGGCGTAAGGGTAGGGGTTTGGGGAGTATGCACCCCCGAGAAACCAAAATACCCCCCAGAAACCAAAATACCTTCCCCTGCCAGAATTCCATTTTTGAAAATTTTTTTGTTTTTTTCGCAATAAATGGTGCTTTTTCGCCATACCACCATTTTTAAGGCCATTTTTACCTTTCGAAAATCTTGCACCCCCTGCTCAGAATTTTAGTGCCGCCTACCTGTGGTCCTGGGCCATTTTGAGTGGGGGGGGGGTAAACGACCTAAATTTTTGGACAAAAACGACCAAAAAACACTTTGAAATGGCCAAAAAATTCATTTTTTTTTAAAAATCGGGGGGAGAGGTCAAACATTTTCTAGCTTTGCTTTAGAAGATGGGGAACGACCAACTTCGGGTGGGGGATCCCCCATTCCCCTGTTAAATGGACGATGTCAACATTTTGCGAATGTTTTGTATGGAAATCAACTATATCAGATAACTTGTTTTAAAGTAGTTTCAAGAATCTATTTTTCCTAATAAGTTTTATTTTGAGTTCTATTTCTGAGCGAAGGGCTACTTTTTCGTTATTTTGTGGATTCTAATTGACTGCTTCCTCAATCTACTCGTGCCAGAATTATAAGTGTCATTCTATGATAAACGTTGCAAAACTTCCGCAGCTTATTTAAAAGTACTCCAGTTGTCAAAAAAATTATTCGTATTTTTCATTCAAAAAATCGAAAGTATGAATTATGGAAAAGGTTACGGACTTTTAGAAAGATACATATAAGTCGTTAGAAATGGGCAGAATATTTAAAAGCATGCCTTTGGAGAATGAAAGCATTTATCAAGGCTCGAACTTATCCGACCAAATTCTAATTGAAAAAGAACCTTTTTGATCGTTTTTGAGCTTGTTCCATCTTTTGTTACATTTTACTGCACTTGATTTGCTCGCATTTCCGATAAATGCATGGATTCTAAAAATACGTTGAGTTATTCTAAACTTTTTCACACTACGTGTTTATCATAGAAATTCATGGGTGATTACGATTAGCCTGAACAAGTTTATCTAAAGCGATTTTCTGGGCTCAAAAACGATGGGCAAGCGTAAAAAAAATTTTAAATTTACATATGTCAGAAATAGCTGCAACTTTAAAAAAAACAATTCATATCTTTAATCTGCTGTTCTGCTTTTAACATTGCCTTCTTATTGCAGACTTTATGGCACGGCTATAAATTACGACTAGGGCCGTATTTAAGGGGTGCCCACCTCCCTTGGCCAGTAAAAAATTTTGAAAGATAAGATAATGCACAAAAAGATAGAAAAATCGAATGCCTTTGTCGTGAAATCTTCAAATTTTCGGCGCTTCGCGCCGGATATGAAGTTTTTTCTATTATTTTGGCTCAGGAGCGACCAAAAAATGACCCTTTTATATAAATAGCTTTTTACGTAAATGGCTTTTTGAAAAAAATCGAATTTTATGATCCTAATGGATAGAGCATGTCGACGAACGGCGAAAAAACGGTTTTTGCTAGCTATCCCGGCAAATTCTCCAAGATATAGACCAGTTTATGTTGGGCCCCCGCCCTTGGCCGGATGCTGGATGCGGGCCGGATTACGGCCATACGATGAGCAGCGACCAAATTCTGGGAAGGGGGTTCGATGAGGCGAAATTGCCAAAAATAGTACCAAAAATTCCATTCTGGGTTCTGTCGATTTAGAGGGTCCACACCAGAGGTGGGCGGCACCGAAATTCTGGGTGGTGCAAGATTTTTCAAAGATCAAAAAGGGCCATAAAAATGGTGGTATAGCGAAAAAACATAATTTTTCAACGTTTCTCATCGAGCACTATCCACTGGCATAAAAAAATCGCGAAATATTTTTTTCGACTGAAATCTGGGGGTGGGTATTTTGGTTTCTGGGGGGATATGTTGGCTTCTTGGGGGGTCCATACCCCCACACCCAGGTGTGGTCCACACTCCCTTCCCAGCCCATGTGTGATTACGACCATCCAATTCGTTGCCATCTTATTTACGTATATTACTGCGCTTTTATGCCCATTCTGAATGAATCTGTATATTTTTTCAAAATTTCAGCTCAAGTGTCGTTTTGACTTGCATACTTTGGATTGTGTACGCAGCTGTTGTCTTCTTCATTGCTTTATCACGACTTTACATCGCTGCTCATTTTCCTCATCAACTCATACTCGGTGTACTTATGGGTAAGTGTAAAGTGCTTTTTTATCTTTGAAAATAAAATTAAAAACAAGGCATAGAATTGAAATTATTAATATCAAAATTTATAATTAAACTACAAAGTCGAATAGGTAGTGTTTCTTGGTTGCGGTTTAAAAAGTTGAAATCTAAAGAATCTTCTGTATATGATGTCGAACGTCTGATTGAAAGGTGTACAGCGGCACCTAATGAATTTGCCAAAATCTGTAAATTGTTTAAATGGAATAAGGATATGCGCTAGAGCCTAACAGACCAGTCGTGGTTTGTCGTAAGCTTGTTTCGCGTTTTTACCTACTATATTTTTATCTCTGAAAACTGACTTAAGGTAATTTTTCCCCCTAACTTAAGGGCCTTATATTTCAGTACCCTTACGATCATACATAAAACGGCTTGAAATTTTGGGTGGGGGTGTATGGCCATTTGAGGGGGAGGTAAATGACCCCCATTCTTGACCAAAAACGGTCAAAAAACACATAAAAACGGCCAATTTTCCAAAAATCGACAAGGTGTTAAAAATTTTCTGGCTTTAGGGGATGGGGGGCGACAACTTTGAGTGAGGGGATCCATCATCATATCCGTCACATGTCGCTTTATTTGTAGGAATTTGCATCGCCCTTATCGTTCTACGATATTGCCGCCGGGTCGACTTCGCCCAATGTTCCTATTTGGCTTTATGCTTATTCACATTAGCCATGTTTGTGTTACTGACCGCCCTTGTTAACCGCGTTGATTTGGACTGGTCAATAGAATTAGCCATGAGATGGTGCCAAAATCCCAGCTGGATCCACGTTTCGACGATTCCTTACACGGGCTTGTTCAGAGACCTCGGCGCCCTGCTTGGATTGGGCGCCGCCGCCGATATGCGGCGTCGCTATCGCCTGCGTCATCAGCATATGAATCTTGCCCGTGCGTTTTCCCTTCTATTTTACTTTATTTTTCTTGAGCACACACGTAGAATAAAAAAAATCGATAATTTCCAGGATTTGTATATGTAAGTATAAATGTATATACAAGACAATTAGGATGAGATAAAGAGTCCTTATTTTTATAAAAAATTGTGTGGCGATAGGTCAAGAAATTCTGGGAATATCGTTGGTTAACGATACATACGAGCACACATGGTCGTGACGAGTTTGGGGGTCACAGAATGCACAGCATGGACGATTTGGGCGGTCAGCTGGTCTGGGGTGTCAAAAATTGAGCTTTTTTGAGGGCCAAAATGACCTTAAAACTGGTAAAAGCGCTAAAATGTCATCAGAACTACGTTTTTAGTTTCTGGTCAATTTAGGCACACTTTTGCAGAAATTTTTCAACTTTCATCCATTTTTGGCCTTCAATTTGCCTCATTTTCCCCAGAAAATTTCCCATTTTCCTACTCTGGGAATCTAGACCCCCCACCAACCCCCACTACATCTTGGTTAGGATTTCCATGATTAGGCGAACCCTCACAAAATCGACAGACCATCCAGAATTGAATTTTTGGGTGCTATTTCTCTGGTAATTTAGCACCATCGGACCCCACAGAATTAGGTTGCTGCCCATTCCATACGAGTGTGTATGGTAATACATTTAAGAAATGAAGATATTCTTGACGACTTTTTCCAAAGTGTGGGTTTGTTTCTCCTTTTGGAGTGAGAAATGACAAATAATCAGGGGCGGATTTAGGGGGGGCGGGGGCAGTCCCCCCCATTGGGCCCAAAATAGTGCGCAAAATTAAGGATTTTCGAGCTATTTTTATTGATTTTCTGGTTAAAACGGCTAATTTTTCCTCCCAAGTCAGCCCCCCTTAGGAGTACCGCCCCCTTTGGGAAATCCTGGATCCGCCAGCCACTGCAAATAATGTTGGGAAAATTCTTATTCGGTGACTTATTCTAATCAAAAATAGATTTTTTTAGAACTAACTAATTAGATCAGATGCTAATTTTTAGAATTTACGTAAACCTTCTCAGAACTAATTTTCACATCCGGCTTTTTTCGTGAAACCTTGCAGAAAATTCGTATTTTTGCAGTTTATTGTTTTTGATGCCTTTAGCTTATATTCATTCATTATTTATTCTATTGTTTTGTTTATTTGTCCTGTTTGCTTTCATGTTTTGATTTATCAAGGCTTTATGCACTGGCGTGACTAATGTTTAAAAAATTTTAAATGGATGACTTGTAATCTAAATTGAAATAGTTTTGTCATGTTTTAACGCAGTTCTTGCCAGTTTTAACCCATCCAAACCTTCCTTATAATCCGATTGCTGTACTTTTATAGCTGTTAGCCTCGTTATTGATTTTTTCGTTTTTTTCAAATTTTATAAATAACTTAGCTCTCAAACACTTATTGTTTCGCCCATCTGTGAATTCAATGCTGGTCGTTGAATTACCTGGTTTTTTGCCCTCAGTAATAAGTCAACTTTTTTTTGTTTTCTTACATACTTTATTAAATTGGGATAAAATTTTTATTTTTCATGTTTTTCCTTCTTGAAAAGATATAACTCATGAAGTCCAGTGGCGGATTTAGGGGCGAAGGGGGAGGGGGCGGCTGTCATAGGTGGGCAGCACCGAAATTCTGGGGTGCAAGATTTTTTCAAAGGTCAAAAAATGACCTTAAAATAGTAGTATGGCGAAAAAACACCATTTTTAAAGCGTTTCTCATTGAGCACTATCCATTGGCATCATAAAATTGCGAGAGAAATAACAAAAAAATTTCAAAAATTGAATTCTGGGGGGATTTTGGTTTCTTGGGGGTTCGAACCCCTCCCCCACGCCCACGTGTGGCGGCCGCCCCCTGTCGTCAAAAAAATATTTGGGTACAATGAAGAATAGATGCGTATTTTTGATGATTTTAGCCATTTTTATCATGATTTTTCAAATTTTTTTCGGCTCTTCGCGCCGGAGTAGTACTCATTAATGACTTTTACTGACTTCTCTGGCGCTCTAAAAAACTACTTAATGTCAAAAGAATATCTTTACTTCTTATACTGATTTCTCGAGTATCTTCTGGCGCTTTGAGTCGATTTTTGCATTAATTTTGCGAGTATCTCATTGTAAAAATTCATAAAATTTTTAAAATTTTGAACTTTTTATCGCATGAGACATAAATTCGCTCATTAAAAGATTTCAAAAATCGCTACTTTAGGCATAACGATCGAATTTTTCTGTCAATTTTGGTCACTTTTAGGGAAGTTGGGGCTCCGCCCCCCAGAATTGAATCTTTGGCATGTTTTTCTGAGATTTTTACCAGTTTTACACAAACCAGACCCCAGAATTTGGTCGTTGCCTACATATGTATGCCCCCATCTATACCTGGGCGTGGGGGTATGCATGCACCCCCCAGAAACGAAAATACCACCTCCCTCCAGAATTCATTGGAATTTTTTTTTGTTTTTTTCCGCAATTTTTTATCTAATGGATAGTGCTTAATGAGAAACGTTGGAAAATGGTGTTTTTCCGCCATACCTCCATTTTTAAGACCATTTTTTGACCTTTGAAAGAATCTTGCACCCCCTCTTTTTGAAATTTGGTGCCGCCCACCTATGCCCCCATCCCCAAAGTCAGAAAATTTCTGATTACCTTTCGATTTTTGGCGGAAAATTGCTTTTTGGCCATTTTTAGGTGGTTTTTTGTCATTTCGGGTCGAAAATATTGAAAGTCATCCAACTCCCCCTTTCTAAAAGGGAACCGGAGACCCCCACCCGGAATTTCGAGCTGTTACACGTATGTTTACATACTTACTCTTACTTCGTGAGCGTATTTGTTTTTCAGGTAAAATTATGTGGGCCGTCATCAATGTCGCATTTGCCATATCATCTACCGTTGTCGTTTTTAAAGTTACGATTAAGCCTTTGTTTTACGCGTTGACATTTGTGCAGAATTTCGTCATAATCTTTAACACGATTTTTCTAGTTCCCAATTATATGCGAAATAACAAATTGGAGCATTGACGGTCGCTGAAAGAACCACATTTTTCTTTAGTCCTAGTTTTACTAATTGGTCTCATTTTTGAACAAAATTTATCGTGATTTATCATTATTCTGTTCGTGTGTATGATTAGGTGTGCATAATTTAACATATTTTTTAGGCATGCAGAGCATTGGGTTTCACTTTACACTACACCTGGGCGTGGGGGGTATGCAACCCCATGAGAAACCAAAATACCCCCCCTAGAATTCACTTTTTGGATTTTTTGTTTTTTTTCGCAATTTTTTGATGCCAATGTATAGTTCTTCGATGAAAAACGTTGGTGTTTTTTGACTTTTGAAAAATCTTGCACACCTCCCCCAGAATTTTGATGCTGCCCTCGTATGCTTCACACTCGTGTTAAAAGGTATGCATCAATTTTCGGCTTAAAGGGTTTAGACCACACCTGGGCGTGGGGGGTTTGGGGGGTATGCACCCCCCAGAAACCAAAATACTCTCCCAGAAACCAAAATACTCCCCAGAAATCAAAATACCCCCCCCCCAGAATTCAATTTTTCAAAATTTTTTCGCTTTTTTCAGCAATTTTTTGATGCCAATGGATAGTGCTTGATGAGAAACGTCGAAAAATGGTGTTTTTATCGCCATACCACCATTTTTAAGGCCATTTTTCGACCTTCAAAAAAATCTCACACCCCCCCCCCAGAATTTCCTTGCTGCCCACGTATGGTTTAGACCCTCAGAATTGAAAATTGTGGCATGTTTTTCCGGGATTTTTGCCGGTTTTACTCCACCAAGACCCGAATTTTGCTGCTGCCCATTTATGGTGTACATTACTGATTCTAATTTTTTTCAATACTTTCGTTTTTTTATTATTCTTCAATGTTACTGTTTAACATTTCATGTGTTTAAAATTTGAGGCCATTTTCTTGTGCGACCCTCATTCCCAAAATTTCCTGTTTTCTTTTCGGAATTTTTATTTGAAGTCGTTTCTCAGCCCTTATATATGTACAAACATAAGTGTTTTTGAATTTCTGTAATTTAACTGATAAAAAATTCTGAAAAAAAATAATAAAAATAATAAATATATAAATTAATTAATGATATAAATAATGAAAATAAAAAACTAGAATAATAAAATGTATAATTCGTAAGAAAAAATAGAAATATAAGGGCAAAACTGTTGGGCGGAGGTTCACATAGACGTTTAGACCTCCCCCAAGAATCCGGTTGACCCCCAAGATCGACAGACCCCCAGAATCGAAGTTTTCGGATTTTTGCCAGTTCACAATCACCTAGACCTCCGGAATTTCATCGCTGCCCCTGTGTGCTTACATTACATAAGCGTAGGCACGAGGATATATGAATGTGGGGGGGATTATAACCCCAGAATCTGGAAAACTCTAAAAGATGATAAATCCCAGGATGGAATTTTCGGCATATTTTTTCTGATTTTTGCCGATTTTGACCTTAGCCAGACTTGGCTGCTGCTCATGCATGATCAGGGGGTAAACGTGCATGTAATAAATACAAAAGTAGGTTTCAGTTGAGTAAAGCACAATCTGAGGGCCCTAATAGGCAATTAAAAAATAAGGAACCACAAAGTTTGTACCAATCAATGACCAGAACGCTGTTTTCTCGCCGAAAGTACCTACATAACATATGTTGAGCTTGTTTTACCTATATATTCGAATATTGTGATTGTATCTGTCTACTCATTTTGCTGATCGTTTAGATGACTTTGTAGAACTTTAGATCGAAACGCTTTGTTTTTTCGTAATAAATGCAGTATCCTTCGAGACGAGAAGCATATGTAAGCTGCATACATTAGCGAAAAAAGCATAGTACTGCTCCTACATTGTTTCATTGATCCGAGAGCTTTCTAAAAAAGTTTAAAATAGCTTCAATATATCGGGTTTACATTTTGACACGCCCCATTATCGGGCGACGAAGCTATTTCAGACGCCTAAGTCACTTTTTAAATATTAATAAGGTACATACATAGCCTAATTAGTGCGAATCAAATATGGTGAAACGGCTCTCAAATAAATGAAACGGACAGTTATCGACTTTTTCAGGCAGCTCCGATTTTATAGTTTAAGAGCCGTACATACGCAACTGGGTCTTTAGAGGATACTCGGCAACCTGAAGTAATGCACGATCTAACACGCAAGCCTATAATCTGCCGCAACCCAACCAAAAAAGTGTTGAAAAAATGAGGCGAAAAACGTCACTTTTCGACTTCGAAACAAAGTTGAAAATTCAGTTTTGGGGTAAACATACATATAGTCTTTTTAATAGCTTTTAGTAAATTTTTTAAGGGCTACAGTAAGCGAAACAAACGATTTACTTTAATTCAGCAGATCAGCTCAGTGAGGGCAAATGCTTGGAATCCTTCCATTTTTAATGCACTAAATCCGTCCATATAAATTTAATTTAGGCATTTAATCAGTACTGGGACATACTAAAGTAAGTGCGCTAAATAAAAAGCTATCGGGTGGAATCGAACCCGGTTGCTTCGACTACAAGCAGACATTTTACCATTGAGCTATGCGGGAGTTCGCGGCGTATCCTAACCTAACATCTTAGTCTAAGTGTCAACTCAGAATAAGCTGAATGCGCGATTTTTATCTGTAAGGTGATTAATCTGCTGGAAGACGAGAATAAATTATGCCGCAAAAAATGAATTTGAAAAACTTTTCTCCGCTAAGCTATGTACACTGAGATCTAGCGACCTATACTAAATAAGAAAGAAGGGGTTACTGTAGTCTCTGAAAACATTTACTGAAAAAGCTCTCGGATAAATGAAACAGGCCAAGATCTGATGAGATCAAATTGCCAAAAATATCACCAATAGTTCAATACCGGGGGTTTATCGATAAGTGGTCCGCTGGATTCTCGGAGAGGGGTCAGACCATGCAGCAGCCAAATACGGAGAGTCCGATGGGGGCAAATTTCCTAGAATAGCAACAGAAATTCGATTATGGGGTCTTCCTACGGATTGTGGGGGTCTAGGCAGACCCCCACGCTTATGTGTGGAGCAGACCCTATGTCCATGTGTGTATGTAACCATCTACTTCTGAAGTTTGAATACGCGTACCCCTAAAATTCTGCCGTGCTATACATGTGTGTACATAGGGTCAAGCTGGTATAGAATACGCACCCGGTACGATAGGTATGCCTATTCGTGTATCATTTATATTTATCATTTTATCATTTAATACAAATACCGAGGCACCTATGTACATATGCAAATAAATATATCTCGGCTTATTTTTATTTATAATCTTTTTGAATCACCAGCGATTACACATTGGTATGGTAGGTATTCAATTTAACCCATTTATTAACAGTTCTAGAATTCGCTTAAGCTAGTTATAAACGTTACGTACGTTTGCATATATGCTAAATAGTGAATGTGTTAAGGTATAAATCATTGAGCGAACAATGTTCGAAAGAACTTTTACGAATATCTTTTTTTGTGGCACAAATTTGCCAGCATAGTGAATGCGAAGGTAAAAAAGAAGGCTATTACTATCGGAAATGTGCGCAGATATGCATGTAAAATGATAAATGTGCATACCGACCAGCTAAACACTATGTAGCTGTCCGTTTTATTTCAAACTAAGAAGGCAACGAGCCAAAAAGTCGCGTAGCCTCTCAGTAAAGCTCATTTATAATCTACCAATAAAAAGCACGTATAGGAAACGAAAAATACTACCTAACTACTACCTTAAGCAATCAATCAGTACATTCCAAAATTATTCTCCGAAAACCGACTAGTATCGCAGCAAGGAGTCTAAATGAAATATCTACCGACCTACACGCATTAAACGAATCGAGTTACGCGAAAATTCTAAAACAGGAATTCGGACTCGAACTAAATACATAAACGAATAACTAAAACGAATAGAAAGTCAATGAAATCGATAAAACATAATAGGTAGGTATGTGATAAAATGGGTTAAAAGGAAGAAGAAACGAGATTAGTAAATAAAGCTATGTAATGTTTAGCGCAGCGGCAGATGTACATAATACATACATATGCCAAGAATATCGATAAGTTTAATAGGTAACACAGAGCTTGAGAATCGATAAAGAACGGATGAAAAACTGACCTAAACGGAGAAATTCGAAAAAGGAATCTATCCTTGTTTTACGCTTGGTGCTACGAAAGTATGAATAATGAAGCAAGACGATAACGCGCTCAAGGAAATAACGATAATAATGGCGCAACGGAACATCTTCAAGCTACAAAAGCCTCAGTTAACGCAGAAAAGAAATAAGCTAGTCGAGTGACACAAATCAAGCCTAATGAACCTAATCGTAGTTCAGTATCTGGCGTTTTGAAGAACAGGAGCGTTACAATGATTTAATACGCCCATAGCGTTTCAAAAAACAAATGCGGCAAAAACACTTACTACAAACAAACAGTCAATAACAGAGCAAATGCGATCTGGTAAAACTCGCATCTTGGAAAAGTTAAATAAAAAAGACGTACTGAAATGAAGAAAGATCGTCATTTCGACAAGTTGTAGGTAGGAAATATGTAAACTTAGAAATATATGCGATCAAACACACTTTTCGATCTCCTTCCCTAAATTGAAAAATAAAATAAGCATTAAAAATTCATTTTCTAACGCACATGCCGATCTGACCTCTTCAAAAAGGAATAAACCTTCTCCAAGAATTAATGGTATTTTTGGATGCCTAAATTAGCGTGAGTGCGTTGATCGATAATACAAAAGTCAAAAAAGGGTAAGAAAATCGTTAAACGTGATTCCTTGACGTTTTTTACAGAAATTTTCAAAATATTTGAGCAGCTGGATTAGATCTTCATATCAGTGACCGTACAATCGTGCATTTAAGAGCGCTTACAATACAGCGCACAAACGTGTTATCAACCACTTTACTATCACTAGCAATTACTCAAGCATACTAATTGAAAGTAAAAAAGCAAAAATATTGAGATAATCTGAAGGACCGTAGCAATATGAGAGCATATCCTTGTAAAATGTCCCCGTGGACTAATAGTCTGAATTATGTGCATATGTATGTAGTGCTCGTACATAAGTACCGTATTTATTCGAATAAACGCCGCGGCGTTTAATATTTCCAGAGGTCATTTTGGTGCGGCGTTTATTCAAGGGCGGCGATTAATCAAGGGCGGCGATTAATCAAGGGCGGCGATTAATCAAGGGCGGCGATTATTTTTTAAATTCAAAATGGGTATCTATAAAAAGTTTACCAAATACATAATAATAATACTTTTTAGCCAACATTTAAAATTAGAAAGCGAATTTAGTAGGTAGGTAATTTAGAAACAGAAAATTCGATTAAAAATTGAAGCAAAATGGAAAAGAAACGTGCAAAAATGGATGTAAAATGAACAAAAAGCGTGAATCATCTCTTCAGTAAACAGTAGGCGAAATTTAAACTTCTTCTTGGAGTTTACAATAAAGATACGTTTCCTTGAATAATCGCCGCGACGTTTATTCAAGGGCGGCGATTATTATTTTTGAGACCTTGGGTGCGGCGTTTATTCAAAGGCGGCGTTTATTCAAATAATTACGATAATATCGTTTGACGTTTTAGCCAATTACTAAAACCCTATTGAAGGGTTAGATGGATCTCCTCACATCACTGATCTTTATCAGAAACAGAAAGCAATATAAAGAAAAATCTCTGAAATGCTGAAATTCAAAATCACACGTACTTTATTCTGCTAAGCGAAATTAAGAATTTCGCGACTGATAAACTTGCGCCCTTTTTAGTATGTCAAATGAAAGAGGCCATAATATCCGGTGCATGTGCCTAACATGATCATTATAAAGCTTCACAGAGCACCTTTCGACTTTTTTGCTCTAACAAAATACATCAGCTATGTAACATTCCGGCTAGATTGAGCAAAAAACAAATACTCTTCTTCATTTCTTCCGGAAATAAGAGCAACCTAGTCCTAAATGCTAGATACTAGATGAAAGCATGACAAACCTTCAACTGGATTGCAATCAATCCTTTTTTGAAATTATATTAGAGAGTTGTTAATAAAATTCAATTTAAATCGAGTTTTACTCGAACAGAAAATATTCATTTTCACATTAATAACTACCAGGCACATAGCTGTGGCGCGATAGGGAGAATTACTAACCCACCCCCAAAATTTTGAAAATACAAGTATTTTGTACAAAGGTCCGCCAGAGGAAAAAATTGGAAATTCTAGAAGCGTTTTTGAAAGACCGGCAGAATCGATTTCAACATTCTTCCGAGCTAATAAGCTCAAACCCGCGAGCGCTTCGCGCCCAATTTAATGTTTTTGTATGAATTTTTCTTCCAAATAGCCCAAGTTTGTGTAATATGGCTAATGTGTCAAAATTTTTGCTGCTTAAGCAGAATTATTTATTTGTTTAAATTGCTTTACAACATCAGAAAATGCACTTTGTTTGGTGCCCCGGCAAACATATCCCAAAATATAGGGTCATCAACTTCGGACCGCCCTCCTCTAAAAATCCTGCGTACGTTCCTATCCCCATTTAAGCGGTGTGTTGACAAAATCATCAATCAAGTCATAAAAAATTGCATCATATAGCCTTTTGGTTTATGAATGCTGGCAAGCGGAAATGTTAGAAATATATGTATATGCTAGCAAAAACAAGTTTTTATCGGCAGTCTATTTCACAATACCTTCCATGTATGCATGTTGGAAGACGATGCAATACCATGGTCGCTCGCTAATCAGCTTAAACGGCCTAGTGGTAATTTGCATCGATTTAGCCATATTTCGAAATGCACAGGGAATCAAAAGAAGGAAAAAATTTTCGGTAAGATTTAGAAAGAAAGAAACTTCTATAAAGAAATTTCTGGGAATTTTTAAAAATTTTAATTCAAGTTTTTAGCAAGAAGTTTTTTTAATGATTTTATATTCAAAATGAAATATATTTTTTATAATTTAAAAATAAATAATAAAAAATTGAAAAAAAATTTAAAGAGATATTTCTAGAAAAAATTTTATTGTAGAAAAGAAATACTTTTTTTTAAAACAATGTATTTTAAAAAGAGATGTATTTTTTGGGAATTTTTATATAAAGAAATGTTAAAACAGAAAAAATTTATTACATGAATCAGAAATTGCATTTTTTGAATGTGCCAGAAATGGTAAGACTTTGACACTAGTTCGAGCGAAAATAACGAATTCGTTCGAGGGACCCGCCTAGGCTTCCTCGGATGAAGCAGGGTTGTCTAATTCGCCGAAAAAATTCCGGAGAGAATATTTTCCGATTTTTTGACTATTCTGAGTAAAAGTTGAAATTGTCGGACTAAATAACTCGCCAAGAACGATAATTCACCAAGAGGCGCCGGCTTTTCTAGCTTGTTCGGCGACCAGCTTCAATTTTTTGGCGGCCGATATATCGCCTTGAACTTTGAGTCTATTTTGGGCGTACAATCGGGCCGGGTCGACGCTACCGGTCAAAATGTCTCGCAAATCGGCCGAATCCATCATCTCCACGCGGACCAATCGCGTGTCAGAACGCAAGGCGGGCGGTCCGAGACCAGCCAATGGCTGACGAGGCCGATCCGCCGTCGACGAATCCGATAATAGATGGCTCGAGTCCGGATCCGAATCCGTATTTAATACGCCATTGGCGCTCTGCGAGGAATGGGGCGCGAACGATTGCGAACCATAATACGATTGGTTGATTTCGGGATACGGTTGGATCTGATTGGACGACGACGGACCGCGCGACGAATTCGAACGAATCCGATCGAAATCCGATTGGTCGACATTTGAATGCGGTCGAATCTGATTGGACGACGACGGATCGCGAGACAAATTTAAATGAAATTCGCCCAATCCGACGCACGAGATCGAAAACGTACGATCGATCTCTTCGGCCAAAGAACGACGATCGCAATAGGCGTTTAATTTGGCGATTAGAAGAGGAAGATCGCAAAAGCGGTCCGTAGAAGCTTGGTGGTCTGCAAAATTTTAATAAAATTCGATTAGCAGCTTATTGTGTAAATAGGAGCTTCGCGAAAACATTTTTGACAAAAATGCTTGGAACGATAATAATGAATGAGCATTGAGATTGGTTATATTTTTCGTGCTTTAAGCATGTTAGCGGGTAATATGGCTAACGAAAAAATCAAAAATCCGTCAAAAAATACTTTAAATGATTCGAGTTAATTCACTTAATTCACTAATTAATTTATAATTCGTTTATTTAGTTAATTGGATTAATTATTAAATGCTTGGTACGAAAATATAAGATACAACGATATCCATTATAACCATATATGTGCTGCAGCGAAATTCTGGGGGTACGATAGGGCTAAATTGCCAAAAAACGGCAACAAGAATCCAATTCTGGGGTCTATCGATTTAAGGGATTCGGCCAAATTCTTAAGGGTTCAGTAAGACCCTCCCCATGCCCATTTTCCTTATAATTATTTAAAAAGGCACAACAATAATGAAACGCAAGATCGCGGATCGTGTCTTATACATGAATGGGTAGGACCGATATTCTAGTGATTCGAAAATTTTCAAAGGTCAGAAAGCACCAAAAAATAAAAAATTGAATTTTTCATGTTTGTCATTGAGCTCCGTACATACACGCGGTCAAAAGTCGTAGGAGGGGGTAAACTAAGTTTTCTTGGGGGGGGTAACGAGTAATTTAACGATTTATTGTCGAGTTTTTGATTCTTGATTCATTGCATTTCATTCTTCATGGATATTTAAGGTTAAATTTTGATGACAAAAAATGACAGTAAGGACGATGGAATGACCTGCAACATCGAATACATATGAAATAATGGAAAAGTGTCTGGAATGAATAAATATAATGAATATATATATAAATATATAATAATATATATATATATATATATATATATATATATATATATATATATATATATATATATATATATATATATATATATATATATATATATATATATTTATTTATATATATCATAGGTAGCGCGTCAGCGCGTACCTATAATATACTTGGGTACCCCTAACACCTGTGCACCCCCCTACAGCTATAACAGGACACAGCTAGAAAGTGCGGTTTTTTTAAAAGATAGATAATAAAAAAAATTCGCTGACCGTGTTTTTTGTTTTTCTTGAAACTCAAAACTGGCTGTGTAAAGAAGGTGTAAAGTTTTTGTGTAACCTTATAACATAGGATGAATTCTGGAAGGTTTTTAGAGGGCATGTGGACAACTCAGTATTGACTCCTCAAATAAATTAATGGCACAGATTTGTAGTGGAACGGATGCTCCAGATTGACTTTTTTTGTTTGTTGAAATTCACATTAGTTCTCGAATGGGAGTGTAAAGAGTGCGAAAATCTGGGGGTGAAAAAGCACATTTTGGTCGAGTTTTCAACTTGCTTATGTCTGATACTAACTCCGCTTATGAGTTTTTCAAAATGTTTTCCGATAGAAATATAGAGCGGATAAAGGGCTACATTCTGCATATAAGCAAAGTCTTTTACGCTCTATGGTGAGTTAGATCCTGGAGTTTAAAGTTTACACTCTAAATGATAATGTAAAAAACGGATTTTAACTAAGATTTCTCTGCCAAATTTTTCCACTTTTGAGTCAGGGTTAATCGAATACAGCAGTAATAAAGTGCCTTTAAGGGCTAGACATCGCAGCAGACCGCATTTAAAAAAACGCAATATTGAGTTATTTATGGGGGTGTAAAGTTCGATATCAGAGGTAAAAAATGGGCGAAAAAACACGTTTTTTCCGAATTTTGATTAATAAATCATACCAAATAATTTTTGCAAGAGAATTTTGGCACACAGGAATGTACTACGATTTTAAAGCTACAAATTGTGCCAAACCGAATTTCTTTAAACTCAATGGGGAGTTCGGTACGGAATTTTGAAGTTTACAGTGTTCTAAATGATGGAAATACGTCTTTGTTGCGTTTTTTGTTCGCCACTTTCTCCGTCCAGAAGTCGGGATAAGTCCAATAGAATAAAAATAAAGTGCTTTATATCGGTTGCATCTCATAGCAAATTCTCTATACATTAATATTTAGCGAGTATAAAGTCAAAAATTTGGTGTTTAAAATGCGTTTCTGTCTTGATTTTTCTGCCTGCTTCTCCGGTTATGAGTCAGGGACACGAGTATCAAGTCTATAAATGGACCAGGAACCAAATTTGATATGCCAGTCTGGCGCCTATGTTTACACTCTACAGTGTTGTAAAGTGGTTTACACCTATTGTTAGTTTGCCCATAGAACATTATAAAGACTTAATTTTTTCATAAATATTAATCGTAATATCGGAACAATATCAAAATTACGAATCTGACCAAAATCTTCTTTACACTAGGTGTTTACATGAAGTTTACACTAAATATGTATTTATCTTCGTTTTTGAGCATTCCAGAAACCTAATTTTTTTCCTGGAGTCTAGAAATTTTCAAAGAATCAAATGTGAGACGTCACATGTGATTAAAAACAGCGCGTTTGTTTACATCCAACAGTGATGTAAAGTAGTTTACACTCATTGTTTATTTGTCCTCAGACCATGTGGACATGCAATTTTTTCATAAATGTTGATAATAATATCCGAGTAATATCAGATTTGCAAATCGGAATAAAATACTCTTTACACTAGGCGGTTGTGTAAAGTTTACACTGCCAATTAATCTTCGTTCTAAAGCTTTGCAAAAACCTAAATTTTTTGCCGAAATCTGAAAATTTACATGGAATTAAATAAGGGACGTCAGCTGGGCGCGTTTGTTTACACTCAACAGTGATGTAAAGTGGTTTACATCTGTGTCTATTTGTCATTAAACCGTTATGGAGATGTAATTTTTTCATGAATGTTGATCGTGATATCCGAGTAATATCGATTTTACAAATCCGACTAAAATCTTCTTTACACTCGTTGCTAGTGTAAAGTTTACACTATATAATAAGCTTCATTCTAGAGCCTCACAGTAACTTATTTTTTCCCTAAAGTCGTAAAATATATTTGGAAACAGATGTGATACGTTTGCTAGGGGCGCATGAAGAGTAGTGTAAAGTGATTAACACCTAATGTTAATTTGTTCTTAGAACATTATAGAGGTTTCATTTCTTAATAAATGCTGATCGTTATACCAGAGCAATATCGAAATTATTAATTCCACTAAAATTCTTTACACTCTCGTGTAAAGTTTAAAATGTAAATTAAGTTTAGCTCTAGAAAGTTTTGGAAGCATATTTCTTTACAGGATGTTCTACGTAACATAAGAATTACTAATCAGAATGTTTGTTTCTTCTACAACTAGTAGCTTTGTAAACTTTAAAGCTTTCAATTATTAGAAGAACCGCACAGTAAATGAAATCTAGTATTGTATTTCCAAATCTTGCTAATTAAAAAGGAGGGTACTAGCAAAGAAAAATGCTCCAATGGAACAAAAAAGGGGAATATACTTGGGATTGTGAATTATCGAGGATGTTAAAGGAGGGGACTAGGAAAAATCTCCCTATGTTATATGCCAAAAATCGCAAAATATGTTAAAAATCAGACTTTCTCTAAACAATGCAAAAAATCGAAGTATATTCTGCGGCCTTTGAAAAATTTAAAAGTTTAGTAAACAATAGTTGTAGACATGTATAAAAGAGTATCTACATAAGGTCTGTTGCACGTCAGCTTCCGCAGTTTCCTACTGCTTTGAACCAACAATATCATCGATTGTCTTGAATGCATCGATATGTGCTATTTCATTCAATTCGCTTAGCTACTGCATTGCTAATTCGCTGCTTTTTTCAATCAATTTTTTGGTAATTTGAATATTGCTTGCACTTTGACACTTAGCATGGCTGTATCTGCTAAGTGACATGCTTAGTAATAATGAAATACGAACAACTTAATTATGATTTGTTAACAGCATTTCACTTTCAGTCACATTATTAAGCAACTCGAAAGTTGAATGAAGTCTGCAAAAAGTTGCATTACGTAATATGCTTTAAAGATATTATGTCAATTCAGAGAAAGTATTTTAAAATAATACGTTTTTCAGAGACCTGCAGAATATACTTCGATTTTTCGCATTGTTTAGAGAAAGTCTGATTTTTAACATATTTTGCGATTTTTGGCATATAACATAGGGAGATTTTTCCTAGTCCCCTCCTTTAACATCCTCAATAATTCACAATCCCAAGTATATTCCCTTTTTTGTTCCATCGGAGCATTTTTCTTTGAGCATATATATATATATATATATATATATATATATATATATATATATATATATATATATATATATATATATATATATATATATTATATATACATATATATATATATACAGGGGCGTAACCAGGGGCGGGGGGGGCCCGCCCCCCCCCGAAATAGAAAAATAATTTTTTAAAAGCAAAGGGTACCCTTTGCTTTTTTCTTCCAGTGAAGTGGAAACGGATTGTGGACAGCCATAATGCGTTTTCAGCACACTTTTAGCTTCTAAACTCAAATTTTCCGCGCTTCGCGCCGGATTTCTCATGTTCTGTTTTTTCTTACTTTAGAAGCCCAGATTTTACTTAAAAATAACGAATTCGTCAGAAATTTTCGCGCTTCGCGCCGAATTTCTTGTGTTCTATGTTTTTTTCTTACTTTAGAAGCCCAGATTTTACATAAAAATAACGAATTTGTCAAAAATTTTCGGCGCTTCGCGCCGAATTTCTTATGTTCTATGTTTTTCCTTACCTTAGAAGACTAAAATAAAAAATTTGTCAAAAATTTTCGGCGCTTCGCGCCGGATTTCTTATGATCTATGTTTTTTCTTACCTTAGAAACCCAGATTTTGCTTAAAAATAACGAATTCGTCAAAATTTTCGGCGCTTCGCGCCGAATTTCTTGTGTTCTATGTTTTTTCTTACCTTAGAAGCCCAGATTTTACTTAAAAATAGCGAATTTGTCAAAATTTTCGGCGCTTCGCGCCGATTTATTATGTTCTGAATTAGTTTTCTTAACAAAACTGCAAATTTAAATGCAAAGAAAAGAATTTCGAAATGTTTTGTAGTCAAGCTTTAATTTGATATTGAGAAATTAGTCATACCGATAGGTTAAAAGATAGATTTTTTATATCCAAATTTGAAATGAAGCAAGAAAATTTTTGAATTTTTTTAAATTTTTTACTTCACCATAATATAGATCTTGTCGAGAATCGCTCAAAAATGCCATTATTTTCGCGTATCTCCTAATGGTTCCCGAGATATAGGACTTCAAAAATTTTGGGCCCCCCCCCCTCGAAATAAAATCCTGGTTACGCCATATATATATATATATATATATATATATATATATATATATATATATATATATATATATATATATATATATATATATATATATATATATATATATATATATATATATATATATATATATATATATATATATATATATATATATATATATATATATATATATATATATATATACTTGAAATTTTAGTCTTGGATGTCGTCTGACGCTTTTTGATGGTTCAAGCAGTAGGTTTTGGTCCGAAAATGTCCTGGGGGGTACGCTTTTCGAAAGTCCTGGTAGGGGTAACCCCTCATACCTCTCCCAGTGCACATGTGTGTCGAGCTATATCCATTGCCATTAGAAAATTGCGAAATAATGAAGAAAATAATTGAAAAATAAATTCTGGAGGATCTGGTTTTTCAAATCTATATGTGCATATATGTAAATATAAAAATTAAAATCAATATAAATGTTCCCTATAAATATTAGTAGCAAGCTGAACTCACCTACAGTAACATAATCCAGATCGTTTGAATTTTTGCGCTGCAAAACGATACCCGGGTCAGGGGGTAAGAACCCAATGGCGCCACTGGTCAATGAGTCCCAAAAAGCTGACATGAAATTCGGTTGCATCAACGTTTTGAGCACTTTGTTGGCCGGTGCTTCCGGTTTTTGTATCATCTTGAATATCGAAAGTTCAAGTCGGCCGATTTCCAATCCCCAAGTTGAGGTTGACTTGTTTAGTTGATTCTGGAATTGAAAAAACTAATTTTTTAAATAAAAGTAGAAAAATAGAAAAAATAAAATAGCAAGCGCTTGATATCTAGTTTAAACCCTAATGACGGATTAAATGAGGATTAAGAAACGATTGGAGAATAATTTTTTAATCGAGTTTCCATTTAGAAATTTGAACTGTAAGCTTATTATTTAGCCATTTTTAGACACTAGGTACATAAGCGTGTAATTTTTTAAATTATGATAGGAAAAATGACTAATCTGCAATCTAACTCTAACGTCGTACTTTTTTTACTTTAAAGTGATGTACTATTTTTGTGCACAGAAGTATGATACAAGACGCATGCACACAATAGGAAATAGATGATATTTGGACAATTGGATTCATTTTTATTTTTTTCCGCTTTTCAAATTTTTATAACTTCTCTAATAAGTGAAACTTCGTTTCTGTTTGAGCTAAAGCAGGCGAAAAACTCATGATTCATAGTCATACAATCACACTTGGGCGTGGAGGGTTTGGGGGTATGCACCCCAGAAGTTGAAATACCCCTCCCCAGAAATCAAAATACCCCCCCAGAATTCAAATTTTAAATTTTTTTTGCTTTTTCAGCGATTTTTTGATGCCATCGGATAGTGCTCGATGAGAAACGTCGAAAAATGGTGTTTTTTTGCCATACGACAACTTTTAAGACCTTTTTTGACCTTCAAAAATTTTTTCACACCCCCCCCAGAATTTTAGTGCTGCCCACCTATGCATACAATCCGCATGCAACCGAGCGATGAAGGACACAAAGCCATGTTCAACTTCTACATTGTCAAGTTTGAAGCTACAACGCTAAATTTTCTACAAAATATTGATTTTTCTTTCCGATTTTCAACAATTCTAGTCAAAAGTTAAGCTTCTGTGACTCTTTCAAATCGGATCCTGTTTTTGCATTATAAAAGAGAAAACAGATATTCAAAATACAGAAAAGCAAGAATTAATCGCAGGCTTTCCTAGTTTACAAGCGTGCCAGCTGGCTCTATATATTCTTATTATTCTAGGTAAAAAATTATTTTACTGATTAAACAGTGTACATAAAAAACAAAGTGATTGTAGAACGAGATAACAAATTTAGAAACAAATGGAAAATTCAACAAAATATGTCAAGATTGATAAATAAATGCTAACATATTGATGACAGAAATGCCACTTTCATTTATGTATTTACCCTTAGCTCGTCTTCGAAAATTTTCTTATTTTTCTCAATACTACTGACGTATTTTTTAACCAAATTCTTCTGTAAATTCGAGCGCGCCATAGAACGGACAGCGTGGTCGTAGTTTTGGACAGTTGAAACGCATTTTACCGGATCTTTGACACTGTAAGTTAACAAGATATCCAATTCAATCACGGCCTTGTCTTCCGTAGTGATCTACGTGCAAGCGAAGAAATTGCAAATGTTAGATCATCATAAATATAATGAAAAAGCATTCATTGATACAAGAAAACAGGTAGCAGAAGCATGGGAATTCTAGGGGTGTGAAATTTTAAAGTGCCTTTTTCAGGCCCAAATAGTAGGTAGGCGTCGAAAACATCGTTTTTTGGCGTTTCTTACGATGCTCTATATTTCTAGAGCATAAAAATATAAAAGAATTTCAAAAAAATTAAAAAAGGTCGAATAAATTGAAC
This sequence comes from Mermis nigrescens, assembly GCA_036768485.1. Classification (NCBI taxonomy): domain Eukaryota; kingdom Metazoa; phylum Nematoda; class Enoplea; order Mermithida; family Mermithidae; genus Mermis; species Mermis nigrescens. The sequence goes on along the minus strand of JAVLUZ010000157.1, from coordinate 11,403 downwards.
AGAATGTAAACAAAACAAAAGTATATGGCATGAAGCGCCGAAAATTTGACACTTTTGAGCAAATAGATAGCTAAAAACGCTTAAAGAGCACCATTTCTGCGAATTTTCACGAAACTTTTGCAAACTTCTGAAAAATTGCGAATTCTGGGGAGGGGTGAAAAATTTCTGGGGGATGAAAATTTTTTCTCGGCGGGTTTATCCCCCAACCCCTTAGGATCATGTATGGTAGGTAGGTATGTAAAAGATTGGGATATCTAAACTGTCAAAAGCAGTATATAAAAAATTGTACGCCGGAAATTAATGCGAAACTAAAGTCAAAAACTATTAACAATCAAAGTTAATCAGAGAAATGCTTTAATCATCGCTCGCAAAGCATTGAATTAGGCAGTTAATGTGCCATTCCGAACTTAAATTTTCCTGTAGACAACGTAGGTCGATAAAGCTAAAACTCGTACTTTCACCGCTTCCTGCCAGATTGACTGCGCAATGCACTTTCATGAGAACCAGTTACGGTTGTCAACCCAATTTTTTAAAGTCATTTTCACATGTTTTTTCAATTTTATGTAAAGCAATCTGTCGATTTTTCAAAGGCATTTTCTATATTCCTAAACAGAAAAAGCAAGTAAGGCATACTTAAAATTTAAAATCGAATCCCACATTTAATTGATCAAGCTTTCTCAGACTTACGTTTTCCGGGATTAAAGTAACAATCGCATACCAAATTACATTTGTGCACGCAGAGGATTATCTGCACATTTAATATTTAACTAAAAATGTTACTTTATGCTCTTTAAGTCATATTTGAAGCACCTAGAGAGGTATCTGATTATGAATGAGGCTTTTAAAAACGATGTCGATACTGATTTACACGAAATCTAAATGAAAACATTTTATGGCGTAATAAGCAAAAACAAGAATAAAAGTACACAGATAGCACAATAAAATGAACGTCATATTTTATCCTAAGCTCAAATCGTGAATTTTTGAATTTTATTAATTTCTTTCTGCAAAAAAATAATTAGTCCCGTACAAAATAAAAAAATCTGGAAATCTTGAGATTAACGCAATAATGCAACCGGAATAGAATGCATGCCGTGTGACTTTTGCCTTTCTTTGCCATTATTTCGAGTGTGGCATCCATTCTTGAACTGGATGAATTGGATTTATTTCAAGAACCAGAAAAACTCTGTTATAACCATATTTGGGCAGCAAGGAAATTCTAGGAGGATCAGGATGGATGAAATTGTCAAAAATGTTACTAAAAATAGAATTCTGGGGTCTACAGTAATCTGCTGAGGGTTTCAACTTCTGCGGGACAACCCCCACGCCCATGTGTGATTATAACCCAAAATCAAAGCATTCAAGCATTCAAATTATAGTAAACGTAATATGAAATTCCGATATTCAAACGTATTACTACCTGAACGGCAGTTATATTGCGCGATTGTTCCCTTGTGTCTATTATTTGGTAAGAATCAATACAAGGCAGTATTATATTGATCCCTGACAAAAACAGCATTTAGCGTCTTATGTACAAAATAACTTATCTTTATTTTTCTAATCTACAGCATGGGAATTCTGAGCTTAGACCCAGACAGTTTAATAATGTGCCTTTTTGGGGCTAACAATGAGTACACGTCAAAAACACTGTTTATGACTTTCCTGACAATCTTTCTTTCTAGAACATAAAAACAAAAAAATTTCGAAAAAATTGTAAAGATCAAATAAATTGAACAAAACATCGTCTAAGAATGAATATACCGGGTGTCACGTTACCCTATGCCAGGGGTCACAAACACACCTTAATGTTCTCATGTAAAATGCAATATATTGTTAGAAAGCTAATCAAAAACGGAACTTATTCACACTAAATAAAATTCTATATGACCACTATTGCCTTGACACATTGTTTTCAAATGATGAGGTTTAATACAGAACAAATTAATAAAAAAGATACATTTCTTATCAACATCTTCCAAAAATCTTTGCGAATTCCGACTATGGCCTCTATCAAAAGATGTTCGCATAATAATCAAACTTCGGGTAGAGGTCAGTTTTGGACGGGGATAGGAACTCCATAATTCAAAACGCTTATCTTAAAACCCGCCAAAATGGAAAGTTTCGACTTTTTTCGTGAATATTAACAAGTTTCGATCCAACAGGATTTTTCAGAAAATTCGGCTGCTACCTAAGTGCGATAGACGCTTTAATTTTAGCTTAGCAAGGTCGAAATTGATTATTCAAGAAGCTTTTAGCACAAAATTAGCAAATTGTCTTGATAAGTCTCGAAAAGGAGCCGAAGTTTCATTCACTCTTTGCTGTTTTAAACCTTGTATTTTGTATGCATTTTCAGAGACAGGTGTTGGCCGTATAAAACGTTAATAAAGTCTTAATCAGCTCCGTTCTTGACGGACTTCCTAACGACATGTCGCATTTTACGTTCGAAAGCATGAGTATGCCTACGACCCCCCAGCAAAAGGTTACGTGACAACCTGTAGAGCGCGAAGCACAAAATTTGACACTTTTGAGCTGAAAACTGGCTTATAACTTTAAAACGCATTCTTTCTACGATTTTTCGGAAAATCGAAAATTCTGGGAGAATCGCATAGTGATTCTGGGGAATAGCGTACCCTTTCTGACGGTCAACCCCAAGACACTTTACAAGTATTTCTTTAAAATAAGAGTGCAATGAATGGAAAAAGATGTAATAGGGCTTTACTTTTCGATGTCAACATTTGTTAAGAAACATTACTTGTTGATAGGAATTCAGGCATGTTTGTCTGACTCAAAGTTCTTTGCTATTGATTAGAAAAATTTATTATTAAAGAAAGTTTAGAAGAAATGTAATAGTCACCCGAATCTCTCATCTTCAGTGTTCTACCGAGCCGAAATACGACCAACTGTTCAAATGCTTCAGTTCTCTAAATAGAAAATCACTTGATATTTCAATGGTAGAAAAGATAAGGAAGAAATATCGAAATAATGCCAAAGAACATTAATGGCGATAAATAGGCACGTACACAGGTACAAGATGAAGTTGCGTTCTTTCTATCAAAAAATCAATTCATTTGCGAATACATATTTGTGTGGTGTATATAAGGGGCGGTGCAAAGCTACATCAAAGCCGTAAGGCTCCGTCTCCACCGGTTTTATGATTAATCAACCCAATTTTTATCAAAAACAAATTTTTCGGCCTCTTAGTGTTTTTCAATAATTTCAGATTGCATGGATCATACTTTTCTGAACTTTTTATGAAACAAGTAACGCTCTTTCACAATTTTTAATATTCCCGATATTGTGCATAGCTGCACGAACGCCTTTATGACTGCATATGTCCGGCATGCTGCGATAACTTTCATTTGGCGAATAGATTTTTTCATTCCATCCGACAAATAACATCTATGTCATATGAATACATATTACATCAAGAAGTCAGTCTACATACCAATAAAATGCTTGAATATTTTACATACTATAGCGTAAATTACTAGACAGCTGTTTTTTGGCATAAGTATACAAAGAGGGACCCGTACTTTCTACACTATGTAGTAAGTATATATTAATGACGGACCGTACTTTCTACACGACGCGGTAAGTAAATATTAATGACGCACCGTACTTTCTACACTTGGTAAATTAACATCACATAATTTTGATTTTTCCTTGATTTAAGTATATGCCCTGTTGCATCCGCCACAAAAGACGGAATCGTGAATTATGTTTCTCAAGGAAGTAATTGATAACACTAAGCTGATCTTAACATATTTCTTGTAAGACAAAAATATCCATTTTACCAGAAAAGTGAAGCTGTCTGTCTTTGATACTGATTGAACAATCCTCAAACTTCTGCTTTCTGCTCTTATTTACTTTGCACAAATCAATTGGCATTACAGGTAGGTACTTTGCAAGTGACACACAATAGGTAGGTAGGTACCTGCACTGTTTGTAAACATTACTACTTACTCAATATTATTACCTACTGTTTGTATAGAAAGAAAGTAAGGATCCCTCATTCCTCTTTGTATAGTTATGCCTGCTTTTTTATAATTATAATCATAAATTATGATATCCGTCGTTCTATTTACAAAATATTTTTAATTATGTACCTTAAGAATGGCAAGCAGCGAAAACGGCAATGTCAAAATAACAAGAATATAAGATAATAACACGACCAATGTTTCGAATATTGGACTCCAATTTCCTAAAATATTGCGTTTGACTTTTTGGCAGTGCACATAGCACATACATCAAGGATCGATGTCAGACAGGCAGTGCAGAAGAATCTTCAGTAAATAAATACAGATGATTCATAGTTCATATAACAACTTTAGCGTAGATAATTTTCTTTCAAGCGCGCTAAATTTTATAAAATTCATCAGAAGTCTAACAAAAAACAATCTAATTGAGCGCTACAGTTTCAGCCGAAAAATCCATAAAACAATTTTATTGAGAATTTCTGTCAATTATAAACACTTCCTACACGCGACTTTCGTTCGAGACGGTCAGCAGCATTAAAGCGCAACAAGTTACACAAAAGGGCTTTCAATCATCAAAAACATATACACTAAGCAAACACACAAAAAATGTTCTAATTCCCAGGATACTTTACATATCATTGTATAATCCGTTATGATACTCATATTAATGACAAAATAAAAAATACGTAGTCAGAGCAAAAGATAATGTCGAGACATTAACGTATACAGCCTCGATATTTTGATATCTTTACGCTGTTTACCATTCATAATGAACAAGAGTAGTGCTAGCTTACTAGTCAATCTTTCGAAAAAAGGGTCATAATGGAGTCTTTGAGGCTACTATATATAATTCTCTGAAGCAAAAGAGAAAGCGTCATTAAAACGCATGTGCGTAATACGTATCCCAATAAAGCAGATACACAGCATGTATCGTATCGAAGTCATGTAATTATTTTTATTTTTTCACATTCTTCTTAATATTATTCGAAACTTTTATATTTTTTCATATGTTGTTCAAGTGTTTAGTCAGTTATAAATATCTGCATTTATTTATTTGTTTATTAATGCACAATTTTAAGCCGTTTAAAAAAGAAACATTCTTTGTAAAATGCTTAAAAATGACGTATCCAGTATTTCCGTACAAGAGGCCATATCCCAAGTTTTCCTAAAAATAGTCCCGAAAATTCATTATTTATGCGCAAATGGCGTACTTTTGCCATTTGGCAAAAATTCATAAGTAAAAGATTGTATGATGTACTAAATACATTAAAAAGCACCTGGTCTAGTAGTTAGCATGAAGGAAGAAATGTTTATAACCACAAGTACCTGCTTACATAGATACGTGTTACATGATGAAATTCTGAGGCGAAAAACGCAATTTGACTTTCGTGCAAACGCTTGCTAAACTAAATCGCAATTTCGATTACAAGCGCGCAAATGGGGTTGCGTGAGAAAACCCAAATTATAATAATACACTTCTCTGCATTTGAAGTATTAAATTACCATTTCTATGCTAAGTTTGAGAAAAATTCAAATAATATGAATAATTCATTTCATGATTTTTGTGGTAAAAAACGGACACTGAAGTAGAGAGCATGTATATGTAGACGCAACTCATGATAAAAGCTCATTCCTTAGATTCTTCTTTTACGAAATGCAAATAACCGCCAGGCCGCTTTCATTTGCATGGTGCAAAAAGAGTCAGGCTAACGGAAAACGACCGGTACAAAAACGTACAAAAATGCATTGGTATACCTTTTACTTCAGCGCCATCGTTGTAGTTTAAAGCATTCATTGAATTAGTCAATTTAAAATTTGATGCGTAGGTACCAGCTTTTGACGAGTTATCGTTTATGCCATATGTCTTCTTAAAATCCTTAGAATCGCATTGACTACCATAAGTGTAAAATGATCGAAATTGATCAGCTGAGGATTCATATGAAAAAATAGAGGAATAGCTCAAGCCGGACCAAACGTGGCTTTGATCATAATCTGAACCAATTACACGGCTATCTTCGTGCGTGGACACTGGAGAGTACTTGACCATTTTCTTCCTTTAAATCGCTGTTTCCAGAAATTCTAGGATGACCAAAGAAGATAAACTAGTACATACTGACCAATATTGTGTCTAGTGGAAACATACCATTTGTATGTGTGATTATACTTTATTTGCAGTAAGCGCCAGTAGTAGCGCTTGGTCGCGTTTTAATAGGTTTTAGCATGCGCTGATTCCATTAATGACATTTTCAGACTGCAGTCTTCCGAGCAAAAGTAAGTAAAATAGGTCTAATCGTGGTGGAAATCGAGTTTTCCGTGAGGGGATTGCTTTTGATTTGACGCTTTTACAAGGGATGTCGTATTTTCTGCACTATTCAAAGTGTTCGCAATTTATAAGCGACCGCACTTTAGAGCTGCACACTTTGCAAATTTTACTACCCGGGTACCCGGCTATTTCATTACCCGGGTATACCCGGATAGGACCTTAGATAAAAGAGAATGCAGTGAATATCGTTTATTTACGGTTGACAGTGAGGTCTAGGGCAAAGTGATATTTAAGCAGTAAAATTATTGAAAAATTAATGCAAGATTAAATAGAATCAAGGCTTTAATCTGAAGAATTCGTATGCATTTAATGAAATTTAAGTCATTTTCATAATTCAAAGCAAAAAATTGTGAAGCAGGTTTTGTATCTTCATAGCGTCATTAAAACATTTGAAGCAGGAAAACACATTGACGAAAAGCAATTTTGAAATCAACCGAAAATGAAAATTTATTCAAAAACAAGTCTAAGTCTATCTGGAGCTGACTGCAGAGACGAAGTCAGAATTTTGGTTCGGGGGCATAAACGACTTCATGTAGAATTTACGGCCTTTCTATTGACAAACAGTTCGGAATTCATAAGTGGCGCAAAGTGCCAAGAAATTTAGTCATTTTTTCCACCCTTAACAGTTTGTAGCTCTGTGAATACTAATAATCTGATAGAGCAGAAAATTATCAAATTTGTACAAAACAGTTTTGACAATTCAAGCTTATAACAAGAAAACTGCGAATTACGAACTTTGACTGAAGATATTTTGAGTGATTCAGGCTTTTAAACGCAATGCTGGAGCTTTAAAAAAGAAAGAACAGTAACTGGCGGCGCTATGCGCCGAAAAATTTTGACGTTTTTGCACATTAAACTCAATTTATACCGCTTAAATCATACAAAACAGACAAATTAATGCCGGCGCGAAACGCCGGAACTTTTTAGAAATTCCTAACCCTTTTACCTGGCTTGTTCTCCCTAAAATCTCGTTGCACATGTACAACGAGATTTTATGGCTGCGGGACGTCTGAGGTGGCGAGCGGGATCCGGGGCAGAGTCCCGGAAAATTTTGTAAAAAACATTTTAATGTTAAATAGTAACATTAAAATTTTCGCAAAATCGGCCAAATCTCGGTTCGGAAGCAAGCTCAAAAACACTTGGAATTGATGAACTCCTACATTGCAAATACTGATCTTAAATGCGTTTTTCGACCTCTGCTGGGTACATAGCGCAGCAACGGGTCGCTGCCAATAAGATATAGAAAGATGTGTCCATGAAAATTTTGTTCTTACCATTTTCAGGCCCATTTGTGGCCTGCTAATTAACAAAATGCAGTTCATAGAACAAGAAATGCGCAAAAACATAAGAAAATTTGGCCATTCCTTCCAATTAAAATAGGATTATGTGTCCTTGCAAAGAAAGATAAAGGAAACAAAGAATAGACAAACTGGTACACAAAAGACAAACAAAGCAGAGAATAGACAAACTGGTTCGCAATCATTTTCGCACTTTTACTATCATGCTCAACAAGCATGCGCAGTTTCATTCAACGAACAAATAGTGCATTAAATTACTTAAGTGATGTGGAGTGCTGGATTATTTTAGCTGATTCAAGCTTTTAAATTTGTTGGATCTATATAGCAATAAATAATAATGACTCGGCGCGGAAAATTTTGAAGTTTTTACCTTTTTGAACTTAGTTTTCTGGACATACATCATTGCAACAAAAAAATCAACAATATTTCTGAAAAATTTCGGGGGGCAGGTACCCCCAATGCCCCCTGGCTACGCCTATGGCTGACTGCATTTGGAACATCGATAGGCTTTGAACCAGGTCTAACTAAAACAGTTGCGCGCACGATGTGAATAAAAGTTGCAGTTTAAATTTATATAATGGTCACTGAAGTGAATGAATTATAAGAAAAGCGTCGGTTACAGATAATTTCTTGTTTAAATTTGTTTACAATGAAGAATAAGAATTCGGCACAAATAAAATAATGTAACTAAAGAGCTGAATAATGGAATATGTCTAGACCGTATGCGCGATATATTGTGATAATAGGAAATATTAACAGACTCGCTTATTTAACATTTTACGGTTGATTATATCAAATCACATTTACATTGTGATTCAGTCGCACTTTAGAAGCAATATGTTTCTAGCTTTCTAATTCAATTCTTAGCACATATTGCATAACTGCAGTGCTGACTTTCCATTTTATATTAGGGGATTCGGGTACCGGGTATACCCGGGTACCCGTAGGGTACCCGGGTAGTAAAATTATTTTCTACCCGGGTACTCGGGTATACCCGGTACCCGGGTACTCGGGTACCCGTTCAGGTACCCGCGTGCAGCTCTACCGCGCTTCGACTTCATTTCTTTTAAGATTGTATTTAAAAGTTTACGCTTAGTGAGTGCAAAAAGAGAAGCCGCTAAGTATTTTAAGTAGGTCCTACATAATTCCATTTTGATCCATTGATTTTGTGGCTTAAATACTTATGTGCATTCACTATAGAGCTTACTTATACTTGAACAACATGTAATCTTGTGTCTAAATAAAAAGAAGAGGAAGAAGATAAATATTTTAAATAAATATTTCTCCATTATCGAAATCAACCGGCAGTCGTCCATTCGATTGGTCAACACGTCGGACTTTAAAACAAGAGGTCCTCGGTAAGAGTCCACTTGATAGCAGTTTTCTTTTCTTTCATCTATCCATCTAACAAAGTCTCTGACAAAATCGATCCACGTAAAATAGGTTGAGTGCTCAATTTTTGAACGTTTTTGAACCGGAATTTGAAATATGAAAAAAATTCGACCTCGACCTAAGCAGCTTAAAACACGTTTTCAGATATACTAAGCCTAAGCCTAAGTATAATAGAAGCAAAAACTTAGATTTTCGTATATCTTATCAAGTAAAACTGAAAAAAACATGCAAAAACATATGAAAATTTTTTTAAGTTTTTAAAATTTCGAACAGGTTTCCGCGCCTTTTTTCTTTTTCTCCTTCATTTCTATGCTTCCTTCCGTAATTTCAGCCCATATTATTTATTTCTGACAAATGTGTAAGTTGTTGGATCGATCAGTTTAATCGTCCCAACCAATATTCAAATCGAGTTGCCTGCAACTTTGCAAGTATGGCTCAAATTTTCACCAAATTTTTTACCGCGCTTCAATTTATCATGTTCTACCAGTTTGGCGAAAAAAATTTTGGCATGCATTATTCGTTTTGCTCCTGTCCTAAAAGTACCATATTCTTAAGCTTAGCCGAAAAAAACATGCAAAAAATTGTTTTTTCAAATTTAAAAATTTTAAAACAAAAATTTTTTTTCTGAGCAAGAAAGTCATTTTTTCGTAATCGGCGACCTTGAAAATGTCAATTAAATCTGTTTTTAGCCCAAATTTGGAACATTTTTGGTAAACTGTCAGATACCCCACTTTAATGTAGCTATATCCGGAGTAATGTGTTCAATCGTTTTCATTCACATCGCCACAGACTTTTCCTGATGCCCTACTTTTTGGAACACCTCAGATCCACATTTATATTCTCGCTTACATTGCCTGCCATCTGAGTGCATTTATGACAAAGTAAAGTATCGTAACTCTATGTTCACCAATATTGGTCCGTTTTCCATGAAATTTTTTTCCGCACTCTCTTTTTGCATGTCCTCCTCATTTCAACCAATGTCATTATTTTCCACATAAATCTGCAAGTTTTCCGTTCACACCATGAAGTAAAGTTTAGCCGAAATGAACAATTTTCCGTTTTTTCCATTTTTTGTAGACTTTTCCATTTTGAATTACGCTTTCAAAATTTCTTCAAAAATAGGGAAATTTGGTGAGAAACGACATGATTTTGACATTTACGACCGAAAATTTTGAAAATTAATAATTTTCCGTTGGAAATAAAGGAAATGGAAAATTTTCCATTTTCCATTTCCCGCTCTTACCCACTTATCCATTTTCCGGCTTTTACCCATTTTTCCATTTTCCATTTCCATTTTCCATTTCCGGCTTTTACCCATTTTCCCTTTCCATTTCCATTTCCGGATTTTACCCACGCCCGCGCTGAAGTGCCGAAAATTTGGCACGTTTGAGCAAATAGATAGCTAAAAACACTTTAAAAACTAATCTTTTTTATAAATTTTTAGAATATTTTTAAGAACTTCAAAAAAATCGCCAATTCTGGGGGGGGGGTGAAAAAGTTTTTGCGGGGGGGGGTGGAAATTTTTCTGAGGAGGAGTTAGCTAACAAGATCGTGTACGTGAAAATTCTCGATTTTCAAGCATTTTTGATCGTCAATTTGCGTCGTTTTCTCCAAGAAAACTTTCTATTTTTTCATTCTGATGCTCTTTACGTGACTGCGTGTCCCGTTGCTGACGTTTTAGTCATATGTCGTTTTATCATATCTTTGTATCGTATGCTGTGTCTTTATTTTTACCATGTCTTGTACGTTTAGCAATAAAATCTTTGTTTGTTTTGTTTATGATGCTGATCGCATTTGCATTTTGCTTAGTTTATCTTGCAGCTCTTTTCTCCTTCTTTTCTGCGTTTTACCCACTATGCTAGACAGAATCACGCATTAAACGAATGAATAAGACAATAAGAAAGCTCCTAGTTTAGAACGGAAAGATTGTACAACAACAAAGTCCGTTTTGTTACAATTTAAAATGATTTCCATAGGTTAGACGTGGCCATAGGCGTAGCCAGTATTTTCGCCAGGAAGGAATTCCGATAAAAAAATTTTTCTGTCTAAAAAACGCGTAAAAACGCGCGGGGCCGTTAAATAACGTGTTTTCTAGGCTTTTCACATCATCCTGCACGATTTAAGCCATTAAAAAATTGAATTTTCTCAAAAAAATTTTCATGTTTTTGACGGAAAAATGATTCTTATGAGCGCGAAGCGCTAATTTTTTGATTTTCCACCAATAAACCGGTAGAACCTGCCAAATAATAGAATAAACCGGCGTGAAGCACCGAATTTTTCGATTTTTCATCGCAAAACAGCATCACGCAACCATATTGCTCACTTTTTGAAAATGTAAAAATTTTCCCCAGGGGGGAATTCCCCCTTTCCCCCACTGGCTACGCCAGTGGACGTGGCTGAACGGTCATGGTTC